>JACEFZ010025087.1:567500-732500 GCA_014155875.1 Cepaea nemoralis
TCTTGGAGGACTTGTTCATTGGTCTTTCTGGCTGTCCCTGGTATTCTTTGCATTTTCCTCAGAAACAAACATTTCTACAGCCATCAGATGTTTTTCAGCCTGACTGGTCATTGTCCACGCTTCACATCCATACAAAAGTACAGGTTCTATATAGCATATCAACACTTTTTTTCTCGTTTCAATTGACATCTTTTTATTGGTCAGTATGTTTATATTGTTTATATTGGTCATTATAATATACTGGGTACATTAAAAAATAGGTAATAGATAAAATATAACTGATATGGATAATATACTGGGTACATTAAAAGACAGGTGATAGATAAAATAAAACTGATATGTATAATATACTGGGTACATTAAAAGATGCCGGCTCCGTCGCGAAAGAGTTACGGACGGCGTTCGTGATCCCGCATACCCGCGTTCGAAACACAGCTGCGCGCGATTTGACAGCAGACCGCGTTGTGCAGGTATTTTACGAAATGGTATGGCTGCCGGTCGTTCAGAAAGCAATGGCAAACTACTGAACGTAAACTTGCCAAGCGATCACAACAGAAAACAATTCTGGTGTTTCTGCACCATCTTGTAAAGAATATGTAACTAATTTTAACTGCCCCCCCCCCCCCCCCAAAAAAAAAAATAAAATGCTGTATTTTCTGCCAAATAGTACCTTGCGGTGTATGGCAGGGGGTTCTGAGCCTGAAGAATTAAGGCCTCCTGGCTAGGGCTAGAGGTCAATCAAATGGAGGAGACTTAGGAGGCAGCCAGGATTCATTGATATCCCCTGTGGCTCGACGACCATTCTTTTAAACATATTATTCCGCTTGACTGTATATGGAAGGCGACGCAGACAAAGGCCATATTCTATGTACATAAATTAATCTATTCATTAGTGTATCTCATTTGGAAACGGTACAGTCCAGTTCTATTCCTGGTCAGGTGTTTTACAATACCGACGTGTAGTGGTTAGACTCTCACCTGCGGTCCAGTGAGCATGGGTATGAATCCACATCGGGGTGGATTACAGAAAACAATTAACCTGGACTGCCAGGACGACCCAGCCTAACATGGGTAACGGAAATTGTCTTGGGCAGTCAAGGCGGTCGGCGTGATACTGACTCAACACTGGCTGGGGCAGTCAAGGCGGCCGGCGTGATACTGACACGACACCCCCCCCGAGCTGCTTGGACAGTCAAGGCGGCCCGCGTGATACTGACACGACACTGGCCGAGCTGCTTGGACAGTCAAGGCGGCCGGCGTGATACTGACAAGACACTAGCCGAGGGACTGGTTGGTCTACTATAGGTCTAGCACCGTATACCCATTACGTAGAAAGGTCGTTGACTTCCTGGGTTGTAGTGGCTGCAGAAATAGTAGCAGTAGCAGTATCAGCAGCAGCAGTAGTAGTAGTTGTAGAGTAGTTGTAGTAGTAGTCGTAGTCGTAGTAATAGTCGTAGTCGTAGTAATAGTCGTAGTAGTAGTAGTAGTAATAGTCGTCGTCGTCGTCGTCGTAGTAGTAGTAGTAGTAGTAGTAGTTGTAGTAGTAGTAGTAGTAGTAGTAGTAGTAGTAGTAGTAGTAGTAGTAGTAGTAGTAGTAGTAGTAGTAGTAGTAGTAGTAGTAGTAGTAGTTAGAAAGTGAGCTAATGAGTTCACTTCGCAGACTGAAAATAATTATGCCAACGGATAGCAAACTATCCATTAATGTGACGTTGCCAATGCATGACAACTCCGGCTTGCCCCCATCCCACGGTGCCCGGCCACATTAAGCCACACAGACACTAAGTAATGCATTATGGCTTGTGCTTAAAATTAGACAGCACGATTGCAATCAGGACTTCTCAAACCATTCTCAATGACCACCATTTGTGTGCAGATGACAGGTTCCACGGCCCTTTTATTCTGTACAAAACTCCACAGGCGCCCAGATTATGTAAATTAATTATATTTTCTATTTGCAGACGATCAGTGCCTGTTTTATAGCGACGAGGGCAGACTGCAAAATCATATTAATACTCTGAGTTCAATAAGCAGGAGATACAATATGAGTATAAACACTGCCAAAACCGAAGTATTGCGAGTTATCAGATCGCTGGGTCCACTAAGTATACAGATACATAGCACAACTCTGAAACAAGTTAAAGAATTCAAATATCTTGGAAGTATGGTCATAGAAGATGGCACATTGGACAGAGAAATCGAAATCAGGTGCACTTACATATCAACTATCACCCTTACTGAAACATCAAATATAACTATGTCCGCAAAACGACATATAATAAACAGCATATTCACACCAACCCTATGCTAGCAATCTCAAATCTGGACTTTATCCAAATTACATCTTGGCAAAATCAACACCTGCGAAATGAGATGCCCGAGGAGAGCTGCCAACTTAACAATCCGAGACCGAGTAAGAAATGCTATTATCAGACAGACTGTGGGATCAACACCTTGTGCCACATTTATTGAAAGACAGAAGATCAAGTGGTTTGGCCATGTCGTTAGAATGAAACACCAGCAACTATCATCACTGGCCTTACATCAAAGATCATCTGCGACGAGACCACGAGGACGTCCAAGAAGAAAATGGATTGACGACATCAAAGACATTGTACAACCACACGGAATGACACTATCCAGTGCCGCCAACCAGGCACTGTAACGCAAATTATTCCTCTCCACGACGCTTGACGGCAGAAGTGGAAGATGATGATGGTGATGATGATGATGATGATGATGATGATGATGATGATGATGATGATGATGATGAATTATAGCTCAAGTTAAGAGTGCCAATGTATCTGCGGCTCACAATTATTATTGCGCCACCCACAAGGGGGTCGCGAACGCCTGCTTTGAGAAGCCCTGATTTAGATAACCGAGGAACAGTAGAGCAGGTTTAAGGGAGGGGTTTCAGATTTATGTGCAAATGGAATGATTAGTGTCATATAGCCAGAAATAAGACATAAACAATGCACAGTTTTCCGTGCGCTGCTATGAGAAACTTCGCCACGCTACCAGTGAGATGAATCACGGATCTAGATCATGTAAGCTACTATCGCCATTGTAGCAATTCTTGGGTTGAGTTGGTGTGACAAGTCTCATTAAAAAGATATGAATTACGTCTCGCTCGATTTTAATTAAACGATATTGTCATGTGATATGTTTACACTTTTCCATCCCGGGTGAAAAGTAGCAAAGCACTCCGGAAATGTAAACTGTTCTCGTTGATCTCTCTCTCTCTCTCTCTCTCTCTCTCTCTCTCTCTCTCTCTCTCTCTCTCTCTCTCTCTCTACGTCTATGTCACAATGTATGTATATCTTCCTACATCTCTCTCTCTCTCTCTCTCTCTCTCTCTCTCTCTCTCTCTCTCTCTCTCTCTACGTCTATGTCACAATGTATGTATATCTTCCTACATCTCTCTCCAGATATCAATATATCTACTTTTACATGTTCATATACCCATGCACGTATCCATCAATCTCAACAGCAATCCTTCATTCCACTCATTACCCACCGGTAGGTAAATGTCTACTAATACCTATCTATTTATCGTGCATTAAAGACTCCACAAGTGAGGAACCTACTGGCTGGGATCTCCTCCAGCTCCGTAAGCTGTCCCATCGTTTCTTTGTGACAGAAGAATCTGCCGCGGCACATAAATTTATGTGACACTGCTTGTGCTCCCCACAGTCATGCAGTTGCTCTGCGCGCAGGATACATTTTGAACTTGGGACTTAACCCTGATCCGGGGAGTAAACGGGTACTCCACCTTGCCGAAGGGTGTCACGTAGGCTGGCTGAGGGAAGGAGGTGCCTTACTCTTCCTTCGAAAATGGGATTCCCCTACCCCGCTATATATAACAGCGCTAACGCGACGCATCTTGGTTTGGTCTGTTTTAAAATAAAGATCTGGACAACGCCGGAAACGCATTTGTAACAAAGCAACTTGTAAATACTTTATCTGATGTCGCACCGGCTGGTTGATGAAAACAAAAAGTGCTGTCCTGCCTTGTTTTTAAGTATTGAGATGTTGGAACAATTCCCTGCGTTGATCTCTGGTAAAACCGAGTGGCTGACTAGTGACAGCATTCCTGGGCTTATGGTGGAGGTAGAAACATGAGGACACTTTTGTTGCGCGGGGTCACTACTCTTTTGTTTATGTCGCGTCTTAAAATTTATGTTGTGTAACTTATGTTTTTGTAGTGCCTTATTGTTGTCTGTGTCAAAGTCATTTATTGTGTCATTCTACTCATGCTGGTTACTGTTTGGAACACTTGTGTCGTGGTACTTTGTGTACCCTGTTGTCTTTAGTTCTGGTGAGTGAATAGGGACCACCATTGGTTGATGTTTGATTTCTGCAGTTGTATGTTAGATGTGTTATTGAACTTCAATGTATTATTCAATGTGTCTGAACACAAACTGTCACAGAAGTTGAAGTAGTTGATAAATAAAAGAGCTTCTTTTATACTGTTCTTGATTAGCTTGTTTAGTATCTTTGAGTTGTTACAACAACTATTTCTACCACAATCTAACACCTTAATCCACTGTCTGGGTTTCAATATGACAGTTCTTAACTGAGTTGAGACCCCTGTCCAAGATTCTCGCCTCTTCTTACCTAATTACTATCCCGTTTTTTTTTTGTTAGTTGGGGCGGTGCGAGGTTCTCTCTCTCATTTTACTCCACTTCTTCTTTGGCCGTAACGAAGTCAGTCGAAGTCTCTACCTCTTAGCACCGTAGCAAAGGAAACGCAGTCTTTCCTTTGTCTTTTCCCCTCGGCCACACACACACACACACACACACACACACACCCTCCACCGACTACACCCTCCACCGATTACATCCTCCACAGGCTACATCATCTACCCACTACATCATCTACCCCACTACATCATCCACTAACTACACCCTCCACCAACTACACCCTCAACCGACTATACCATGCACTATATATATATATATATACTTCTTCAGAGTTCCGAGCCATTGAGGTTCTTTGCTGCAGATACAATCCGTCTCCATTCGTCTCTCTGGTTGACCTTCTCTTGCCAGTCGTTGATTCCAAGTGCTTGTAGGTCTATATATATATTATCTCTCTACCGTCTTCTTGGTCTACCTCGGGGTCTACGGTCATTTATTTCCTGAGTGTAAGCGAGTTTTGTTTCCCTATTATCTTCCATTCTTTCTATATGCCCCAGCCATTGTAGTCTATTAGCCTTTATGATACCAGTGATTTGCGGGGACTTAAACAGATCATAAATGTCTTTGTTACTTCTTCTTTTCCATTCTCCACTTTGTGTATCCCTAATGGGTCCAAAGATGTGTCTTAAAACTTTGTTCTCAAAGGTTTGTAACAAGGCTTCGTCTCCTTTCGTTGTACTCCAGGTTTCAGAGCCATACAGCACAACTGGTCTGATCAGTGTTTTGTATATTGTGATTTTGGTGTTACGAGATAGCGCATTTGACTTTAGTAGATGTTGTAGTGCATAGTATATCTTATTTCCAGAATTGATTCTAGTTTGTATTTCTTCCCTTATGATGTTGGAGCAGTTGAAGATTGTATCCAGGTATTTGTATGTTTCCGTTCTTTTAATGGTCATATTATCTATTTGTATGTGGCCAGAGCTTTTAGCCATTCCTTCTCTTGAAATTACCTTATATTCTGTCTTATCTTGGTTGATAATCAGCCCCATCTGTTGGGCTTTTTCCTTTAAGTGAGTCAATATTATTTATAATGTCTTTTGTTCATTTTCCCCTATAATATCTATATCATCTGCATAACCAAGCAGCTTGAATGTACCTCCAATATCCTTTAACTTCCTTACAACTTCCTCTAGAGCCAGATTGAAGAGTAGCGGCGATAGTGCATCACCCTGTTTCAAGCCAGATGTTATTTGGAAAGGGTCTGATTTCATGCCTTTTTATGTTACTATATTATATGTATCTTCCATGCATAGTCTGGTCATGTTGATTAACTTCCTTGGTAATCCAAATTCCTGCATAGCATTCCATAGACTATTCCTATGGACACTATTATGAAAATTTTTAAAATCCACAAAAATGTTATGGAGATCTCTTTTATATTCCCAATATATATATATATATATATATATATATATATATATATATATATATATATATATATATATATATATATATATATATATATATATATATATATCGTCAGAAATATGACTGTATGGTATGTAAAGTGTGCAAGTTACTCAGTTATTAAGTTAACAATGCAATTTCTAATATGATTGCTGCAACAAGCCACAGCACGTAAGGCAGGTCTCTGTGCACAACCCTGAACGCTTTGTAAAATACAGTTTTTCGTAGTTACCTGTCTATTCTCCCTCATCCGCCACAATGTCATACATAGAATACAGACCGAAGCAATCAACCAGACTGTTATGAAGATGTGTATAAGAGACAGTATATATATATATATATATATATATATATATATATATATATATATATATATATATATATATATATACAGCTATATCAACACATGCAGCATGTTAAGAGCCTTGCAATGTGGCCCCATCTCTCTCTTCTATTGTAAAAGTGGCATGTCGTTGTCATTCTACTGTAAAAGTGGCATGTCCTTGTCATTCTATTGTAAAAGTGGCGTCTCCTTGCCATGCTATTGTACATGAGGATTTTCTGATACAGTAGTTAATGACTCAGATCACAAGCCTTACGGAACAAGGCAGAGACGTCAGACTTTGTCGCAGAAATCAGCCAGCGACAGTCATGACGTTAATGAGTTTCCTTTGTTGACATAACAACATAAAATCTACAGATTGCTGACGATTGTGCGCGCCCACACAGGAGTTTAATTAAACAGTGCACAGAAGTTTCATTTAAATCCGAGACTGAGTGACACGAGGTTACACACAGATCTCGCGAGAGATGAAACAGGAGGGAATCGTCGTAAGGGAAATGAGGAGTTCTGTGTTTTGTGTGTGTGTGTGTGTGTGTGTGTGTGTGTGTGTGTGTGTGTGTGTGTGTGTGGTGTGGGGGGGGGGGAGGGAACGGTTGAAAAACATCAATAAATGAGTTAGAATTGTGTTACTTAAATGACAGGTTATTGAGGTTTACTTCTTTGCTTTGATTTTGTAATTAATTTAAGAATGTGTAGAAACAGAACAGAAATTCCGGGAGGGAAAAGAGAGAATGTAGAGGCACTGAGACGTAATAATGAAGAAAGCACGCGTCATTTGCTTATCAACTAGTCCCGTGTGAGTACAGCACTTTAAGTGTTCTGAGTGAGTAATTATTATAATGTTGTTCATAGTAATATACACAGAGCCGTGGGGCATGGAAGTTAGTATTTGCCTGTTGAGACATTGGTCCAAATTCTATCTCCAGTAGACCTAAGTTTGCTGTTGAGACAGTGGTCCAAGTGTAATCCCCAGAAGGCCACGCTTGCCTGTTGACACAGTGGTCCAAGTTTAACCCTCATTAGGCCTACGCTTGCCTGTTGAGGCAGTGGTCCAAGTTTAATCCCCAGTAGGTCTATAATTATTTTCGCCGACCAGCACGGTTCTTTGATCAACCCAGCCTCATACAAATAGGAACCACATAGTTGTCAAAAATGTCTGGGAATTGTCGTCGAAGAAAAGGGGACGAGGAAGGGAACTGGCCATCAACGTCATATGTCATGAATTGTTGTCTCTGTCCAGTATTGCTGTGGGGTAGATGCAGCCCAATACAATACTTACTGACTGATCTAAAAATACAGGGCTAGCACCCTATGCTAAATCTCCCACATGGCGTGAAAGGGAGTCCTTGACTCTCTCTGACAGTGATCGAATTATGAGTGAAATTCATAGACATGTGGTAAACAAAGCGCCCCAACTTGTAAATCAATGCAAATTACATAGAAAACAGCAAGCATATTTATGATGAATCAAGGCGATCAATGGCGAATCAATGCAAGTTACGTGAGAAAACCGAATATTCATGACTTATTAAAGCGACTGACACTATCAATCAAAGCAATAGACGGGTAAGTGGCATCAGATGTACACGACCTTGACATCTGCAGAATGCCACAGCGATCTATAGGAAACGAGAGAGTTTGCACCCATTCAAAGTAAATTACTTGGAAAGTCACAGCGAATTAGCAAGGAACTCACGGCACATTGCAAGGCAATTTTAAAAAAGGTAAATTAAGCTGTCATTAAAAGTAAATTAAGTGGTGAAAATAAAAGAAACTTATGTGGGAATCACAGCTAACGTGTGAACATAAAATTATAAATGACAAGTGTGGGAAATCTGAGCGAGCAGTCTACATCGCCCTCAACCGCCACAACTTCATAGATAGAATACAGACCGATGTATGATATGGGAATCTGGACATTATTTGAAGTCACGTGTGACAGATCAAAAAGAAAACAGATGCTAAAGACAGGATGTCGCAAACAGGCATTTCTTGAACATTGTCTGTGTTTTGAAACAGCCAATTGCTGCTATTTGTACACTTCTTCGCCTTCATCTGTTTCCCGGACTCTCCTGTTCTGTCAGTGTGTGACACTCCCCCATGCAGGAACAATGACACATCAAATGTCACACTGGAGACAACTGCTGCCTGACAAGGCGGTGACATTTGGTGGATAAACAATGTTTTCAACATCCGAGCTGTCAGGCAGCACAGAGACATGCCATTTATGTTTTCACTTTTCAGACCAGAGGAAAGCACCCGAGATCACCGAGCTGACAAGACACGATCATGGGTTACCACTCACAGACAGCACTTGACCAAGTAAACGGTGCAGCCTCGCTGGGAGTGCGTTTGAGGCATACAAACAACCTCCGCTATTACAAACAAACACCTCCAACCACCCCATACGTGTTTCAGTCTCCTCCCATAGGACACCCTGTGAGGTTCTCAGATCAGAGCACTGACACTGCAGCCGCAGCAGTGACGGCAAGCACCCACGGCTGTGCATGGTACAGCCACACACAGTGTGTATATTATATTGCTGTGTTTTATAAGCGTGTATTGCTTTTCACCTGGGAATGTTAACGATCTTAATGTCAACACTGGAATTACTATTTTGTTGACATTGTCCGAGAAGTATAGGTATAAGGTATCCGATACACTACACACGGACCTGTCGGGTGGTATACCATCTCTATTTTTCTGTAGTGAATCGGACGTCTAACTTTCTTGGACAAAGTCGAGAGGATTCGTGTACAAGTTGCGCACTTGAGAAATCCCTCGACAGTTGGACATCAAAGTTTGCAAAAACGAAACGATCGATGCCCAGACTAAATTTAAGAATGAGAAAACCCGCTTCAAAAAAAAAATAAAATTATAACATGTGATTTTGGTATACACTCAATTGGAACCTCGCCAATGCTACAGAACCCGTGCGCTGTGTTGATAAACTCCTAGGTAGTTCCTTGGAACACTTATGGAGTTATCCGTGTGCAGTGAACGTATACCGAACAGTTAATAGATATATTATTTTTCGAGACGTGCCTGTCAAGGAAAGGATATACCCCCTCCTTATTTCACCCTTTATGCCCACGGGGGCATAGGCCGTCAACTCATTTCTTCCTATATTTAGCCCCGTGCAGCTCCGCCCATGTCTTCCCATTTGATTAATTCCAATCTTACTTCTCTTCTCCATGTGCTTTTAGATCTTGCTCTATTTCTTTTGTTTTGTGGATTCCAAATAAAGACCTTGTGGTTTTATTGCTCTGAGGTTTTCTCAACGTATATCCAACCAAGCTCCAGCGTCTTGTCTGCACCTCTTGCTTCACTGGTATGTGACTGGTTGTCCCCATCAGCACATGCCAAACATGAACAAAGCTGATCTGTCATTGGTTTATTTGATGGACCAACACTTGACATCCTGATACCTGTGTCTATATATTCATCTGCACATATCTATGTGCTCTGGGAATTGTTCTGGCCAATCTAAAGTCACATCCTTGGCAGGCCTCTGCGACAAATCCCAGGTTGATTGTCTAGACCGGTGGTTCTCAACCTTTTTTGGCCTATGCACCCCTTCACCATATGCTCAGAATGTAATTCCCCCCCCCCCCCCCCCCCCCCCCCCATGTATTTCCTCCCTATAAATCCCCCCACCCAATTTACACAGTATACGTAACACTGGAAGCTAAATTTAATAACACATACTAGAACAAGTCTAGATGTCCACATAAAACGCGATTTGCGGGTCTACTTACGTTATAAAACGAATTTCAGAAGGGCGAGAAGTACAAAACATTAGGGTAAGAAGGGGAAAAAAATATCAAGTAATCGGTTCTTGTATTAACGCGATCTTGAAATAATCTCTCTCTCTCTCTCTCTCTCTCTCTCTCTCTCTCTATATATATATATATATATATATATATATATATATATATATATATATATATATATATATATATATATATATCTCCTCCCACCCCCCGGAGACCCTAAACTTCTCCCTAGGGGGGAATTCCCCACTGGTTGAGAACCACTGGTCAAGACAGTTTTACGTTCAGTTAGATAGAAATAAACACAGTTCTTTATGTGGATGTCCTGTGAACAAGAGGACACAGTGAGGTATACTACACAAGGACACAGTGAGATATACTACACAAGGACACAGTGAGATATACTACACAAGGACACTGAGATATACTACACAAGGACACTGTGAGATATACTACACAAGGACACAGTGAGATATACTACACAAGGACACTTAAATATACTACACAAGGACACTGAGATATACTACACAAGGACACTGTGAGATATACTACACAAGGACACGGTGAGTTAAACTACAGTGAGATATACTACACAAGGACATAGTGAGATACACTACACAAGGACACAGTGTAGATACCTTACAACGTGAGATATACTACACAAGGACACAGTGAGATATACTACACAAGAACACGGTGAGTTATACTACACAAGGATACAGTGAGATATACTACTCAAGGACACTAAGATATACTACACAAGGACACTGAGGTATACTACACAAGGACACTGAGATATACTACACAAGGACACAGTGAGATATACTACACAAGGACACAGTGTAGATACCTTACAACGAACTCCACAATGTTGAATATAAATAATAGAGGACAATCAAAACAAAAATAAAACATAAAAGTAAGTATAGTAAGTCCAGTAGTTTACCATTGCTTCCTGTACGAGAAATCAACGTTACAGTCGAACCGACCTGTGGTGGGTATTAACGCATTACCCGGCCATTTGATCAACGCTCTTAATCTTTCGACGACACTGACCTTTTTGTGTGTTCGTGTGTATGTGTGTGTGAGTAAGTGAGCGAGTATGTGTAATAACACAATACCTACCGCTTGTTGACAAATTAATATTGTACGAGGGGAAGTCAATAAGTAAGTCACAAATGGCTGTAGGAAAATAACTAAATATGATAACAACTTGAAACCAGTTTATTTTTATACATAAATTGTCCCTTTATTTCTCAACATAATTTTCACCAACATTGATGCACTTATTCCATCCTTTTATCAGTCCTCACAAACCGGTTGCATAAAATTTCGTGCTCTGTTTTCTAGACCACGTTTTCACTTCACATTCAACGTCGGCGTCATTCGCGAAATGTTTCCCGCCAAGGTGGGTTTTCAGTAGACCAAAAAGGTGGAAATCGCTAGGGGCTAAGTTGGGGCTGTAAGGTGGATGTTCCAGAACTTCCCACCTTTGTTAGTTAATTTTCTCCTGAGTGAATCGAGATGTATGTGGTCTGGCATTGTCATGCTGAAGCAACACTCCTCTAGTCAGCAGTCCTGGACGTTTTCTTCGAATTGCATCATGAAGCATCGATAGAACTTCACAGAACGATTCAGAATTCACATTGTCACCTTTCTTCTTGAAACTGGTTAAAAGCACTCCTTGACAATCTCAGAACCCTGTCAGCATAACCTTCCCTGCTGATGGCGTAACCTTGAATTTTTTGACACAAGGCGAAGAAGGATGTTTCCATTGCATTGAAGCACGCTTTGATTGCGGCTGGTAGTGATGCACCCATGATTCGTCCCCAGTAACAATCCTGTTCAGCATGTCTTCTCCTTCATCTTCGTATCGAAAATGAAAATGTCCTTTGCAGGCAGTCCTTTTACCCCCCCCCCCCCCCCCACGCCCCCCCCCCCCCCCCCCCCCAAAAAAAATAAAAATAAATAAAAATAAATAAATAAAAACGCGAAACAACACTTTGCGCTTTGGTTGTACACTCCGTTAGTACAGTCGCCATTTTGTTTATGCGCTGCATGAGACTGCATGCGCATGAGACACCTAGCGCTACCCTACGAACGGGACTATAAAATTCGATGTTGCTGTCACCTAATGACACCTGTAGAAAACACCAACTACATTTACCTGCCATCCCACAGACCTGTGTGACTTATTGACTCACCCTCATTGTTGTGTTTATGCGTGTGTTTGTTTCCCTTTGTTTGTGTGCGTATGCGTGTGTGTGTGTGTGTGTGTGTGTGTGTGTGTGTGTGTGTGTGTGTGTGTGTGTGTGTGCGCGCGCACGCTAACAAACAAGTTCTAAATCAATAATGTCATACGTTTGCTTTCACAACCCTTACAGTTCCTGGGCATGGCTAATTTATTGAGCAGTGAGTTAAATGAGGTAGGTATGGAGTGTAACAAGGCGCCGATTTGATGTCAGACTGACCGCTATAAATGGTTCCCTGTGGGTATTTCCGCTGTGTGATTGAAACATCACGTTCACAGCTGCACGCAATGCAATCGTCCGCTCAATCGGCATCAATTGAAAATACCACCTCTCGAGCGGATTTTAATGCCAGGATGTTAGTGTTGCTAGGCAGCCATTGTCTGTAATTGTTTAACTGTTTTGTGGTGTCCACTTCACAGGAAACAAAAATAACACACTCTCAGCTGGTAGCAGTGTTCACAGCATTTCCAGAGCGGGAAAAAAACAACAGCAGTTTTTAAGTTTTCTTCACGGAAAGATGCCTAACATTCAATGAAAGCTAATTACAACATGCAAAAGCGACCGGGAATCAAAGCTATCAGGATGTAAATGTTGGAAGACCAGTGAGAAATTGAAGTAGAGGACTAGATGAGGTTACTGAAGGCAACTTTTATTTCAGGCACAGCAGAATGTTTCAATCTAAATAAAATAAAATGACGTTTAAAAATCGATTAACAGAACTGCAAGCTTTTCTTGCATAGTGAATGTACGTAGTGAATGTGCATAGTGAATTTACATAGTAAATGTACATAGTAAATGTACATAGTGAATGTACGTAGTGAATGTACGTAGTGAATGTACGTAGTGAATGTACGTCGTGAATCGTTTAACGGAGGCCAGCATGGCCAAAGGATAAAAACACTTGTTTTTTCACATCCGGTTTACTCATGCCGAGGTAGTGAGTCCAACCCGTATACCGGCCAGAGTTGGACTAAAATGTTAACCTCTCGTCCTTGACTTGGGGACGTAAATTACAAGTACTTTTGAAGTCGGAGAGGGTTAGCCTCATAGCGAGGGACACTGGTAATAGAGAAAGCTAATAGAACGCTTTAGTTATGTGTTTTTGAAGCAACGGGATCACTAGGTTTAAAAGAATGTAAAACAGCTCCTGTTGCAAACTCCTTTGAGGTGCAAAGGGCAGCAATTCACGGTTGCATTATCATCCCATAGCTACACAAGATATTCGTGGAAAATGTAATGAGAAACATACAAATGTTGAGACTAGAGACAATGTTGATCTAATTCATAACTGGTGAAATAACTAATCCAGGAATTAGACATACACATAACACAGGCCTCTTCTGAGATGGTGCTACAGGATTAAAAGAGTTGGTACGGTCTTTCAAGAGATACGATAATAGTCAACATCTTTGACTGAACTTGAATGAAGAATAAATAAATAAATAAATAAATAAATAAATAAATAAATAACAGAAAACAAGAAATGTTAACGAACAAAACTATGTGTCAGGCAAAGGTCAGAATGTATCATGTAAATCATGGAGAATGTCCACAAACTGCGAATATCATGGCTCCATAATCAACAGCACTGGGGACTGCTCTAGGGAGTCACAGGCAGACTGGCCGGAGCCATGCTGAGGTCGAACAGGTTAAGGCTGACCGAAGCCATGCAGAGGTCGAACAGGTTACGACTGGCCAGAGTCATGCAGAAGTCGAACAGGTTAAGGCTGGCCGGAGCCATGCAGAGGTCGAAAAGGTTAAGACTGGCCGGAGCCATGCAGAGGTCGAACAGGTTAAGGCTGGCCGGAGCCATGCAGAGGTCGAACAGGTTAAGACTGGCCGGAGCCATGAAGAGGTCGAACAGGTTAAGGCTGGCCGGAGCCATGCAGAGGTCGAACATGTTAAAACTAGCCGGAGCCATGCAGAGGTCGAACATGTTAAGACTAGCCGGAGCCATGCAGAGGTCGAACATGTTAAGACTGGCCGGAGCCATGCAGAGGTCGAACATGTTAAGACTGACCGGAGCCATGCAGAGGTCGAACATGTTAAGACTAGCCGGAGCCATGCAGAGGTCGAACAGGTTAAGACTGACCGGAGCCATGCAGAGGTCGAACATGTTAAGACTAGCCGGAGCCATGCAGAGGTCGAACATGTTAAGACTGACCGGAGCCATGCAGAGGTCGAACATGTTAAGACTAGCTGGAGCCATGCAGAGGTCGAACATGTTAAGACTGGCCGGAGCCATGCAGAGGTCGAACATGTTAAGACTAGCCGGAGCCATGCAGAGGTCGAACATGTTAAGACTGACCGGAGCCATGCAGAGGTCGAACATGTTAAGACTAGCCGGAGCCATGCAGAGGTCGAACATGTTAAGACTGACCGGAGCCATGCAGAGGTCGAACATGTTAAGACTAGCTGGAGCCATGCAGAGGTCGAACATGTTAAGACTGACCGGAGCCATGCAGAGGTCGAACATGTTAAGACTAGCTGGAGCCATGCAGAGGTCGAACATGTTAAGACTGGCCGGAGCCATGCAGAGGTCGAACATGTTAAGACTAGCCGGAGCCATGCAGAGGTCGAACATGTTAAGACTGACCGGAGCCATGCAGAGGTCGAACATGTTAAGACTAGCCGGAGCCATGCAGAGGTCGAACAGGTTAAGACTGACCGGAGCCATGCAGAGGTCGAACATGTTAAGACTAGCTGGAGCCATGCAGAGGTCGAACATGTTAAGACTGGCCGGAGCCATGCAGAGGTCGAACATGTTAAGACTAGCCGGAGCCATGCAGAGGTCGAACATGTTAATACTGACCGGAGCCATGCAGAGGTCGAACAGGTTAAGACTAGCCGGAGCCATGCAGAGGTCGAACAGGTTAAGACTGGCCGGAGCCACGCTGAGGTCGAACAGGTTAAGACTGACCGGAGCCATGCAGAGGTCGAACAGGTTAAGACTGGCCGGAGCCACGCTGAGGTCGAACAGGTTAAGACTGACCGGAGCCATGCAGAGGTCGAACAGGTTAAGAACCCATGGCCCCACACCAGCAAACAACTTGAAGTCAATGTTTTGAGAACATGCATATTTCCGAAGGAAACACTCTGATATCGTTACAGGTCATGGAATATTTCGCAATCACTAAAGACGTCGGTTGGGCCTTTTGTGCTAAAACCCGAAAGAAACATTATTAGAATATCGTGGACCAAGAAGAAGATACTGACACTAAAAGATCTGGGCATTGAAGAAAGCTGGTCCATAAACAGCATCTTGTCTCGGCCAAAAATTAACATGGCAGCGGTGTGGATAGAACAGTGATGGAAGACACGGTTTCTGGAAGAAGAGGCTGGGTCGAACAGTGATGGAAGACATGGTTTCTGGAAGAAGAGGCTGGGTCGAACAGTGACGGAAGACATGGTTTCTGGAAGAAGAGGCTGGGTCGAACAGTGACGGGAGATATGGTTTCTGGAAGAAGAGACTGGGTCGAACAGTGATGGGAGACATGGTTTCTGGAAGAAGAGGCTGGGTCGAACAGTGATGGGAGACAGTGAAAATATTTTCAGAAATGTAGAAGATATAAATGGAATCAGCATTGGGGGACGAAACACCAATAACATTAGATTTGCAGATGATACAGTCTTGATTGCAGACAATGAGCAGGATCTGCAACAATTAGTAGATGCGGTTGTTGCACACAGTGAACAACTGGGGTTAGAGATAAATTGTAAAAAGTCACAGATTATGGTCGTCACTAGGAAGAACGAAATATCACAATGTAATATACAAGCAAATGGGAATATTCTTCAACAAGGAAATCGGTATAATTATCTCGGAACAGTCATAACATCTGATGGGAGATGCCTTGAAGAGATTAGAACAAGAATCGCCATGGCGAAAGTAGCCTTTAGCAAGATGAAAAACATACTGACCAATAAAAAGATGTCAACTGAAACGAGAAAAAGAGTGTTAATGTGCCACATAGAGCCTGTTCGTTTGCATGGATGTGAAACTTGGATAATGAGCAGTCAAGCTGAAAAACATCTGATGGCTGCAGAAATCTGGTTTCTGAGGAAAATGCAAAGAATATCCCGGACAGACAGAAAAACCAATGACCAAGTACTACACGGGACAAATGAAAATCGTAAATTGATTAGAGAAATTAGACGTAGACAGTCACGATTTTTTGGACATGTTATGAGAAGAAATGGATTGGAGAGCTGAGTGACAACTGGCAAGATCGAAGGGAACAGACCAAGCGGAAGACCGAGAAGTAAATACCTGGATGGCTTGGTCACATGACATGGCCGAGACAGGAACACTGAGCTGATCTACGACTCTGGTGATCGAGTGAAATGGCGAGTCATGACCGCCCACGCTTTCCGGCATGGCACGTGATTGATTGAGTATATAAGAATGTTGAAATATATGACAATGTTGAGGTGCATTACAATGTTGAGGTGCATTACAATGTTGAGGGTATTACAGTGTTGAGGTATATTACAGTGTTGACTTATATTACAGTGTTGAGGTATATTACAATATTGAGGTATATTACAGTGTTGAGGTATATTACAGTGTTGAGGTATATTACAGTGTTGAGGTATATTACAATATTGAGGTATATTACAGTGTTGAGGTATATTACAGTGTTGAGGTATATTACAATGTTGAGGTATATTACAGTGTTGAGGTATATTATAGTGTTGAGGTATATTACAAAGTTAAGGTATATTACAATATTGAGGTATATTACAATGTTGAGGTATATTACAATATTGAGGTATATTACAGTGTTAAGGTATATTATAGCGTTGAGGTATATTACAAAGTTAAGGTAATTACAATGTTGAGGTGTAGTACAATGTTGAGGTATATTACAATGTTGAGGTATATTACAATGTTCAGGTGTATTACAATGTTGAGGTATATTACGATGTTCAGGTGTATTACAATGTTGAGGTATATTACAGTGTTGAGGTATATTATAGTGTTGAGGTATATTACAAAGTTAAGGTATATTACAATGTTGAGGTATATTACGATGTTCAGGTGTATTACAGTGTTGAGGTATATTACAGTGTTGAGGTATATTATAGTGTTGAGGTATATTACAAAGTTAAGGTATATTACAATGTTCAGGTGTTTTACAATGTTGTGGTATATTACAATGTTCAGGTGTATTACAATGTTGAGGTATATTACAGTGTTGAGGTATATTACAATGTTGAGGTATATTACAATGTTGAAGTATATTACAATGTTGAGGTATATTAGTGTTGAGGTATATTACAATGTTGAGGTATATTAGTGTTCAGGTATATTACAATGTTGAGGTATATTACAGTGTTGAGGTATATTACAATGTTGAGGTATATTAATGTTGAGGTATATTAGTGTTGAGGTATATTAGTGTTGAGGTATATTACAATTGTGAGGTATATTAGTGTTGAGGTATATTACAATTGTGAGGTATATTAGTGTTGAGGTATATTACAATTTATAGGTATATTACAGTGGTGAGGTATATTACAGTGTTGAGGTATATTACAATCTTGAGGTATATTACAATGTTCAGGTGTATTACAATGTTCAGGTATGTTACAATAATGAGGTATATTACAATATTGGGGTATATTACAAAATTGGGGTCTATTACTATGTTGAGGTATATTACAATAATGAGGTGTATTACAATATTGGGGTATATTACAATGGTGAGGTATATTACAATAATGAGGTGTATTACAATATTGGGGTATATTACAATGTTGAGGTATATTACAATAATGAGATACATTACAATATTGGGAAATACTACAATTCTGAGATATATTACAATATTGGGGTATATTACAATGTTGAGGTTTATTACAATGTTGAGGTATATTACAATATTGACGTATATTACAATGCTGAGGTATTTTACAATGTTGAGGTTTATATTGCAACGTTGAGGTATTCTGAGTGTTCATTCGTGACCGATCATCTGGTAGAGAGCCAAAATAGAAAACATGCTTTATCTCTCTCTGTCTCTCTCCTGTGCATCTGTGAGTGTTTTTTTTTAAAGTATATATATATGGAAATGGGGAGAGAGAAGATTAACATATTAGGAGTATCGGAAACGAGATGGAAAGGAGCAGGGATAAGGACAGGAGAAGATTGTAAGATTATTTACTCTGGGGGAGAAGAACAGCAAAGAGGTGTAGCCATTATATTAGATAAGCAAACATCAAATTCTGTCAAAGGATATCATGCTGTGTCAGACAGAGCCCTATTAGTAAAATTAAACGGAAGACCGTTTAAAATAAATGTCATTCAAGTATATGCCCCAACAAGTGAAAGCAGTGAAGAAAGCATAGAGGAATTTTATAATGACGTGGAGTCTGCTTTGAAGAACTGCAAAAAATCAGAAATAAATATCATAATGGGTGATTTCAACGCAAAAATAGGACAGCAAGGCGACGGATGCAGTGTAGGCAACCATGGTTTGGGAGAGAGAAATGAAAGAGGATACAGACTTGTAGAATGGGCAAAAGAACAAGAAATGGTTGTAGGAAACACCTGGTTTAAACAGCATCCTAGAAGATTATGGACATGGAGGAGTCCAGACAGCAGGATTAAAAACCAGATAGATAACATCCTGATTAGCAAAAGGTTTCGAAATGCGTTAACAGTCGTAAAAACAGTTCCAAATGCAGACTGTTACAGTGATCACAGATTAATTACAGGCACATTGAGGGTAAAGTTAAAGAAAGTCAAGTATACAGCAGGAAACCCTAAATATGACTTGTGCAAATTGAAAACTGACAAAGAAATACAAGATAATTTTAACATAGAAGTAAAGAACAAATTTGATATATTGTCTGATCTAGAGATCCTGTTTCAAGATGTAGATGATCAATGGGAAACGATGAAGAATTCAATCAATTGCGCAGCAGAAAAAACTATTCCAAAAGTAAAGAAAGTGGGCCGTAAGACATGGATGATTGAAGAAATTTTACAACTAATGGAAACAAGAAGACAGAACAAAAATAATCCTGCCAAATATGAAGAAATTCACAGAAAAGTGAGAACCTTATGTAAGGAGGCAAAAGAAACATGGCTTGAGAAAAATTGCAGAGAAATTGAAAAACAACACAACAGTAACAATGCGAAACTAATGCACAAAAGAATTCAGGAGCTTACTAATCAAAGAACACATACATCAGCAGGCTGCCTAAAGACAAAAGATGGAAGAGTCATAATAGAAAAAGATCAGATCTTACATGAATGGTCAGATTATGTGAACAACCTTTATGACGATAACAGAGACGAACAGTATGATGTCCAAAATAATAATGAAGGACCAGCAATTTTAAAGATGGAGGTTCAGAATGCGCTTAACCATATCTGGCAAGACCCCCGGTTCAGACAGCGTCACAACAGAAATGATTAACGCTTTAGAAGAATATGGAATAGATAAAGTTACCAGTCTGCTTAATACAATATATGATACTGGAAATATACCTCAGGAGTTATGTAATTCTGTATTTATTGCAATCCCAAAGAAATCAGGAGCCTTGGAATGTGCTCAACATCGAACAATTAGTATAATGAGTCACATCACGAAGATTTTGCTAAGAATTATCATGCAAAGAGTTAGGAGGAAAATACAACCTGAAATAGGAGAAGAACAATGTGGGTTTGTGGAAGGCAAGGGTACAGTAAATGCTGTGTATATACTGAGAAACATAATCGAACGTTCTATAGAAGTAAACAAAGATCTGTTTTCCCTGTACAGTGAAAGTATTTTCAGAAATATTGAAGATATGGAAGGAATCAACATTGGGGGATGATGCATCAATAACATTAGATATGCAGATGATACAGTCTTGATTGCAGACAATGAACAGGAAGTCCGGGTTGTTACACACAGTGAACAACTAGGGTTAGAATTAAATTGTAAAAAGACACAGATTATGGTCGTCACTAGGAAGGACGAAATATCACAATGTAATATACAAGTAAATGGGAATATTCTTCAACAAGCGAGCAGGTACAATTATCTCGGAACAGTAATAACATCTAGTTAGTTAGTTAGTCGACAGATCATCCTCGTTGCACATCGGACCATTCAGTCCATAAGGACTCGGATCCCCTCCTCAGCAAATCCCGCAGCGTGTAGCGGCTAACGACGCCAGTTCTGTGTTGGTTTATCAATCTTCTTTGGCTTCCTGCGTAGTGTTCTTGTTTGGCCACCCCTCTTTTAATTTGCTGCTCTCGCAGTCTGGCCATTGTTGTAGATTCACAGTCATCACTTGGTTCTTGCAAAAGTCTCACTTCTCGTAGAGCATTCAGAATGTCAGCCTGGTCCATGGCGCGTCCGCCCTCAACAGTAGCCTCACCTGCGAGCTTGTCAGCCCGCTCATTTCCTTGTACTCCCGCATGCCCTGGCACGAAGATGAAACTAATCTTTGCCAGCCGAGACCGCTTCAGAGGCAGCAACCATTCTCTTCGGATCGACCCCTCCTCTATCCTCTTGATCATGTTCATTGAGTCGCTAAGGAAACAAGCCCTAGTGAATGTCTGTGTAGTAATAACATCTGATGGGAGATGCCTTGAAGAGATTAGAACAAGAATCGCCATGGCAAAAGTAGCCTTTAGCAAGATGAAAAACATATTGACCAATAAAAAGATGTCAATTGAAACGAGAAAAAGAGTGTTGAGATGCTACATTGAACCTGTACTTTTATATGGATGTGAAGCGTGGACAATGAGCAGTCAGGCTGAAAAACATCTGATGGCTGTAGAGATGTGGTTTCTGAGGAAAATGCAAAGAATACCATGGACAGCCAGAAAGACCAATGAACAAGTCCTTCAAGAAACAAATGAAGATCGTAAATTGATTAGAGAAATTAGACGTAGACAGTCAAAATTTTTTGGGCATGTTATGAGAAGAAATGGATTGGAGAATTTGGTGACAACTGGTAAGATCGAGGGTAACAGACCAAGGGGAAGACCTAGAAGCAAGTACCTGGATAGCTTGGCCTTGTGGCATGGTCGAGACAGAAACACGGAGCTGATCCACGACTCGATCGAGTGAGATGGCAGAACATGACCGCCCACGCTTACCGGCATGGCACATGATGGATATATATATATATATATATATATATATATATATATATATATGCGTGTGTGTGTGCGCGCGCGTGCGTGTGTGTGTGGTTTAATTGACTGAATCAATGTAATACAGATTATTGAGATGCATGAATTGAGTGGACAAACAACGTCAAGTGGCAGCACTAAAAGGATCTAGATCAGGGGTCATCAAAATACGGCCCGCGGGCCGGATCCGGCCCGCGACGTCATTTCATCCGGCCCGCCGACGGTCTCGAACTTGCTTGATATAATGTATGGAACACGAGACGTTGTGATGCAATTTAAATGTAAATATTATGTTTAGAATAATAGGAGATCTTCACACGTGCTGAGACCTCCTGGCTGCTATGTGAATCAAATTTACTATTTTCAATTATAAATTATTGTATCTAGATTTTCTTGTTTATTGTAATGTTTGCTTATTTCGCGCCATCCCAAGTCCTTTCCCGACTCGTTGTAGTGCCGCCTACGCTCTGGCGTTACCATGGTATCCATGGCAACACACACAAACACACACACATGCATCTTTCCCTCCCCCGATGCGTCTGTCACGGAAAAAACTGCAGTTTAATTATTCCTTGATAACTTACATATTAAAATGCAAGGAAGGAGAAGGGTTAACAATTGTGTACTTCATTCTGCGAGGAGGAATGAAGTTCACGATCATTAACCTACGAATATAAAAATAGGATACAGGTACGCGCCGAGGGCAGTGACTCCCGCTAGTATCGGCCGACGGGAAAATGAACGGAGAATGCTTTGAAGTGCAAACTAGCGATGGACAGAGGACCAGCGCAACAGCGGAGAAGGAGCGCCAGGACGTATACGTGATTTCACTGAACTTTTGATGTTACGGGTACGGCTAATTTGATTGTAGATCAAACAATCAACGAAGGATGGGACACACAATATAAAAAGCTGAACATGGAGTTTATGTTTAGTGTGTGATACCAAACTGGACGGAAAGATAGAATTATGTGTCCTGTAATGAATAGAAATATCCTCCCTTATAATGGGATAGAGTGCTTGGCTGCGGATAAATTTCGATTCGGGGATGTACATTAATTCTATAGAGGCATATATAAGGTATTAATATATTAGTGTAATAGTAGCATAGGGATATAGGTGTGTGTTATTAATGTGTGAAATTGCATTCGTTTATCTAGTCGTGTAAACTTTAGTGCACTCAGAAATCGTATGTCCGTATGTTTTTCGGAGGCTTTTCAGTATGGCTAGAAAAGGACTATCACATAAGAAAATTATATTAAGCAGACGCATATCACCAGATTACCTATCTTCTCCACAGGTTCAAATCTCCCATTGAAATCATAGAAGAGATGAAGGTTACTACATTTGAGCAAATAAAGTACCTACTTAGAAACAACAAGAACATAGACATGTTTTAATATGAAGAAAAGATAACTTAATGGCAAATACAGAACACTGTATGCTCAAACAAATATACAACTAAAACCCTTAAAAGGAAAAGACGTTAACCTGTGGCAAGCAGGGATACTTAAAACTGCATGCAATTGCACTGTGCCGAAACATTAAACTTTGTTAACCATAGACATGGTGTAGAACAGTCATAGAAACTCTAGACAATGTTGGATAGTGGCGGTGTGTATTCAGAGGTGGATTATAATACCGTCCGAACCGGGAAATATATGAACTTCAGTGACTTACCAAATCGGATTATTTTCTGGTGATAAGACATTGAACAGTTGTTTTCTTCAAGAATTGGATTAATTCCCGACTCAAACAGGAGGAGATCATTCATGGTGAGATCACTCCATTTCTGTGTGTGCAGTCCTGTGGTTTGGCTGACAGAAAAGACGAGAAGAACTAATGCACATACGAAATCAACCGTCCTATCTTGCATTCACACTAGCATACAATACCAACTCCATATACACAGTCCATACATACACCAGACATAGTTTTTCTTAATAAATCTTTTATTTATTGTTGAAAGGAACTGTTGTCTGAGTATGTGTTGAGAGAATAACAGAGAGAGTGAAAGAAATAGATATATGGAAGGGAAGACAGAAGGGAGGGGTGTAGATAAAAGTCAGTCAATAATCCCAACAGATAATAAGTTTGAAGATGTGCTTGTTGATTCCAACTCTCTCCCGGGAAAACAAGCGACAGCGTCCGCCTGTCAACACAGGTCCGCTGCTCAAAAGATATTAACTTCTTTTTGCCTGTTATCCATTTTAAAGGTATGTCACATGGATTTCTATGACAGTGATAGGTAAGTGAACTACAAGTGTGAAAAGAGGCAATAAAGTAACAAACATAGCATACAAATGCTATCGAAGACTCGTGTTATTACGAAAATATTAGTTAGTTTAGTTTAGTTTGGTTTAGTCGACTGATCAACATCACGGCACGCGGATGTAACCCATAAGTGGTCCGTTTTACTCCTAACTCAAGCTTGAGTCCGGAGAATATCAGCTCAGTGCACGAACTCCGTAGCATCGGTGAGGTCCCTGAAATACTTTGGGTAGAACTGTAACTCAAAATTTTGCCCGGGCAGCGCCGTTAGGCTACTCTTTTCCAATTTACAACTGCCAAGGGATTTTTTTACGTGCGCAACAATACACATCGGTGTCACTACCCAGAGACCAGGGGAAATGGTGTTACTAGAAGTCCACGTGAAAAATTCAGGCCCTCACCGGGGCTTGAACCCGGGACCTCCAGCACTCGAGGCGGACACCATACCTTGAGACCACTCAGCCCCCCCCCCCCCCCCCTCAGACAGACAGACAGACAGACAGTCACAGACAGACATACAGACAGACAGACAGACAGGCAGGCAGGCAGGCAGGCAGGCAGGCAGGCAGACAGGCAGGCAGGCAGACAGACAGACAGACAGATAAAACATTTGAAAGCAATTCTCTTGATTGGATGCAGCAATTCTAAACCAAACATTGATGATATTTTGAAAGCCAAATTTCAGTGTCACACATCTCACTAACATTTATTTGCTGCTTTGTTTGTGAGATTCGGATATGTGCACACTAGGTCTGATGTTAATATCTTTCTGCTAACGTCGCCTTCTTTGATAACTTTTTTTCCCCCAGTGAATAAATATGTTGGTTGTATTTGTGTTTTTTTTTGTACATTGCACGCCACTCACCCATGACTAACTTAGTGTTTGGTCTTTTTCCCCAGACATTTCGTTCTGGCTTGCAAGTATTGTTAAAGTTAGTTGCATATCCTATACAGGACGTTTGCAGTCAACATCAGCATTTCTTGCTGTTGTTGATGTCTTGGCAAGTTTACGTTCAGTAGTTTGTCATTGCTTTCTGAACGACCGGCACCCATACCATGGCGTAAAAAACCCAGCGCAATGCGGTCTGCTGCCAAATCGCGCGCAGCTGTGTTTCAAACGCTGGTATACGGGATTACGAAGCGCGTCTGTAAGAACTTCGCCACGGAGACGGTGCAAGTATTGTACAGAATGAGTTATCCGGCCCGCCGTGAAAAAAGTTTGGTGACCCCTGATCTAGATAAATCGACCAGCTCTATGAATGTTTGGATTGAAATGTCCAACAAAAAATTCAAATGACCTGGTTTTAAAAACACATCTACAGATTTAAAAGGTGCTGTTTCCTGGAGGGAAAACGAACGCGATTTGCTTTCTGGAAATAATGTATCCTCTGCTAATGTGACCTAAAGCAAGGAGAGAATATCAAACTAGAAAACGCCGCTCGCTAAGTGAATCTGTAGAATTGGCACTATTTATGGACTTTTTACCTGATGCTTGATTGGTGAACTGACACCAAGAATTTTAGTATTAATACGCTCGTGTTACATTCAACGTAGGCATTTGAGCACAGCTTCGTTAGATATAGAATGCTTCAGAATTAAGTCAAGGTTTGCTAGAATGATTTTCTGGAATTGTTGTTAGAATGGTACCCCAGAATGATTTATTAGAATGGTTAATTAGAAATGTTCGCTAGAATAGTTTTCTAGAATCGCTTCTTATTTTCGTTCGATAGAATGGTTTTTTTTAAAAAATGGTTTGCTACAAAAACTAAGCAAAGCACCAATAAAATGGTTTACAAATTCAGCAAAGTTTTGCAAGAATGGTTCATTAATTAAATACAGTTCTCCTAGAATTGTTAAAAAATTAAGCAATACCTTGTTAGAATAGTTCAAGAAAGGCAGCAGTAAGAATATGTGATTAAAGATCATGATGGATTGATACTGAACGGGCAATTAGAGAGGTTTGTTTGTTGTCGCCTGATCTGTTGAACTTCTATACTGAAAACAACATGAGAAATGTTAGAGAAAATACTGACAAGTAACAATATAACCTGTTCTAAGCAGAGGAACGGAATTGCCTAAAATCGACACGCTGACAACACAGTATGACTGTCTACAACACAGTATGACTGTCTACAACACAGTATGACAATCTACAACACAGTATGACAATCTACAACACAGTATGACTGTCTACAACACAGTATGACAATCTACAACACATTATGACAATCTACAACACAGTATGATAATCTACAACACAGTATGACAATCTACAACACAGTATATCTACAACACAGTATGACAATCTACAACACAGTATGACAATCTACAACACAGTATGACAATCTACAACACAGTATGACAATCTACAACACAGTATGACAATCTACAACACAGTATGACCATCTACAACACAGTATGACAATCTACAACACAGTATGACCATCTAGAACACAGCATGACCATCTAAAACACAGTATGACAATCTACAACACAGTATGACAATCTACAACACAGTATGACCATCTAGAACACAGTATGACAATCTACAACACAGTATGACAATCTACAACACAGTATGGCCATCTAGAACACAGTATGACAATCTACAACACAGTATGACAATCTACAACACAGTATGACCATCTAGAACACAGTATGACCATCTAGAACACAGTATGACAATCTACAACACAGTATGACAATCTACAACACAGTATGACAATCTACAACACAGTATGACAATCTACAACACAGTATGACTGTCTACAACACAGTATGACAATCTACAACACATTATGACAATCTACAACACAGTATGATAATCTACAACACAGTATGACAATCTACAACACAGTATATCTACAACACAGTATGACAATCTACAACACAGTATGACAATCTACAACACAGTATGACAATCTACAACACAGTATGACAATCTACAACACAGTATGACAATCTACAACACAGTATGACCATCTACAACACAGTATGACAATCTACAACACAGTATGACCATCTAGAACACAGCATGACCATCTAAAACACAGTATGACAATCTACAACACAGTATGACAATCTACAACACAGTATGACCATCTAGAACACAGTATGACAATCTACAACACAGTATGACAATCTACAACACAGTATGGCCATCTAGAACACAGTATGACAATCTACAACACAGTATGACAATCTACAACACAGTATGACCATCTAGAACACAGTATGACCATCTAGAACACAGTATGACAATCTACAACACAGTATGACAATCTACAACACAGTATTGATTGATTGATTGATTGATCTAGGAACCGACATCACAGCATTTGGGACATTCCCATAAGCACTCCGTCCCCATCCTCAGCAACTAGCGAAGAGTTCCAACACAATATGACAATCTACAACATAGTATGACTGTCTACAACACAGTATGACAATCTACAACACAGTATGACAATCTACAACACAGTATGACAATCTACAACACAGTATGACAATCTACAACACAGTATGACTATCTACAACACAGTATGACAATCTACAACACAGTATGACAATCTACAACACGGTATGACAATCTACAACACAGTATGACAATCTACAACACAGTATGACTGTCTACAACACAGTATGACTGTCTACACCACACACAGTATGACTGTCTACAACACATTACGACTATCTACAACACAGTATGACAATCTACAACACAGTATGACAATCTACAACACAGTATGACAATCTACAACACAGTATGATAATCTACAACACAGTATGACAATCTACAACACAGTATGATAATCTACAACACAGTATGACAATCTACAACACAGTATATCTACAACACAGTATGACAATCTACAACACAGTATGACAATCTACAACACAGTATGACAATCTACAACACAGTATGACAATCTACAACACAGTATGACAATCTACAACACAGTATGACCATCTACAACACAGTATGACAATCTACAACACAGTATGACCATCTAGAACACAGCATGACCATCTAAAACACAGTATGACAATCTACAACACAGTATGACAATCTACAACACAGTATGACCATCTAGAACACAGTATGACAATCTACAACACAGTATGACAATCTACAACACAGTATGGCCATCTAGAACACAGTATGACAATCTACAACACAGTATGACAATCTACAACACAGTATGACCATCTAGAACACAGTATGACCATCTAGAACACAGTATGACAATCTACAACACAGTATGACAATCTACAACACAGTATGACAATCTACAACACAGTATGACAATCTACAACACAGTATGACCATCTAGAACACAGTATGACCATCTAGAACACAGTATGACAATCTACAACACAGTATGACAATCTACAACACAGTATGACCATCTAGAACACAGTATGACCATCTAGAACACAGTATGACCATCTAGAACACAGTATGACAATCTACAACACAGTATGACAATCTACAACACAGTATGACCATCTAGAACACAGTATGACCATCTAGAACACAGTATGACCATCTAGAACACAGTATGACAATCTACAACACAGTATTGATTGATTGATTGATTGATCTAGGAACCGACATCACAGCATTTGGGACATTCCCATAAGCACTCCGTCCCCATCCTCAGCAACTAGCGAAGAGTTCCAACACAATATGACAATCTACAACATAGTATGACTGTCTACAACACAGTATGACAATCTACAACACAGTATGACAATCTACAACACAGTATGACAATCTACAACACAGTATGACAATCTACAACACAGTATGACTATCTACAACACAGTATGACAGTCTACAACACAGTATGACAATCTACAACACGGTATGACAATCTACAACACAGTATGACAATCTACAACACATTATGACTGTCTACAACACAGTATGACTGTCTACACCACACACAGTATGACTGTCTACAACACATTACGACTATCTACAACACAGTATGACAATCTACAACACAGTATGACAATCTACAACACAGTATGACAATCTACAACACAGTATGATAATCTACAACACAGTATGATAATCTACAACGCAGTATGACTGTCTACAACACAGTATGACAATCTTCACCACAGTATGACAATCTACAACACAGTATGACAATCTACAACACAGTATGACAATCTACAACACAGTATGACAATCTACAACACAGTATGACAATCTACAACACAGTATGACAATCTACAACACAGTATGACTATCTACAACACAGTATGACAATCTACAACACAGTATGACAATCTACAACACGGTATGACAATCTACAACACAGTATGACAATCTACAACACAGTATGACTGTCTACAACACAGTATGACTGTCTACACCACACACAGTATGACTGTCTACAACACATTACGACTATCTACAACACAGTATGACAATCTACAACACAGTATGACAATCTACAACACAGTATGACAATCTACAACACAGTATGATAATCTACAACACAGTATGATAATCTACAACGCAGTATGACTGTCTACAACACAGTATGACAATCTTCACCACAGTATGACAATCTACAACACAGTATGACAATCTACACCACAGTATGACAATCTACAACACAGTATGACTGTCTTCAACATAGTATGACTGTCTACACCACAGTATGACAATCTTCACCACAGTATGACAATCTACAGCACATTTGACTATCTACCACACAGTATGGCTAACTACGGCACAATATGACTATCTTCAACACAGTACTACACAAATGAGAAACTATTTAAGTGAGTGCAAGAGCAAAGTGGAAAAGAAAATGTCATATCTCAATGCAACTGAAGCAATGACAATAAATACACACACACGTCAACGGATGTATTTAAAATGAAGAGAAATTATAGAAAGTCAGCAGTATTGAATATCAAGGATCACTGCTTTCGAGCAATAGAAATGTGATGACAGAAATTTAAAGAACAAACATTGCACTGCACAAACAAAATCGATTGTAACTTTTATACATTGAAACAGGGAGAACAACTAAGGTCAGATTACAACATGCCGGTATGACACATGGACATTTAAGAAATCAGTGGAAAGCATTACTCGCGTCTTTGAGTGCAAGCGTTACAAAGGTGCGTTAAACACTCATTGGCGAACAAAACAGAACAAACATATGATAGTTAGTAGACAGATCATCCTCATTGCACATCGAACCATTCAGTCATAAGTGCTCGGATCCCCTCCTCAGCAAATCCCGCAGTGTGTAGCGGTTCAAGAAACCAGTTCTGTGTTGGTTTATTACTCTTCTTTGGCTCATGTATAGTGTCCTTGTTTGGCCACACCTCTTTTAACTTGCTGTTCCCGCAGTCTAACCATGGTTGTAGATTCCCAGTAATCGCTTGGTTCTCGTAAACGACTTACTTCTCGTAGAGCATTCAGAATGTATGTCTGGTCCATGGCTCATCCGCCTTCCACAGTAGCCCTACTTGCAAGCCTGTCAGCCTGCTCATTTCCTTGTACACCCGCATGCCTAGGCACGAGACAAAACTAATATTTGCCAGTCGAGACCGCTCCAGAGACAACAACCACTCTCTTCGGACCCATCCCATCTCTGTCCTCCTGAGCATACTCATTGAGTCACTAAGGACACATGCCCGATTGAATGTCTGTGTCTCGAGCTATGTTATTGCTTTACTCACTATCATGACTTCCATAGTCAGGCTGCTTGTGGTCAAAGCAAAAGCGCCATAATTTTCCTTCACACTTTTCCCTCCGACCCGAACCGTAAAGATCCATGAACTTCTCACTCCTCGGACGACCGACCCATCCGTATAGATGACAACATCATCCTCTAAAGAATTCTCGAAGATCAGAGCCTGCACTTCCGCCACCACAGCAGCTGGATTTTCTTGTCTACATTTCCTGCCTAGTTGGATGCACACGGAAAATGATGTACAGAACTCTATTGGCATATGTACCCACTTCTCGCCAGGTTCTAAGTCCTCAAGTGAACACACCTGTTGAAGAATGTCTTCGGCATTACCCATCCACGAGTTTCCTCTTTTTAACCTGCTGCCCTTTACCTTCTTAATCTCACTATGTAGTTGATGTTGTGTGTTTGCGTTGACTCTGAGATAGACATGCGCTTGGCAAATTTGTATTCTGTCCCTCATGGTTTGAAAATCAAGAAGGTAGCGCATCGCCCTGCATGTTGTATCTCTTGTACATCCAAGAATAATGCGCATAGCTTCGTTCTGTACCCTTTCTATCTGCTTATGGCCGAGAGTCAGGTTCGCCATCGCATACTCCAAAACAGAAAGAACCAGACCCTCGTAAAGAATACATAGATGGCGATGCTCACAGTTTGCCGCCGCCATCACCCCCATCGCAGCCAAACCCCGCTTGGCCTTTCTTATCACTTAGTCTACGTGCTCAGTATAAGCTAGGCTTCGATCAAATCGTATCCCCATGTAATTCATTGCCTGCGTTCTTTCCCCCGTCTCTGAACCCAGATTTACAGTTGACGTTGGGGTGTTGACAGTATTGTTATTCAAAGAGAACCATGTCAGTATTGCTTTTGTTGGGTTGACCATTACTCCTGCTTCAACACACCAAGTACTTATGCGATTGAGTTCGGTTTGTAGTTCCACAGCAACCTGATCTCTATCCTTACCCTGACGACACACTAAAACATCTTCAGCATACGACAATGTCCTCCCCGGTCCTATGATTTGTTCGCGGTGATTCGTGGTGATTCTCACAGTGTAGGCGTTGAAAAGCACCGGAGATAATGGTGATCCATGTGGTAGGCCAGGATATATTGTTGTTGGTTCCGAAAGCCAATTGCCACATCTAAAAACTACTTTCCGTTGGAAGAGGAATGCAGCGATCCAACTAAGAAGGAAAGGACGTGTCTTGAGTTCAAGAAGCTGAAGCATGAAAAAATCCAATGGTACTCTGTTGTACGCGTCCTCAAGATCAATCGCTGCATCAAATGTTTCAATGCCTGAGTGGAAACCTCCATAGATATCACGAGCAAATACTGCTGCATTGGTCCAGGTTTTTCTTTTTGGACGGTACCCTCCCTGGGTAGGTGGGAAAACACCTTGCTTCTCTAGCTAGCTTGATATTTTTCTTGCAATTAACTTCTCCAACAGCTTGCCTACTGTATTCTGCATGATTATTACTCAATATCCTTGAATTTTTTGTGTGGTCTTTGCCAGGCTTCGGCAGGGAATCAGATAGCTGTGTAACCACTCCTACTTGATGCTAGCACTCCTTATACTGTTGTTGTACGTGTCTGCTAGTTTCTCTAGCTCGTTGTCGGTACACCTATTGATGTTTTCATATTTAATTCCATCTGGCCCTAGAAAGCTGTTTTTTGATCGTTGAAGCACAGCCTTGATTTCTTTCACTGTCACTGTGTCTTCGTCCAAAATGTTCTGGGCCTTGCACCTATCTGAGGTGATCTCATTGGCAAGATTTCGGTCTCTCATGTCTGTCAGGTTGCTCTGCTCTAGATAGCGTTCGACGATGGCTTTGCCCTTGTTCTCGTCAGTCCTCTGCCAGATGAGGTCAGCACCATGGGAGTCAAGAATACTACTCTTATTCTTGACTACCCCACTCATGCTTTTATGTAGTCGCCAGAACAATTTCAGTGACTTGTCTGTGCTTACTCTTTGACATACCCCTGCCCATTTTATTTTTCATTTTTAACCACCTTAATCATATATTTGAAATAGCTTACTTTTGTGTATATCTTTCTTTCTACGTGAATGCAGGGACTAGGATGGGAAACTCTGTTCTTCTTGGCGTTTTGCCATTTCCTTACAGCACTACGCCTATCCACCCAGGCCTTTTCCACCTCAAAATTCCACAAAGGTGTCTGCTTCCAGCTTTTTTTCCCCCTGCCCTGAAGCTTTCTGCGCTTGTCGCGCCTTATTTTACTCACCACATCATGCCCTGTACTGTCATACTGGAAAGTCTTGACCGTTGACTTGTGCTGCCTGGTTCTGCCTTTCTCCACCAATATGCTGCAAGGGTGGTAGTCGCTGCCGTGGTACCCTAGGACACTCCATCTACACATTGTAGTGAGTGAAGGAGAAACCAGCGCCAGATCAATAGCACTGTCCTCATCGCCTAGACGACTTGCTGTCCTGGTGACACAGCCACTGTTTATACAACCAGGTCAATGGTTTCAAGTGCTGTCTCGAGCTCCTCCCCCTGTGTGTTGGAGGAAATGTTTCCCGATGATCTGCCTTTAGCGTTGAAATCGCCACAGAAAATAAAATTTCTCAAACAAATGTATCCAACAAGAACTCAATATTTACCTCTGAGTGACGACTCTCGACCAGATCCTCTGACCACCCCTTGCTGCTGTATTCTCTCCAGACCACGATAGTCTATCTGTTTTTCCGTATTATTCGCGTGTCCCCAAAGCGTCTTCATCACATCTGACAGTCTTGGAAAATGTGCACTGAAGATTTCTCTCCGAAAGGAAGCACGTGAGGCAGAGAGATAGTCAAGTCATCTTAGATAGCATTGACCTAACATGTGACAGTCATACGACATCTAATCCACGAGAGTAGTTTATGTCATAGACTGATATTTATTTTCTTGTAATAAGTCTAAGTCGTCTTGGACAAAGGCGATAGAATATAGATGCCGTTCGCACGCCTCGCTCCTTAAAACGTCGTAGAATGTTTTCATTTAGTTGTATTCCCTTAAAATACGTTTGTCTCCCCTGCAGAAAATGACACTGATCGAGCCGAACTTTGGCAACGACGAATGGTTGAAAAAAGCATGAATCAGACACAGTGTCAGCTATCCATAAGTTTCTATAGAAAGGGGAGGTGGGGGAGGGGGTATTCTATTGACCTTGTCAGTATCGAATCTGTGATTGAATATCTTCGCCATCAAATATTATTCCCAGGAAATCTAATTCAATTAAACTCTGGTGCCAGTCCGCCCAAATCCCTCCTGTACTGACAGCACTAGCTCGCTTCGTGTGGTAGCCAATTGATTTTTACAAACGCCATCACCTCAGACCAGGAAACGTCTCGTACTGCTCAACCCAGGGTGATTCTGGAGGTTGTGCAAAACACATTGGTCCCTTATTTTGGTGAGACACGTCACAGGTGACGAAGTAAGGAGAGTGCGATAGAGAGTGACAATTCTCGGCGCGGAATGTTTGAAAACCTCAAAGTGAAAACATGAAAGAGCGGCTGTTGAAGAAATATTACATTGGGGTACAACAACATTGAGTACAGTAAGAAGAGTGGACAATATGTAACTGTGGCTGATTAGTTGGTAGCTGAAAGAATAGACACCAATTGATGATGACCACACAGACAACAGATAGCCACAATGATGACTATACAAACAGATTTTCTGACTCGGTTCTGTCAAGGCTTGCTTCTGTGGATATTCGGTTTATGTAGATGTTAAACAGCAGACTCACCTCCATGTCTCATAGTCTACTAACATTCCAAGTGTTCATTATATCCTGTCAGTTTCGCACTTTAGGAAAGTGCGCCAACTGCCTCGGCAACCACGGTGCCAGGTACCTCGGCTGCCCCTACCACCAAGACAGCAAGGAAGCCACGAAGATCGCCATCAAATCTAACCTACCATATAAAGAAGCTAGGAGGCAGTACGAGGCCACCAATCGACTCACAAAAAGCGACAAAGCGCAACTGGAAGGCCAACTGAAGGGCAATGCGTTCAAAGTTCAACGAACTCGGGGAAGTAAAATACATGACGCAAGAAACACAGGTAATGGCCGTTCAGCGCATCCTGGACGAACTGAAGCAAGTTCAGCAGAAGATTGAGCAGGATATCGCTCGAATGGTTGCTATAAAGGCTGAGACAGACGAAACTCTATCAAAAATCCAAGACGAGAGAGAAAAGATAGAAGAAACTCTCAAACAGATTCCAGAAGAAAGAGAACGAATAGAACTACCCACGTCCAGGACCGAAACAGGCAGAAGCAGAAGATGCAAAGTCCTAGACAGAAGAAGAAATATACGAGGAGGAAGAGAACCAGAACGACATTGACCAAGACCAAGAGCGGACGGGGCCGGTAGAAACCCTTGGTCACCTTATAGACTGAAGCATCAACCAGCACACGACAAGAGGTATCAGAGAAGACCCAGTCGATACGAAGATAGACCAAGACTGCAAATAGGTGGAACACCAGGAGAGACGACAACTGGTAAAGCTCCGTGAAGGAAACAGCACCATATGATGGGGTGGGATCACAATTACTCCAGGCTTCAACAAGTGCGCGACTCTGTCCAGACATGAAAAACCTAACAAGAAAGGAATGAACACATCAATCCATCAGAAGCCGGGAAGATTAAAACAAACAGCCCAATGTACGAAAGTCAAACTACAAGCTACACCATAAATACCCAAATTATAGCCAAGTAGCCAAGTTGAAAAATCGAAGGCTGAAAGGGGTATTCGTACCAAAAATTGGATTGGATTGGACTTTAGCTGTTGTTGTTCACTTGTTCGGTGTGTTTAAGATGTGAGCGCTGTTAAAGTCACGCTTTTCTTTAAAATGCCCTCCATAATTCTTGAGTAATTCGTTCATGAATAAATAAATTCCCTAGCGGTTTGTTGGACCTGTCGTAGGTCCATCCTTGTTGGAACACGCTGATGTTAGAAAACACACACAAAACACATATTTATTCCTCAATATCACAGCAAACAATGTTTACTCCGCCAAATTGGTGACCATCTTAAGTAATTTTCGGTAATTACAAGAAGACACAAATACCACAATGTAACATTGAAATAAATGGGGCAATTCTTAAACAAATCTTTCTGAATAGCAGGAATTTGCAGAAATTACTACAGGAATCGCTGTGGCTAAGGCAGCCTTTTGCAAGATGAAAAACGTACTGACCAATAACTAAACCTTCAAGTAGTAGAGGATGGGCAAGGCACAAGAGTGGCAATGCGGTTCAGCATTCCATCGGAATGAGCAGAATAGGATCCTCATTTGTCCTGAAAGTGGGAAATTGTCAAAAAGTAGGCGATCACACCAACGTTGATATGGAGATCGATGGCAAACCACTGCTGTGTCTTGTAGAGAACAGGACTGTGAGCAGGTTATACATTTGGAGTGGAGAATGACACCTAATTAAACTGATAACCTGACATGACAATGTAGCGCACTAATAAATATTCTTACCTGATCTGCGAATGTAGAGCATAAACATAATTTTGAAAACATAATGGTTACAACTGGGCCTTACGCTGCAGTTATATAATTATCATGTGTTTTGTGAAATAAACAAATCGATCTCCCTTGCTAAACAGCTCATTTGAAAAGGTGAAATGACACACCTATTTAAGTAGCAATGTAAATAAGGCAAGAAAGAAAAAGAAGATATTAAAATGAACACATTAAAGGCAAGAAAAGCTTTCATTGTACTGGGACATTTGTTGAAGTCAAGCTACACAAAATGTAGTATCAAACTTAGAATATTGAAACTGAACGTTCAATCGGTAATGATTCATGTATCAGACTTGAACGTTCAATCGGTAATGATTCATGTATCAGACTTGAACGTTCAATCGGTAATGATTCATGTATCAGACTTGAACGTTCAATCGGTAATGATTCATGTATCAGACTTGAACGTTCAATCGGTAATGATTCATGTATCAGAAACGTGCAGCACGACTCAAACATGTACTAATGATCTACAGACATATATCACCTGGTCTGTGTGCAGGACAGGAACACTACAATGGTACGGCGGAATCACTACAGTGGGGGAGGGGGGTATAGAGAGACATTCCAGCCAACCAAGAGATGAGGAAAAGGCGCTGGGTAGTTCACACAATGAGAAGACCTGTTAAATTATAAGTAGACTGTCCTTTAACTAGAAGCCACGTGACAAAATGAAACAGGGAACACTGAAAACACGGAGAAGGGGGTTAAAGAGATGAATAATATAGGGAGGTCACGGAGAAGGGGGTTAAAGAGATGGATAATATAGGGAGGTCACGGAGAAGGGGATTAAAGAGATGGCTAATATAGGGAGGTCACGGAGAAGGGGATTAAAGAGATGGATAATATAGGGAGGTCACGGAGAAGGGGATTAAAGAGATGGCTAATATAGGGAGGTCACGGAGAAGGGGATTAAAGAGATGGCTAATATAGGGAGGTCACGGAGAAGGGGATTAAAGAGATGGATAATATAGGGAGGTCACGGAGAAGGGGATTAAAGAGATGGATAATATAGGGAGGTCACGGAGAAGGGGATTAAAGAGATGGCTAATATAGGAAGGTCACGGAGAAGGGGGTTAAAGAGATGGCTAATATAGGGAGGTCACGGAGAAGGGGATTAAAGAGATGGATAATATAGGGAGGTCACGGAGAAGGGGATTAAAGAGATGGCTAATATAGGGAGGTCACGGAGAAGGGGATTAAAGAGATGGCTAATATAGGGAGGTCACGGAGAAGGGGATTAAAGAGATGGCTAATGTAGGGAGGTCACGGAGAAGGGGGTTAAAGAGATGGCTAATATAGGGAGGTCACGGAGAAGGGGATTAAAGAGATGGCTAATATAGGAAGGTCACGGAGAAGGGGGTTAAAGAGATGGATAATATAGGGAGGTCACGGAGAAGAGGATTAAAGAGATGGCTAATATAGGGAGGTCACGGAGAAGAGGGTTAAAGAGATGGATAATATAGGGAGGTCACGGAGAAGGGGGTTAAAAGAGATGGATAATATAGGGAGGTCACGGAGAAGAGGATTAAAGAGATGGCTAATATAGGGAGGTCACGGAGAAGAGGATTAAAGAGATGGCTAATATAGGGAGGTCACGGAGAAGGGGACTAAAGAGATGGATAATATAGGGAGGTCACGGAGGATGCTGCAGGATATGGGGCAAGATAGGAGGGCGTGGTGTCACCTGATCGAGGACCCGTGCTCCACTGGGAGAAAACAGGCAGCAGAGGGAGTCTTTTACTCTTATGGACCTCTTAAATCCCCATTGGAGCCTTTCTGCCCCCTGTGGCCAATAGAGGCCATATATTTGAGCTGAGTCTCGTGCTGGGATCGAGCCAAACGGGCCTGTTTATGTAATGTCTATCAGCAGTTATCTATTTGCCCATGTCTATACGAATTTGTTGGCTTGAAATATGACAGACAACTTGAGAAAAGTCAATGACCAGACACCGGAAACACTATCACAGTGTTGATGACTTTCAAGACCCTGCTCTGAACAGTGAGCCGGATATTACTACAGTACTGTCCCCTGCCGCAGCATCACTTGTCTCCCTTGGTCGAGACAGCTAATATTGTGACACTCCATTTTAATGAAGAAGAAATCAGATGCCACAAGAACTAGCACTGGGATTTCATGAGACTTGTACTTGTAACATTTGTAGAGCGGACAATATTATTCTGCTCACATCTCTAGGACTATGTGAGGGTTATGTTGCCAGATATTTGATACTAATACATAACCAGAGATGCGCTAAGTCTTGTCATTAGAACACAGAATAGACGAGAAACAGCCTGGAATGTGACTATATTCTAATCAAACCGATTTAAAAAAAGAAAAGAAAAGAAAAACTACATTTCATAGAAAATAATCCAGACAACTGGATAAGGAAGGATTACTTTACATTTGAACACACTGAGACAATGTTCAACTAGTTTGCAGAGGGAGGTTATTGTATTTGAAGATAAGAACATGATGTTTTTGGTTTGATGTCAGATTATGCATCTCACTCACTCACTCACACACACACACACACGCGCGCGCGCGTGCACGCACTTACAGATGCCGCTAACAGATATGACCAGATGATGTATGCACTCGTCTGCAAGTAAATAAGAGATGGGGTAAGGTGACACGGGGAATTAAAACGTGGGATTTAAAAACGGCGATATACAGAAACAGAGTGAGACGGACAGGCAGACATACAGACAGGTAGACACAGATTCTACATGTGGGGTCAAATGACAAAAACATTAACATTATTACATACTAAGAATAATCAAGCCATCTGTATGACAGTAACAACGAGTGAATGTGAGTGCCAGAGTCAGAATGAGTGAAGAAGAGAGAGAAAGATATATATATATATTTATAGAGAGAGAGAGAGAGAGAGAGAGCGAGAAAGAGAGAGAGAGACAGACAGAGAGAGTGGGAGAAAGAATCAGTGAGAGGGTGAGACAAGTGATGAGATAGTGAGAAAGAAAGACAAAAGAGAGAGCGAGAGAGAGTTAGGCTGTAAGAGAGACAGAGTGACAGAGAGTGAATGAGAGTAATGGAGAGAGATTGTGAGAGTGTGAAAGTAAACGAGGAAGAGAGAGAGAGAGAGAAAGAGAGAGGGAGAGAGAGAATGAGATAGAGCGCAAAAGAGTGAGTCAGAGCGCGTGAGAGTGTGTGTGTGTGTGAGAGAGAGAAAGAGAGAGAGACAGAGAGAGAGAGAGCGAGAGAGAACGAGTGAGAAAAAATATAAGAGAATGAAAGTGAGTGAGTGTAGAAAAAAGAGATCATAATATAATGGGAGAGGGGCGGAATTATGAGATGGAATGAAAGGGAAAGAGTGAGAAATAGAAAGGCAGTGACAATAAGAGAAAGAGACAAAACGTATCTGAGATAATGCGAGGTTCTAGTGTGTGAGATTTAGACTCGTAGTGAGTGAAAGGGATCGTACAAATTAGGCAGAAGGAGGTCACTACATGTCAGTTATGTTTGTGAACAGTCATCAATGAAGACACGCAGCCAACAAGGATGTGTTGAAGTGTTGTGTGTTTCAATAAACCATTCTGTCTGACAATTCATTCTCTGTAAACACACCAGCTCATGTTCACACCTACGTGGCTACACGGCATCTAGGGGCGTTCGGACATAGTTCTGTATGTCTTCGTGTAGACACGACAAAATCCCATACACACACATAATTCTGTATGTCATCGTGAAGAAAGGTCAAAATCCTACACACACACACATATAGTTCTGTATGTCTTCGTGTAGACAGGACAATATCCTATACACGCACACAGTTCTGTATGTCTTCGTGTAGACAGGACACAATTCTATAGACAGACAATCAGCCAGCTCGGGTGCTACTCTCAGTGTTACAGTTCTGTATGTCTTCGTGTAGACAGGTTACAATTCTATAGACAGACAATCAGCCAGCTCGGGTGCTACTCTCAGTGTCACAGTTGCCACATGCTGGGATCCATGTCAGCCATAAGCCGTTTGGAAGCAGGCCGCTCTACGTTATGTTTGTCACAATGGTATGAGCATCCGCGCTTTAGCAAGCAATAAAATGTCAAACTAGTGACGTCACATTGCTAGAAGATCACGCACACACACAATGCAACTAACCAACGTTGATTCGCTTTTTTTATTTTTACAGACAGAACAACTTCGTGCACAACCACCATTATTGTGTGGACTTTGTTGACAGAATAGATAACGTCCACTATACACAATGGTGGACTGCTGAAAGGGTGAATAACGTCCACTATACACAACTATTATTTGGCGGACTTTAATAGAATGAACACCGTCCACTATACACAACCATTATTTGGTGGACTTTGTTGACAGAATGAACACCGTCCACTATACACAACCATTATGTGGTGGACTTTGTTGACAGAATGGACACCGTCCACTAGACACAACCATTATTTGGTGGACCGTGTTGACAGAATGGACACCGTCCACTAGACACAACCATTATTTGGTGGACCGTGTTGACAGAATGGACATCGTCCACTAGACACAAACTCCCATGTTGTTGCTGGGTGGCGGGACGTCAGGGAGGAACCACGGTACTCTTCCATGGTTTGTGGATAATCATTTAGCCTCCAGTTTTGGCTAGGATTAAATCCCCCATTGATCGGATTAGCGAGAGGGTAATGATTAAGGTTAGTTATCATGGCTGTCTGAAGCTATGAATTTAGGTGACACAATGAATAACGGTTTTGGCGCAGTGCTGAGAAAATTGCGCTGACAATGGCGTAGCGCGGGTGGGGACGATGGTTCAATACCCGGGCTTACTGATTGCTTCTGGAAGAAAAGAACGGGTCACCTATTTCCCCGTGAAGTCAGGGCCAAAAATGTGATGGATAAAACGTCACATACCCACACCAGCTGCTCGGCACGTGTTATTGAGTTACTGAATAGCAGTCAGTCAAGTACACAAAGCCTTCAAAGTTTTACAAATAAAGTGTTCAATCTCTTGAACACCGCATTACACTGTATATCCTGGTAGAATAGTTCATGCAGCACTGCCGCATCAGCGTGACCTGTTTCCATGACCACTTGAGTGGGACAGACACGGTGGCGCAGTGGGCATGTGTTCAAATCCTGTTATGACGGGGATTTATTCAACATTGGCTTGGGCTCCCTGACTTTACCAGCCTCAAAGGGTACCAGGAATTGTCGTGGGCAGTGAAGGCAGACGGTACGACATTGATGACATCACCGATTGAGTGCCGACTGATCTATACAAGTATGGGACTAGAGATACGCCTGAAGGCAGGCGGTACGACATTGATGACATCACCGATTGAGTGCCGACTGATCTATACAAGTATGGGACTAGAAATACGCCTGAAGGCAGGCGGTACGACATTGATGACATCACCGATTGAGTGCCGACTGATCTATACAAGTATGGGACTAGAAATACGCCTGAAGGCAGGCGGTACGACATTGATGACATCACCGATTGAGTGCCGACTGATCTATACAAGTATGGGACTAGAAATACACCTGAAGGCGGGCGGTACGACATTGATGACGTCACCGATTGAGTGCCGACTGATCTATACAAGTATGGGGCTAGAAATACGCCTGAAGGCGTTGAGAAGGAACCTGTACTTACACTTCAGTAGATAGTAGTAGGGAATCCAGTGAAGATAGTGTAGAGGAATTTTATAATGATATAGAGTCTGCCTTAAAGAAATGTAAAAATTCAGAAATAAACATCATAATAGGGGACTTCAATGCAAAAGTAGGAAATCAAGGTGATAGATATACAGTAGGAAACTATGGTTTAGGAGAGAGGTAATGAAAGAGGATACAGACTTGAACTAGAAATAATCGTAGGAAACACCTGGTTTAAGCAACACCCTAGAAGATTATGGACATGGAGGAGTCCTGATAGCAGGATTAGAAACCAGACAGACTACATTCTGATTAGCAGATTTAGAAACACGGTTACAATAGCAAAAATAGTTCCCAGTGTTGATTGTCATAGTGACCACAGATTACTTACAGGAACATTGAGGATAAAGTTAAAGAAAGTCAAGTATATAACAGGAAACAGTAAATATGATTTGTGTACATTGAGTAATGACAAGGAAATACAAAACAAATTCAACATAGAAGTACAGAACAGATTTGATATATTGTCTGATCTAGAGATCCTATTCCAGGATGTGGATGATCGCTGGGAAATGTTGAATTCAATCAGTCTGGCCGCAGAAACAACTATTCCAAAATTACAGAAGGTGGGTCGTAAGAAATGGATGACTGAAGACATTTTACACCTAATGGAATCAAGAAGACTCAACAAAAATAATTCTGCTAAATATGAAGAAATTCACAGACAAGTCAGAATATTATGTAAGGTGGCATATGAAGAAATCTAAAAACAACACAGCAGTCAAAATACCAAATTAGTGCACAAAAGAATTCAGGAAATTACTAATAAAAGAACAAGTACATCAGCAGGCTGTCTAAAAACTAAAGATGGCAAAATCATAATAGAAAACGATCAGATTCTACATGTATGGACAGATTATGTGAAAGACCTTTATGATGATAACAGATAGGAACAGTATGATATTATATTTAATAATGAAGGACCGCCAATTTTGATGATGGAGGTTAGAAATGTTCTTAAGCATATGAAAACTGGCAAGGCCCCCGGTGCAGATAACATCACAACAGAAATGATTAAAGCTTTAGAAGAATATGGAATAGATCAAGTCACCAGACTGCTGAACACATTATATGATACTGGAGATATACCTTCTGAATTATGTAACTCTGTATTTATTGCAATCCCAAAGAAATCAGGAGCCTTGGAATGTGATCAACATAGAAGTCACATCACAAAGATTTTGCTACGAATTATCATGCAAAGAGTGAGGAAGAAAATACAACCTGAAATAGGAGAAGAACAGTGTTGGTTTGTAGAAGGAAAGGGTACAGTAAATGCTGTGTATATTCCGCGAACAGTTATTGAACGTGCTATAGAAGTAAACAAGGATATTCATCTTTGCTTTATTGACTACACAGAGGCGTTTAATAGAGTTGGACATGTCAACATGGTGGATATGCTTGCAGATCTACAAATTGATGAGAAAGACATTAAACTTATAAAAAACATATATTGGAAACAACAAGCTGCCATAAGGATTGATAATGAAGTGGGACAATATCAACCTATTAAGAGAGTCATTAGGCAGGGATGTGTAATGTCTCCAGATGAATGATTAGTAGATGAGGTTGTTGTACACAGTGAGCAACTGGGGTTAAAATTAAATTGTAAAAAGACACAGGTTATGGTAGTCACTAGGAAGAACGAAATACCACACTGTAATATGCAAGAAAATGGGACTATTCTTCAACAGGTGAATCGGTACAATTATCTCGGAACAGTCATAACATCTGACGGCAGATGCCTTGAAGAGATTAGAACAAGAATCGCCATGGCGAAAGTAGCCTTTAGCAAGATGAAAAACATTCTGACCAATAAAAAGATATCAATTACAACTAAAAAAAGAGTGTTGAGGGGATACATAGAGCCTGTTCTTTTGTATGAATGTGAAACTTGGACAATGAGCAGTCAAGCTGAAAATCATCTGATGGCTGCAGAAATGTGGTTTCTGAGGAAAATGCAAAGAATACCATGGACAGACAGAAAAACCAATGACCAAGTACTACAGGAGACAAATGAAACTCGTAAACTGATTAGAGAAATTAGACGTAGACAGTCAAAATGTTTTGGACATGTTATGAGAAGAAATGGATTGGAGAACTTAGTGACAACTGGCAAGATCGAAGGGAACAGACCAAGAGGAAGACCGAGAGGAAAATACCTGGATGGCTTGTCCACATGGCATGGACGAGACAGGAACACTGAGATGATCCACGACTCTGGTGATCGAGTGAAATGGCGAGTCCTGACCGCCCACGCTTTCCGGAATGGCACATGATTGATTGATTGAGATAATCCGTGAAACGCTCACTGACTCCACTTAAACTAAAGGTAATGCCATGGAAGATATGGGGTGACCAGTTCCTTTCCTCGTCACAATTCCCTCGCCAGAAAATTCAATGATTTGATTTGTTTTAGCGGCTTTCGGCCTAGAGCCTTATTGCTAGAACATAATTTTACTGGGGATTGTCTTGGCAAACAAACACGCTAACCACTTTAACATCATCATGACATATATTTAACACATGGCGCAGAAATCTAGACAATGAAAAAGCAACGAAAAAGTTGAACTGAGGCCCTAGAAATGTAGATACAACAAGAATAAGTCATACTTCATTTAAACAAGAACAATCAAATACTAAAATCCCAGAGAGGTATATAAAAACCGCCACAATTGAGCTATCAAAAAATGTTCATTGTCGATTATTTATGGCCATATTTTTTCTCCCGTGTATTTCCTCCGATTTCATGTTTATAAACTAATTGGATGATGACCCATTTGGCATCAGTCCGCCAGAAAAACAGATTGTGTCCAGTAGAGGAAAGAAAACAACATTATATTTGTGAAAGAGCAAGCAGATTAATTTTTATTGACTCTAGTTAGTGTGTTTCAAGCCGGTTTTTGTCTCGGAACCACTTTACGCGTTTACAGTTTTAGAGAACTAACACAATAGTTGCTCTTGGATAGAGAAGAGTGGTGAAGTGTGGACAAGCTCATGGTGGGAGGCGGATGAAATATGGAAATATGGAATGGCTCATGATGGGTGGATTAATTATGTGAAATGTAGAACAACTCAGTCGAAAACAGAATGAAAACACATTGTATGCAACATATGGGAGAAAGCATTTTTAAGTTATACAGAGAGAATTCTAATATGTTGAAATGAATTATGGCATAAGTAACAGAGTTCTTCAATGTCTTTATTTTATTTGCCAGTGCAACACGTCACTCAGCCAGTTCTGTCCAAGTCCCAGGAGACTATTTGTACAGAGGCTTGGTGGTGAAGTTACTTAAGGGCAGCAGAGATGTGATTTCATAATATATGCCGAGAACAGTCTGAACAAATCAAAGACAGTAATGGAAACGTCTTGGCAGACATCACCTGACGAAGAGAACTGGTTACTCCAATCTGAAGATGACAATTCAAATTGTGTTGACAATTTATGAGAAGTGATAGAGTGATTAATGTAATGCCACCACAAAAGCTGGAGGGAACACACGAAATGTGAGAGTGCCATGCTGGCATGGAGAGCCAGGTGCGACAAATATGATTTACGGGAGACTGGAAAAAACATAACGATCAGCGCCACACAGCACGGGCTAAAAGAAGACAAGCAAAAGGTGTGTACGATCAGAGTAAGTAAGAGCACAGTAAAATTACCTAGAACAGCTTATTTAATCTCCAAGAACACATACACTTAACAAGAACACTCTAAACAAGAACATACACAAACACGCGCGCGCGTGCGCGCACACACAGGCACACACACACACATACAAATGATTACAGCAAACTACACACACCATGTAGTCTTTCGGAGACGATAACAGATCACTAGAATGGATCTGATAGACCCAGGGTACCCGTGGATCAGATTGTGAGAAACACTGTTTTCAGCTACTTGTTACCATTTGTTGTCTAGGGTATCTACGCAAATAGCCATACATTAGTTGCAATAAGAATATGAAAAACTCCTTACTGTTGCTTTAGTTATTCCCATTTAACGCATTAGTCAACGAAGATAGATCGGTTGCGTAGATAAAAGAGGTAAGGCTTGGAAGGAAGGGGGTGCGGGGGATGATTGTGTAGATAATAGAGGCAAGGCTCGGTGGGGGGGGGGGGGGGGGGGTGTTGAATAGGTAATAGGGGAGGTTGTGTTGATAATAGGAGTATGGCTGGAGGGGTTTGGAGAGCACAGACAAATGTATGTGAAAAGTCTTGTTTGCGTTCGCCATGGCTGGCTCTATCAGCAGAATGCGGTATAGATGGACTACCATTGAGTAAAAATCGTTATTTTGTTGAAATTAAATTGCTTAATTTTGTTATCCGGGAACACAATGGTGCATGGCAGAACTGAGTAGAGCTTCTGCTGATGACAAAGTGCGTGTGTGTGTGTGTGTCTATGTGTGTCTGTGCGTGTGTAAATTGTGTGTGCTTGTGAGTTTGTGGAAAAATTTTAAGTGTCGGGACAGAGATAATTTGAGGCTACTGAAATACTTCGTGAGGCGCTGAAGAAATAAACGCAGAATAAACATTCAAACAAAGAAGGAGGTCTCCGACAAATCAAAACGCTGATAGTATTTACAGTTATAATGGTAATGGTAAGTTTGATAACAATGAATACTTTGATAAGTTAGCAAAAAACATGTATACTGTGAACTAACTGGCGTTATGGAGATAATTTGTACTCCAACAAATAACTGGCTGTAATATCCTGACCGTGCAATACATGACTACACATGTGATGTGATGTTCCGGACACCAGTGGCATGTATCTTGCGCCTATCTTATTCCCAGGCTTACAACTGCCTTGCAGCTCTCATTCACAGCAGCAGCCTTGTTTGGGACAGCCTGCCCTCAATAAAACCATTCAGCCAAGAATACAGACACTTCCGGCCTTCAGGCTGGCCTCTCCAGTAGGCTGGAGTGCACATACTGCCGCCTGGTTCTGGATGCAATGTCCTGCAGTAAACTGCTGCCTCTCACCCCGAGATTATGGCGCCTGGTTCTGGGCATCCGGTCTTGCAGTAGACTGCTACTTCTCACCCCGACATACTGCCGCCTTATTCTGGGCACCATTTCCTGCAGTAGACTGCTGCTTCTCATCCCGACATTATGCCGCCTGGTTCTGGATCCTGTCCTGCAGCAGTCTGCCGCCTTTCACCCCCACATGCATTCATTCATTCATTCAGTAGCATGTCGGGACGCAGGGGTGTTTCCAAGGCACCAGGGCTGGGTTCTATACTCGCCAAGACCTTTTGACGCGTCCTCGCCGAGCGTCCTGGGCAACAGGTCCCTTCGGGGTCCTGGCTGAAGTCAGTAGGATCGTTGATTCCTCCGAAGTCGGAGAGTGTCTGCCTGCACGGCGAGGAACCACCAGTCTGCACACCAATAAGCCAGACATGGGACAACGGATACTCACGCAAACCTCAGGTCCTGTATGACATCACACTGATGATGGACAACAGGATGCCTTCATCCGACATACAGGACTTCACGCTGGAGATCACAGCCAGCGGACACAAGCAAGCAAACAAGTAGCATGTCCTTTACAGAACCTCGCTCCCATAACAACCTTCCGGAAAACCTCTCCATCATAAGCAAGATGTCCCGCGTCCGATACATCCATCTGGAAATCATCCGCCACATCCTGCACCCATCTTCTCTTTGGCCTTCCTCTTCCTCTCTTGCGAGACACATACCCCTCCTTTACTGTTCTCTCAAAACTTTCGTGACATTTCAAGTGACCGAAATATATTAATTTTGTTTTATCGTCTTTAATAGCCAAGCTTCTTCAATATTCAGCTCTTGAAGTATGGATGCATTTGTTCTGTTCTTTTATGCCGCTGAATTAACTCGGGCTGCTAAACGGAGTCACCGATCAGTCACATAGTTTCTAAAATCTGGTGCTCAGGGTACACTGCTGGGTTCTCAGCAAGTTATTCTACACCAGAACCCACAACCCTAGAGTTGAAGTCAATCCCTGAGTGTTGGCCACACTGCTACAGGACATCTGTATCCTGGTTCATGGTTTTATTTAGAATTTGAAGGAGCATATACACCTTTTCCAGCGGACGGGTGTAAATCCCACATGTCCGAAATGATCTACCTGATGGACTGAGTTGCCTATATTGGGTTATTTATCAGTGAAGTATAGGCAAGCTGAACAGCACACGTGTTCCACAAGCTGCTTTACCCCCAGAGGGTGAACATTAAGAAGTTCTTGTTCTTATAGTCAACATGCTGCCTTCATTTCCTCTCATGGCTGTGACAGGATTTAACACGCTTGTACCAACCCAGTGATGTTTGTGGACATTTTTAGACAGATGGTCAATGATAAATAGGGTCTGTAAATATTCACTGAAAACCAGAAGATTAGTGTTCTCACATGGTACGCAGAGAGAATATGTTACTGGGGTGTCTTTGATGTGATGTAAAACAAAAGTAAAGACGGTGTAATTACAGAAGCTGAAACACACAATCACGAACCAGAGCAACATAAAACTGCGCGCAGCTTTGAAAAGCGTGTACATAGGGAAGTCTTATGACCTCTGTAATTATATCAAAATGCAGAAAATAAATCCATCATAAGCGCATGTTACTTTATTCATCACTAAAAATAACAAATAACTAAACCTAACGGGCACAGTTAACAAGCAGTACAGGCAAATAATCTCCTTGTTAACAATCACGTGTGCAACTTACCAGTGTCTCCAATGGCAACAGCGACTGTGTGTGAGTGTCCGTGGCCTTCACCTTCTTCAGAGGATGCTCCACGGCCACTGTCGCTTGTGCTACCGGAGGAGTGGCTTGTGGCGTCCTCTACTGGGAACTTCATCACTGAACTCGGGACAGACTGATATAAGGGAAACATGAACAATAATCTTCATGATGTGAGGGAAACATGGACAATAATCTTCATGATGTGAGGGAAACGTGGACAATAATCCTCATCAATAATCTTCATGATGTGAGGGAAACATAAACAATAATCTTCATGACGTGAGGGACATATAAACAATAATCTTCATGATGTGAGGGACATATAAACAATAATCTTCATGATGTGAGGGAAACATGAACAATAATCTTCATGATGTGAGGGAAACATGAATAACAATCTTCATGATGAGAGGGAAACATGAACAATATTCTTCATGATGTGAGGGAGACAAGGACAATATTCTTCATGATGTGAGGGAGACATGAACAATAATCTTCATGATATGAGGGAAACATGGACAATATTCTTCATGATGTGAGGGAGACAAGGACAATATTCTTCATGATGTGAGGGAGACATGAACAATAATCTTCATGATATGAGGGAAACATGGACAACATTCTTCATGATGTGAGGGAGACAATGACAATATTCTTCATGATGTGAAGGAGACAAGGACAATATTCTTCATGATGTGAGGGAGACAAGGACAATATTCTCCATGATGTGAGGTAGACATGAACAATAATCTTCATGATATGAGGGAAACATGGACAATATTCTTCATGATGTGAGGGAAACATGGACAATATTCTTCATGATGTGAGGGAGACATAAAGAATAATCCTCATGATGTGAGGGACACATGGACAACAATCTTCATGATGTGAAAGACAAATGAAAAATAATCTTCATTACCTGGCTAACACCCAAACTCTTTGTCAGAAATAACAGAACTGTACACTTCATTCATGGCCAAGCTAACACCCAAATGTCAGAAATAACAGAACTGTACACTTCATTCATGGCCAAGCTAACACCCAAATGTCAGAAATAACAGAACTGTACACTTCATTCATGGCCAAGCTAACACCCAAATGTCAGAAATAACAGAACTGTACACTTCATTCATGGCCAAGCTAACACCAAAATGTTAGAAATAACAGAACTGTACACTTCATTCATGGCCAAGCTAACACTCATGAAATCAACATCGTTGCATTCGGAACATGCCCTAACGTGCTCTGTCCACTTCTTCATTAGCCAACCATGACAATGCCAATAGTATGAGTGACAGTATGAAGGCATGTTTTTCTGCGTGTTCCGCTGCTCACCCACCCCCCCCCCCCCCCCCCCCCCCCCGCCTCGCTGAATCAGCCTGCCTCGAGCTAGTTCGGACCTTTTTTTATTATTCTGCACTCTTCACTTGCCGGTCTCTCTGGCCGAGGGGTTACAACACTTTCTCTCCGTAATCCCGTTTATCACGCAGAGTCTCGTAACGGGGCGAAAGCTGGGAGCGGTTCGACCCCCGCTGGTGACTTGCGGGATAACTGAGCCGGCCGCTCAGAAAGCAATGGCAAACTACTGAGCGTAATCTTGCCAAGAAATCAACAGCCAGCTGAAAGATGCTGCTGTTGACAGCGAAGTCCTGTAAAGGATATGCTAAAAAAAGAAAAAATAACTCTTCACTTGATATCAGGCAGCCTTCGCCACATAAATCTTGCCATAAGCTAGCAGACGTTTCATTTCCCCGCACACTCGAATTCCTGACCTTTTGGAAACGATGCAAGCCACTCCACGCGGAATATACCAATTTCTATTTCGCGCTGCATGTTTTTCATTGATTCATTAACACAACTTGTCGTTCTGTACTACGCTCCAGCAATCAGAATCCAGCAGTTACAGCTGCTGGAAGCCGTCATATCATACGCCAGACTCTCGTGTTTACAAGCATCCTTTAACCTTTGCTAGGAAGACACACCCACTCCGTTTACCTCGCACCACAATTCCATCGGTGTAGGTTATCACGTCACGTGGGTGTAAGCAGTCATTATATGTTGCACGGATGTCTCTGCCCCACCCACTGTCAATCCCCGATACCCTCCATCCAACGTGACTTCCACTCTACGTAAGGCTGTTGTTATGGGTGGCACCAAAACCTATTCCTTTGTGTCCGGGCTATCTAACAAGCGTTACATGCACACAATGGGAGTGTCCCTTGTGCATAACAACGCTCTCATGGCCTCAATTTGCACGCGCTCCAGCTTCTGCAGCTAGTTGTGCGCTACTATCAGTCCTCCCAGCATTATCTCTTCTGGCCACCATCTCAGTCCACCCAGCATTATGTCTTCTGGCCACCATCTCAATCCACCCAGCATTATCTCTTCTGGCCACCATCTCAATCCACCCAGCATTATCTCTTATGGCCACCATCTCAGTCCACCCAGCATTATCTCTTCTGGCCACCATCTCAATCCACCCAGCATTATCTCTTCTGGCCACCATCCCAGTCCATCCACCATCATCTCTCATCTCTGCAGGCCACCATCCCAGTCCATCCAGCATCATCTCTCCAGGCCATCATCCCAGTCCATCCAGCATCATTATCATCATCTCTCCAGACCACCATCCCAGTCCATCCAGCATCATCATCATCTCTCCAGACCACCATCCCAGTCCATCCAGCATTATCTCTCCTAGCTGCCGTCCCAGTCCGTCCATCATAATCTCTCCAGGTTTGCCTCTGCCTCTTCTGCAACTAATCTTTCCAGTCGTCACGATGTTCCCCAATGCCTCATTCTAATTACATGACCAAAGTTTGTCTCCTTCTTATAGTTGTATATAATGTTCTACTATCATTACATTTGACACAAGTATAATCACAGGAAACAAATATTGAAAAAAGCAATAAAGTCTATAATCTGGAGGCTAACAGTAATGGAAACAAAAGAGTTAGAGACAAAGAGTGGTGCCGGAAAGAAACAAACAGTTATAAAGTAAAGAAACATGTGTGAAGACTGAAAGCAGTCGCACACCTAGAATCGCACATCATGAAAGGAAGCAGTAGGAAGATGTAGTTGTAGTGGAATACCTAGGTTGGTCTACGATGATACGTACTGTAGAAGCTATGGACATAAAACCTAACTACTCCTCTACACACAATCTTGTTTCTTCTATCTCTCTACCCGTTAGTCTTTGTCAGTCAGTCAGTCAGTCAGTCAGTCAGTCAGTCAGTCAGTCAGTCAGTCAGTCAGTCAGTCAGTCAATTTCTCTCTCTCTCTCTCTTTCTCTCTCTCTCTTTCTTTCTTTACTTTTCTTGCTTCTCTCCTTTCTTGTCTCCTTTCCTTCCCCGGTCTGTCCTCCCTTCCTTAGTTTCCCGACATGTTTGCTTCCTTTCTTCATGTATAATTTTCTGTCAGTTTGTTCTTCTGCCTGTCAGTCAGTCTGCTTAAAAATATGTCTGCCTGTCATGCTTGCTTGCTTGCTTGTGTTCGTTGGCTTGAGCTCCAACGCGAAGTCCTGTATGTCGGATGAAGGCATCCTGTTGTCCAACATCAGTATGATGTCATACAGGACCTGAGGTTTACGTGAGTATCCGTTGTCCCATGTCTGGCTTATCGGTGTGCAGACTGGTGGTTCCTCGCCGTACCGGCAGACTCTCTCCGACTTCGGAGGAATCGGCGATCCTATTGACTTTAGCCAGGATCCCGAAGGGACCTGTTGCCCAGGATGCTCGGTGAGGACGCGTCAATAGGTCTTTGCCAGTATAGAACCCGGCCCTGGAGCCTTGGATCTGCCTGTCATGACTTTTAATCTTTATTTCTGTAAATCTATCTTTTAGTCACTTTGTCTGTTTGCCATCCAGCCGGTCTGTCTGTGTGTCTGCCTACATGACTGACTCAGCCAGCCTGTAGGTCGATTAGTCAGTCAGCCTGTCGATGTGTCCATTGTGATACTCTAAAACTCAAGCGAGCAACTTTAATTGGCGGGTTCTACAACAGCGGCAGTAAATACAACATCAACACCAACATCATTTTAAAATATAAACTACAACACATTCAACAACAACAATATTATACACAACAACATCATCATCGTGAAAACAACATCATCATCATACCCAACAACAAGAACAAGAACATCATCATAATCGTCAACAACAACAACAACAACAACAAACACACTCGTGTGCTACACAAACAATCACCCATACGCTTCAAGTGTTTAGTCGCTACAGAATGACAAGCAGGGACTTACCATCTGCCCAGCCGACCATTGCTTGCCCCGTCCCGACTGGTAGGTCGACGATGTAGCATCGCCGCGGGTCGGTGAAGATGTCAATCGTCCAATTTCTATTCCTTTATCCACATAGTGGAAGCGTTTGACGTTCATGTCGCTCGGAGAAAGTGTGTTCTGTGGGGATAGGTTTTTAAACAATGTTAATGACCATGTAGGCAGTTCTAGGAGTGTTGATGTGAGCGGTACACTAAAACACACACTGTAATATCAATCAAACAGCGGGTTTCCCGGTCAGTACTTAATGTTTTCACCGACATAGTAGCAATGTAAGCATAGCTGCGGGAAGTGGGGGGAGGGGGAGGGGCATTTGCACATATGTAAATAAGAATACAAAAGCAATAGCAGCTTTTATATCACCAGGGAATATATGGAAATTAAAGGAAATTTAAAGTTAGCATCAAACCTCGAATTGTTTGTTCTAACATTACTATTATATGATCAGGAACACGGAGAAAGACAAACGATCACTTATAAACAATAAACATTTACTAATAGATGCCTGCGCAGAATGCGAGGATGAAAATGGTATGACAGAATCACCAATGTGGAGCTAATTGAGAGAACTAAACTAATACCTGCGAATCAAGACATGACGAAAAGTCGTTAGATAGGGAATATATTGAGAAAACATGAGAACAATATATCTATGAAGTCTTGTGTCTATGATCAAGGGGGCAAACGTAATAAAGGAAGATCTAATAATAAATACACTGCCAAGAGAATTAGAGACACATGAATCACATAAGGAGACATGAACAGAGCTGTGTGAGATAACAAAGGAGGACATAAACGGAGTTATGTGAGATAGCACAGGAGGACATAAACGGAGCTGTGTAGGATAGCAAAGGAGGACATAAACGGAGCTGTGTGAGATAGCAAAGGAGGACATAAACGGAGCTGTGTGAGACAGCACAGGAGGACATAAACGGAGCTGTGTGAGATAGCAAAGGGGGACATGAACGGAACTGTGTGAGATAGCAAAGGAGGACATAAACGGAGCTGTGTGAGATAGCGAAAGATGACATGAACGGAGCTGTGTGAGAGCACAGGAGGACATAAACGGAGCTGTGTGAGATAGCAAAGGAGGACATAAACGGAGCTGTGTGAGATAGCGAAAGATGACATGAACGGAGCTGTGTGAGAGCACAGGAGGACATAAACGGAGCTGTGTGAGATAGCAAAGGAGGACATAAACGGAGCTGCGTGAGATAGCAAAGTAGGACATGAACGGAGCTGTGTGAGATAGCAAATGCTGGAGGCACTAGGGCATATGCCCCAGTAAGAGGGAAGGGGGGGGGGGGGGGTCAAAGGGTAAAGAATAAGACCGCCCTAGCTTGACGGTGTTCAATCAATGTAGAGTAACAATATGAATAACATTTGGTGGAACTGGGGTAACGCTGTGGAAATGTAAACAATATCAAATAACACAAAGTAATGCAGCTTTACATGACAGAATTACAACACATACAGGACATTGCGGCGACTATCCTTCATCAGCAAACAAATACATCCACGAAACACAACATAACATATAGTACAGGAAAAGATCCTCCGGTTACTACGTTAAGGCATAAGGACGGGATGAGAAGACTAAAATGATGAAAAACAAAAATGAGAGCAATGAAGAGAACATGAAAATATGAAAAGTTTTTATTTGCTACTTAACCCAGAGTCCGTGGCTGTACTGCTACCAATCAATGTATAGTTAGTTACTTTCTAGAAGAATTGTTGTGACATTCAGGATGGAGACATGGCAAATATTACATGTCATATATGACAGGCTGACACAGGGGCTGCTGAATGCACACGACAAAGTCTTGACAGTTTTCATCTCTTGTAGCAGCAGCAGACGTGATGTAGGGCAGGGACAACGTAGGTGTATTCATAACCAGTGCTGTTTGGAGGACAATGAGTGTTCATACACTTCCATGTGTGTTGCCAGGGACTGAGCAATCAATCAATCAATCAATCAATCAATCAATGAACTACCCAGATAACAAAATCTTCAACGAAGCAGCCAACAAATTAATCAGTCATTCAATCAAGCAAACTAACCAACCATTCGAGGAATAAATCTATCAGCGAATTAAGCAATATTTAGCTTGTCGTGACTGTTATGACTAACGACTTCGGCCTCTGAAGGAAGATCCACAGCTGAGATTGTCTATAGTGAGTATCAAAGCTTGGAATAAACATTCACTCAAAAAAATCAATCAATCAGTTAGCCAACAAACCAATCAATTATTCAAACAATCAACTAACCATTCGAGCAATAAACCAGTCGATTAGCCTACCAGTATTTAGCTAGCACTGACTGACTACAACGGACATACCAAGTTGGAATAGATATTACAGCAAAACAAAAGCAATAAAAACGAGCGGAGTTGATGATGATCATAGATGTCCTGTATGATGTTTGCACATTGCGTGTCACCACACGGTCTGTGTGAGGTCTGTGACACGCGCTCTCCAGGGTAATATTGGCTGGAGACGGCCATTCACTGTTTGTTACAGAACGTTGTAAATTGGTTGCCACTAAGTGTTTCCTCCTATACCCTGTATTAAATATGGAATACGTACAACAGGTAAATGTAGCCATATGCTAGCGTGGGGTGTGAAGTGATGAGGCTTCACATAAACTAGATCACGATTCTGTGCCGGGTGTGACTAGCATCATTGGTTTATTTGATTGGGGTTTCTTCGGCATCAATATACAGACATTCAGACAACACGACTATTGAATGGCGCTTAAACACACATTGTCCCGAAGGACTGGGTCTGTGATGTGACAAGGCCATAACATTCTGTAAGCCTATGGAGGAACAGATTCTTTCTTCTGCTGACGGGCAACAAACGGAGGCGTGAAACTCTCGTCCGGTGGCGCTCATGTCATCATCAGAGCCGTCTCTATCAACTACAGTAACGCGCCCGCTTATATGGTATGGAGAACTAACATACAAACTCATTCGTTGTTCCCAGAGACCGTGACATGTTAGGGAACCAGTTTATTAAAAGCACAGTTTTGTTTTGAGCTCTTTAATCTCACATTTCCGACCAAAATGGTCCACATGCGCACCTGGCTAGTGGTTGGGTGTTCCGTCTTCTCTGGTGGCTGGGCATTCAAGGCTAGGTTTCAGCATTTACTGCCCTTGATTTGTTTAAATAAATTTGTATTGAGTTTTACAGTTGTTGAATTCTATATTGTACGAGGGCCAGTCAATAAGTAAGTCACACAGTTCTGTGGGATGGCAGGTAAATGTAGTTGGTGTTTTCTACAGGTGTCATTAGGTGACAGCAACATTTATATTCCCGTTCGTCAGGTGGCGCTATGTATCTCATGCGCATGCACAGCGCATAAACAATTGACTGTGCTTACGGAGTGTACAACCAAAGAGCAACGTGCTGTTGTGCGTTTTTTGTAGGCATAAGGACTGTCTGCAAAGGACATTTATAAGGAAATGCTTCCTGCTTATGCTGACATATGTTTGTCCCGTAAAGCGGTGCATAGCTGGGTAGCAAAATTTTCTCAAGGACGCTCTAAAATTGTTGATGAAATATGATCTAGTCATCCTGTTGAGATTGCAACAGAAGCATCCGTGGAGAGGGTGAAGGGGGAGATTAGAGGTGACAGGCGAGTAACAACAGACTCTGTAACATCTGCAACAGAGTTCTCACATGGTTCAGCATACAGCATAATGCATGATCGATTGAAATTTAAGAAAGTGTGCTCAAGGTGGGTACTTAGACAATTGAAGGAGGAACACAAATGAACCGATTTGGCCTGTCCTTGCATCATCTCTGTCGATACGAAGATGAAGGAGAAGACATGCTGAACAGGATTGTTACTGGGACGAATCACGGGTGCATCACTACCAGCCCAAATCAAAGCGTGCTTCAATGCAATGGAAACATCCTTCTTCACCTTGTGTCAAAAAATTGAAGGTTACGCCAACAGCATGGAAGGTTATGCTGACAGTGTTCTGGGATTGTCAAGGAGTGCTTTTAACCAGTTTCAAGAGGAAAGGTGACAATGTGAATTCTGAATCGTACTGTGAAGTTCTAGCGATGCTTCATGATGCAATTCGAAGAAAATGTCCAGGACTGCTGGCTAGAGGAGTGTTGCTTCAGCATGACAATGCCAGACCACATACGGCTCGATTCACTCAGGAGAAAATTAACTAACAAAGGTGGGAAGTTCTGGAACATCCACCTTACAGCCCCGACTTAGCCTCTAGCGATTTCCACCTTTTTGGGCCACTGAAAACCCACCTTGGCGGGAAACATTTCGCGAATGACGCCGAAGCTGAATGTGAAGTCAAAACGTGGTTTAAAAAACAGCACACGCAGTTCTATACAGCCAGCTTGGGATAACTGATAAAATTATGGGATAAGTGCATCAATGTTGGTGGAAATTATGTTGAGAAATAAAGGGACAATGTATGTATTATCATATTTAGTTATTTTTCTACAGCCATTTGTGACTTACTTATTGACTTCCCCTCGAACATGCGTTTACATGTGTTCAGTGTGTCCAGTATCTGCTTGTATGTTAACACAGCTTTGCATGCGGGTGTATGACCTAGCAAATGAGATTGGCTATTATAATATTCTCACCAAATAAGGATTTCGATTACGGTGATATGACGTGTTCATCTTCTCTCTTGCACACTTAGATTGTAAAATGTTAGACTTTCTTACACGCTAGGTCTCAGGCCACCACATTTCAGGTGGGGTGTTATCAAATGTACTCTTAGAAAATTAGCATACATCATCACAAGATAAGTCAATCTGCGAAATAATATTTATTTTAAATACTTTTCTGGTAGCCTACTATATAATGTCATATTTGGTTGACCAACAACATCATGTAATCTACTATATAATGTCATATTTGGTTGACCAACAACATCATGTAATCTACTATATAATGTAATATTTGGTTGACCAACAACATCATGTAATCTATATTTATAAAACAAAGTGTATGTATGTAAATATGTGTGTATGTATATATGTATGTATGTAAATATGTATGTCCTTTATTTGTTCGCGAACGGCCCATCCGATTGAGATGAAATTTTCTACACGCCTTCCTTTCATTCCAGAGCTGTCAACTGTCATAGTTTTTTTTTCTTCTTCCTCCTCCCTCCTCCCCCTCCCAAAATACGTACGTAAATATATGATGATGATGATGAAAGAATCCCCGAACCAAAACGCTAGGGAAAGGGAAGAAAATGACGTGACTACACAGAATCGTCACACGGCAGTCATCATCATCAAGTGCCGTGCCGGCTGGCGTAGGCGTTCATGGCTCTCCGTGGATCTCAGTCTTTGGTTTTTTGGATCAACTCTGCTGCTGATATTCCTCCATGCCACGGCAATATCAATAACAATTCATCTTTTTATGTGTAAGGAAGTTATCTACAGTCGTGTAGAAGGGAAGAACTAGACGAGTATGAATTCGGAATGGCGAACTCTCTCCTCCTCTCTTCTCCTCCCTCCTCCTCCCTCTACCTCCTCCCGCCACCCTCCTCCTCTTCCTCCTCCCTCTCATCCCTCTCCCGACTCCCTCCTCCTTCTCCCTCTTCCTTCTCCCTCTTCCTCTCCCCTCCTCCTCCATCCTCCTCCCTCCTACTCCCTCCGCCTCCTCCCCCTCCTCCCTCATCTTCCCTCCTTCTCCCTCTCCCTCCTCATCCCTCCTCCTCCTCCTGCCTCCCTCCTCCTCCTCCTGCCTCCTTCTCCCTCATCATCCTCCCTCCTCCTTCTCCCTTTTCAATCTTCCTCCTCCTCCTACCTCCTCCCTCCTCCTCCCTCTACCTCCTCCTCCCTCCACCCTCCTCCTCCCTTCTCCTCCTCTTCCTCCTCCCTTTCCTTCCTCCTCCTCCTCCCTCTACCTCCTCCTCCCCCTACCTCTTTCCTCCTCCCTCCTCCTCCTCTTCCACCTCCCTTTCCTTCCTCCCCTCCTCATTCTCCCTCCTTCCTCTCCCTCCTTCCTCATCCTCCTTCCTTCTTCTCCCTCTACCTCCTCCCTCCTTCTCTCCCCTCCTCCTCCCTCCTCCTCCTTCTCCTCCTCCCTCCTTCTCCCTTCTTCTCCTCCTCTCCCATCCTCCTCCTCCTCCTACCCTCTTCCTCTTCCCCTCCTCCCTCTCCCTCCTCCATCCTCCTCATCCCTCTACCTCCTCCTCCCTCTTCCTCCTCCTCCCTCTTCCTCCCTCTCCCTCCTCCATCCTCCCTCTTCCTCCTCCTTCTTCCTCCTCCTTCCTTCTCCTCCCTCTTCCTCCTCCTCCTACCTCCTCCCTCCTCCTCCCTCCTCCCTTTTCCTCCCTCCTCCTCCTCCCTCTACCTCCTCCTTCCTCCTCTCCACTCTTCCTCCTACCCTCTTCCTCTTCCCCTCCCCCTCCTCCCTATCCCTCCTCCTCCCTTCACATTCCTCCTCCTCCCTCTTCCTCCTCCTCCCTCCTCCTCCTCCTCCCTCCTTCTCCCTCCTACTTCTTCCTCCCTCCTCCCCCTCCTCCTCCCTCTCCTCCTCCTCACTCCTCCCTCCTCCTCCCTCTACCTCCTCCCTCCTCCTCCCTTCACATTCCTCCTCCTCCCTCTTCCTCCTCCTTCCTCCTCCTCATCCCTCCTCCTGCCTTCTCCTCCTCCCTCCTCCTCCCTCTACCTCCTCCTCCCTTCACATTCCTCCTCCTCCCTCTTCCTCCTCCTCCCTCATCCTCCTTCTCCCTCCTCCTCCTTCTTCCTCCCTCCTCCTCCTCCCTCCTCCTACTCCTCCTTCCTCCTCCTCACTCCTCCTCACTCCTCCTCCTCCCTCCTCCTCCCTCCACCTCCCTCTACCTCCTCCCTCCTCCTCCCTTCACATTCCGCCTCCTCCCTCTTCCTCCTCCTCCCTCCTCCTCCCTCCTCCTCCTCCCTCCTCCTCCTCCCTCCTCCTCATCACTCCTCCTCCCTCCTCCTCCTTCTTCCTCCCTCCTCCTCCTCCCTCCTCCCCTCCTCTTCCTCCTCCTCCCTCTCCGCCTCCTCCCTCCTCCTCCCTCCTCCTCCCTCTACCTCCTCCTCCTCCCTCCTCCTCCCTCTACCTCCTCCCTCCTCCTCCCTTCACATTCCTCCTCCTCACTCTTCCTCCTCCTCCCTCCTCCTCCTCTCTCCGCCTCCCTCCTCCTCCTCCTCCTCCTCCCTCTACCTCCTCCCTTCACATTCCTCCTCCTCCCTCCTCCTCCTCCCTCCTCCTCCTCCTCCTCCTTCTCCCTCCTCCTTCTCCCTCTTCCTCCTCCCTCCTCCTCCTCCCTCCTCCTCCCTCTCCCTCCTCCTCCCTCTCCTCCTCCTGCTCCCTTCTCCTCCTGCGTTCTCCTCCTCCCTCCTTCTCCCTCTTCCTCCTCCCTCCTCCTCGTCTCCTCCTCCACCCTACTCCTCCCTCCTCCTCCTAATCCCTCCTCCTCCCTCCTATTCCTCCCTACTCCTCCTGTCTCCTCCCTCCTCCTCCCTCCTCTTCCCTCCTCCACCTCCCTCTTCCTCCTCCCTCCTCCATTTACCCAAGACAGACAGACAGTCAGACAGATAGTCGGGAATGGGATCTTATATGACTACTTATATAATTTAAATGAGATGCTCTCCACCATGGGCTGGGCCGGGTCAGACAGACAGATAGATAGATAGATAGATAGATAGACAGACAGACAGACAGACAGTCGGGAACGGGAACTTATATGACTACTTATATGAATTAAATTAGATGCTCCCCACCAGGAGTTGGGCGATGCCGGGCCGGGTCAGACAGACAGATAGATAGACAGACAGACAGACAGACAGACAGATAGTCGGTAACGGGAACGAGAACTTATATGACTACTTATATGAATTAAATGAGATGCTCCCCATCAGGGTCTGGGCGAAGCCGGGCCGGGTCAGACAGACAGACAGATAGACAGACAGACAGACAGACAGATAGTCGGTAACGGGAACGAGAACTTATATGACTACTTATATGAATTAAATGAGATGCTCCCCACCAGGGTCTGGGCGAAGCCGGGCCGGGTCAGCTAGTCTACTATATAATGTCATATTTGGTTGACCAACAACATCATGTAATCTACTATATAATGTCATATTTGGTTGACCAACAACATCATGTAATCTACTATATAATGTCACATTCCCTTGGCTAATGCTTTACACTCTGCGGCGTAGACTTCTATAAGTATTATGGCGACTAAAAAAATGTTTTGCATATCCTTTACAGGACATTGCTGTCAACATCAACATCTTTCAGCTGATTGTTGATTTCTTGGCAAGATTACGCCAATTGCTTTCTGAGCTGCCGGCTCACATACCCTGTAAATTACCGACGGGATTCGAACCACATCTGATTTTCACCGTCGATACGTTACTTACGAGAGTATACGAGATTACGGAGAAAAGTCGCTAACCTCTAGGCCAGAAGCCGGCTTTATGTCGACCAGACCAAACAATTTATTTGCTTATAAAGGAACATGTTTATAAAGGAATATGATTATAAAGGAACATGATTATAAAGGAACATGTTTATAAAGGAATATGTTTATAAAGGAACATGTTTATAAAGGAACATGTTTATTAAGGAACATGCTTATAAAGAATGTATCAGTTGGTCCTAATCTTTAAAGTTGTCCGTCTTAGAGGTGATAACAGCATTGATTATATCCCCTACATAAAAGATATTAACCTACATTATTTCCCTTTGGTTTTCTCCACAAACACTGAACCGGAAGCCGGCGTGAGCCGTGCGCTTTGAGGTCAGAGACAGTCCATTACCAGATGAGTTGACAAGAACCATTTGAGAAAATACTTGTGAGTGGTTCTATAAATTGTTACCATTCCCGTCATTTCCTTTCTAAGACTTCCGACAACGCGCCAGCCACCAAAGCCCCACATTCTTCATGTCCGGACAATGGCGGCTATTTAAAAAACTGATTTCTGTCACCGTCTGTCAAACAGTTCTCGTTGACACAGGGACGTGTGCAAAAGACCTCTCACTTCCCGGATCGGACCACGGGAGATAAGACCGCAGAGAAGAGGAGTAACTCAAAAAGAGGGCATGGCGGGCTATGAGGCGAGATGTTCATACATGCTCTTGGTACTCTTGTCATCGGCTCTGCGACTTTCAAATCTTGCTCCAATATTTGTTCCTGCTGGACTCCCTGGCCTGGGCAAACTGTGAGGACGTGTGTGCCATCTTTACATTCCTGATCATTGCAGACTTACTTTCAACACCAGAGATCTGTCTATTCAACTAATGTATATTCTATTTGTATTCGCTTCTGATTATCTACGCATTGAATAGTCAATCACAATATAAATGAATCACACAATTAGTCACTCAATCCGCCTGTCCCACCGTTCAGTCGACCGACCGACCCGGCTGGCTAGCTATCTAATCGTTTGTCTGCTCGTCTGCTGTTCTACCTGTTTATCTGTTCGTCTCCCTGTCCGTCCTTCCTTCCATCAATCCATTCACCTTCCCAGCCAGCCAGTGATCTATCTGTCTGTCTGTCTATCTATCTATCCGTCGCATCCACCTACCTACCTAACCATTTACCCATACACCTATCTGTGTGTTCACCCACCCATGGATTAACCTTATAAGAGATTATGAAGAAAATAATGTATGAAAGCGTAGAGAGATAACACGGGTTGAATGTTAGATGGGATTGGGTTTCCAATTCTGAATCCTCTAAGAATAAAGTTCGTCCGCCCATTCGTTCCATCCATACATATTTAAAAAATTGTATCATACTAGACTGAAACATGTGCTTCTGTGCTCTTAGTCATGCTCACAGCTTATTGTGACAAAACACCAGGAACTTATGTTGCACTGAAGTAAACGGGAAAACTCAGTTCGATGGAAATCGACACATTGATGAATACATCTTTGTGTGGCCAGATACTGCACAAGTAAAAATGGCTGTTTTTCGGTCAACATTAAAAATCGGTGTACTGCATGTATTATGTTGGACTGTTCCACGCGTGTTGATTATCCAGTAAAAGATATAAAATACCTGAGTTCTGGCGATTAGCACCTGATCTGTGGCTGTAAACATGACATAAGTCTGAACATGTGGCTGAAAGCATGGCATGTATTTGAACATGTGGCTGTAACCATGGCATATATCTAAATATGTGGCTGTAAGCATGGTATATATCTAAATGTGTGGCTGTAAGCATATGACATATATCTGAACATGCAGCTATAAGTATGGTATATATCTGAACATGTGGATTAAAGCACGACATATATCTAAATAAGTGGCTGTAAGCATGTGGTGTAACTGAACATGCAGCTGTAAGCTTGGGATATATCTGAACACGTGGCTGTAAGCATAGCATGGCATATATCTGAACATGTGACTGTAAGCGTATGGTGTATCTGAACATGCAGATGTAAGCATGGAACATATCTGAACATGCGGCGTTTAGCACATGGTATATTTGAGCACGTAGCTGAAAGTATGCGATGTATCTGGCAATATGGCTGTACTGGCCGCAAAACGCGTTGCTATAATGCATAAAAACAGCCGCATGTTCTTTACAGGACGTTGCAGTCAGCGCTAACATGTATTGGCGGTTTGTGATTTACTGGGTAATTTTACGCTCAGTAGTTGGACATTGCTTTCTAAAGGCCGACACTTCATAACATCGAAATCAACACAAAGCGGGATGCTTCCAAATCGCAAGCGGTTAATTTCGAACCCTGGACTCCGTACTTCAAGGAGTTGTGAAACTGCGTTTCAGTAACTCCTAAGCCACAGGCACCGTCCTGTAAATTGCGTGTTATTGAACATGTCACAAACTGGACAGTTTGGCTCCACGAACAAACTGAACAGCTTGGCTCCATGAATGACTAGTGGCAACTGTTCACAACGAGAATAAAGGAGACCGGCCGTGGCGACACAGAGGCTACACAGTATGACCACCCTATAGAACATCACCAGCGAACAGATTAAAGTACACATCATGGCACCAAGCAGTTTGTCTGTGGCAATATACGGCAGTGAATCTTGCACCAGTTTGTAATCTACAGAGAAAATCAAGTGTTTGAACTTCGAAATGTTTCAGAACAAGTATTTGAAAACCTTGGATCCAGAAGAAACAACATATATATATCCATCCATCATCCATCATGTGCCATGCCGGTAAGCGTGGGCGGTCTTGTTCTGCCATCTCACTCGATCAACAGAGTCGTGGATCAGTTCCGTGTTTCTTTCTCGACCATGCCACAAGGCCAAGCCATCCAGATACTTGTTTCTAGGTCTTCCTCTTGGTCTGTTCCCCTCGATCTTACCAGTTGTCACCAAGTTCTCCAAATCATTTCTTCTCATAACATGCCCAAAAAATTGTGACTGTCTACGTCTAATGTCTCTGATCAGTTTACGATCTTCATTTGTTTCTTGAAGGACTTGTTCATTGGTCTTTCTGGCTGTCCATGGTATTCTTTGCATTTTCCTCAGAAACCACATTTCTACAGCCATCAGATGTTTTTCAACCTGGCTGCTCATTGTCCAAGCTTCACATCCATATAAAAGTACAGGTTCTATGTAGCATCTCAACACTCTTTTTCTCGTTTCAATTGACATCTTTTTATTGGTCAGTATGTTTTTCATCTTGCTAAAGGCTACTTTTGCCATGGCGATCCTTGTTCTAATCTCTTCAAGGCATCTCCCATCAGATGTTATTATTGTTCCGAGATAATTGTACCTATTCACTTGTTGAAGAATATTCCCATTTACTTGTATATTACACTGTGGTATTTCGTTCTTCCTAGTGACGACCATAATCTGTGTCTTTTTACAATTTAATTCTAACCCTTGTTGTTCACTGTGTGTAACAACCGCATCTACTAAATTTTGCAGATCCTGTTCATTGTCTGCAATCAAGACTGTATCATCTGCATATCTAATGTTATTGATGCATCGTCCCCCAATGTTGATTCCTTCCATATTTTCAATATTTCTGAAAATATTTTCACTGTACAGGGAAAACAGATCTGGAGACATTACACATCCCTGTCTCACACCTCTCTTAATAGGCTGATATTGGCTTACTTCATTATCAACTCTTATGGCAGCTTGTTGTTTCCAATATATGTTTTTTACAAGTCTAAGGTCTTTCCCATCAATTTGTAGATCTTCAAGCATCCTTATCATGTTGACATGTCTCACTTTATCAAAAGCCTTTGTGTAGTCAATAAAGCAAAGGTGTAGATCTTTGTTTACTTCTATAGAACGTTCGATTACGGTTCTCAGTATATACACAGCATTTACTGTACCCTTGCCTACTACAAACCCACATTGTTCTTCTCCTATTTCAGGTTGTATTTTCCTCCTAACTCTTTGCATGATAATTCCTAGCAAAATCTTCGTGATGTGACTCATTATACTAATTGTTCGATGTTGATCACATTCCAAGGCTCCTGATTTCTTTGGGATTGCAATAAATACAGAATTACATAACTCATGAGGTATAGTTCCAGTACATACATATACCGACAATATTAATGTGAGCATCAGGGAAAGCCAGCCTAGGAACATATGTCGGGAAGTACAGTAGTTTAGCCACATCAAATGTCGGTCAGCCGCAGTAGCGCCGTGGCTTGCATGCCAGGCGGTCAGCGGTTCGAATCTCCATCGAGACGGAATTTTTGTTTTTTAATTGACGTGGGGTTCCAGGTCGACCCGTCTTAAAATAGGTACTAGGCACTTCTCTGTGAAGTCAAGGCTGCCCGCATGATAATGACCATATCATCTCTGGAGTGGCGAATAGATTATGAAAATATGGGTTCAACATATCATCTCTGGAGTGGCGAATAGATTATGAAAATATGGGTCCAACTTATCATCTCTGGAGTGGGGAATAGATTATGAAAATATGGGTCCAACATATCATCTCTGGAGTGGCGAATAGATTATGAAAATAAGGGTCCAACATATCATCTCTGGAGCGGCGAATAGATTATGAATATATGGGTCCAACATATCATTTCTGGAGTGGCGAATAAATTATGAATATATGGGTCCAACACTTTATGTCATAAACGCCTTCGGGCTTGTGAAAGAGTCATTTCCTGACCTACCTATCGAGTGCTGACTGCTCTCTACAAATATGGGTCCAACACGTCATCTCTGGAGTGGCGAACAGATTATGACAATATGGGTCCAACACTTTATGTGGAAAACGCCTTCAGGCGTGTGAAAGAGTCATCTCCTGACCTACCTATCGAGCGCTGACTGCTCTCTACAAATATGTGGCTAGTACCATATACCCATTACGCTTTAACGCGTGGACAAGGGCCCTTTGCATACATGACATCAAACATCTGACTGGCGTAAAGAGAACGGTCATGTGTGGCCTGGTTCCTGGCAGACAAGGCGGGAGCCATGGAACACGGCGGGGAACGTGAGCAGTCAGAAGACATGGGAACTGGCCGAGGGTCAAGAGTCTTTCCTGCTGACGGTGATGACAGCAACGCTCTGCAAACTACTTGCTGCTTCATGATGATTCGTGTTTAATGGAAGTCATCGCCTGGGTAGTCCACTATTTAATACGCCTAACCAACAATTTAATACACCACGTCAACTATTTAATACGCCACGTTCCAGGACCAGCTTGCACAGTTCAATGTCTGGTTAACTGACTGGGGCTAACCTGCAGGTCTAGTATCTACCCATGTAACCTGAAACAAATAGTTTACAGACACGAATACAAAACAGAGATTACTGGTTGCGTCTGCCGTAATAAGAGAGGCCATTACCAAATGTATCCGGGAGATACCTAGCAGGCAGCCTACGGGTGATTTCTGTCTGTAATAACGAGGGCAGAGGCTAGGCTGTGAGCGGGGAATCAATACAGTAACGGATACTTATTTCAGTGTCATACATTCGTGTTAATAGATGTACATTCAGACATTCATAGTTTGTCCTTATCTACTCAACTTGAATTCCTGCATTATAAACATAAGCAGGATGCTGCCCGAGCAGAGGAGAGTCAGACTGGCCTATCCTTAGCACGACAATACTATAGTCTGTCCTCGTCTACTCCGACTTGTATATAGGACTGCACATATTCTGTGTGTGTGTGAAAGCTGTACATACAATACAGGCAAACCAAATACAGAAACTGTCCTTAGAGGGTGAAGTGAAGGACTGCACATATTCTGTGTGTGTGTGAAAGCTGTACATACAATACAGGCAAACCACACACAGAAACTGTCCTTAGAGGGTGAAGTGAAGGACTGCACATATTCTGTGTGTGTGTGAAAGCTGTACATACAATACAGGCAAACCACACACAGAAACTGTCCTTAGAGGGTGAAGTGAAGGACTGCACATATTCTGTGTGTGTGTGAAAGCTGTACATACAATACAGGCAAACCACATACAGAAACTGTCCTTAGAGGGTGAAGTGAAGGACTGCACATATTCTGTGTGTGTGTGAAAGCTGTACATACAATACAGGCAAACCACATACAGAAACTGTCCTTAGAGGGTGAAGTGAAGGACTGCACATATTCTGTGTGTGTGTGAAAGCTGTACATACAATACAGGCAAACCACATACAGAAACTGTCCTTAGAGGGTGAAGTGAAGGACTGCACATATTCTGTGTGTGTGTGAAAGCTGTACATACAATACAGGCAAACCACATACAGAAACTGTCCTTAGAGGGTGAAGTGAAGGACTGCACATATTCTGCTTGTGCTTTGTTTCTTCCCATGGAGCAGTGACACTCAAACCATCCTCCTATACCATGTTTTGCACTGCAGTTTCTTCCACTTTCTTCCTCTGTTATTCACCTCTGTCTTTAACTCACTTCTCCGTGCATGTGAGGCCTTGCTCTATTTCTGTTGTCCCTTGGGTTCCAGGGGACAAACTGTCTTGTTGTAATATTAACGGGGTGTTTTTTTTTTTTTTTTTAAATTTTAATGTGTTCTGTAGAGCGGCAGGTTCTTTTCCTCGGCCCTTGATTCACCGGAATCTGTCCGGTTCTTTCTATAAGTGGATAATTCTGTCATACCATTTTAGTTCTAATCTGCCAGGTCCCTTTTAAAGAATGTGCGTAGTTGTGTTAGTCGTCTTGTCTAAAATGGGGATTGAACACGGATGACTGGGCTTCACGTCGAGCGCACTGACAGTATGATGCCGCTAATCCAATCAATACAAGCCTTCCGCTATTCCAAAAGCCACAGATGTGTAAAGAATAAGTAAATACCACAAGGGTTTTCTCTCTTATAGTCTTTCCCAGTGAAACAGGTCCCACGGCACAATATTTTCCAAGTAGTTGAACCGCCGTTTTCTTGGTAAACAACACAATTCTAGCCATAGACAACACACGGGCGGACTTTGCAGGACGGTAAGGCAGTATTTACGGCCGATATTTCCAATTGTTCATAACTGGGGAGCGGCTGGCCGAGTGGCTAGAACGCCGGACTCTCCTTCGGAAGACCCGGGTTCGATCTCTCGGTAAGGTGTGGGATTATTTTCTGTCGAGGGCAAAAAGAAAATCCTAACCTGCACAGTTCGCGGCGACTGCACTAGCCAGGCGGCCTTAATTCTTCAGGCTCAAAGACCCCTCTGTCATACACCGCAAGGTACCATATTGGCAGTAAATGACAGTTGACATAACTGGGGAACATTGTTGTCAGACATTTTGCATAGTTTGTTTCGTTTTGTTGCGGTTGTAACTTGTTGGAACATATTTCTTTATAGTAATGTACAACATGGCCAAAGGCTTGCGAACGCGGTTCGTGAGCCGGGTACCAGGCGTTCGAAGCTTAGCTGTGACCGATTTGTGCATCAGACCGTGTCGCGTTGTGTTATAACGTGCTGATATGGGAGCCGGTCGTTCAGAAAGCAATGGCAAACTACTGAACGTAAAACTTGCCTAGTACATCAATAGCAGCTGAAAAATGGTGGTGTTGACTGCAACGTCCCCTAAGGGATATGCAACAACTTTTAAAACAAATGTACAACATGTATATAGTATTATGAAGCTAGAATTATTTGTCTGGTGAGCCTGAAGTCGTGGAAAAGGTTCCTTTATTGGCAGATAACGTCAGTACACTTGTGATAACCATCTATCTATACCATGCAACGGTTGCTGCGGGAGACGGCACATCTTTGGGTCTGCACGGATGTTATGTCGTCGATTCCTGACTAAACCAATCAATCAATCAATCAAGTTTTATAAACAGAACATTTGATATATAATAAACCCTAAATACTACACAAAAACTAAAGAAAACACATCTTATATCAATCATAGTAAAAGTCTGACATACTTTAGGAGTCAAATGCTCTACAATTTAACTGTGTGACTTTAACTCCGCAAACAGGAAAGATTTCGTGTGTATCTGAAACAAGGAGTGATTAATGTGAACACACACACACACACACACACACACACACACATACAATGAAGTGTTGTAACGCGAAGGCGAAATCGTGAAACGCAGATCAATACAGAGTGAAGACCAAAGGGCAGAGATTTCGTTTTGTTGAGAAACGATCTAATTAAACAATGTTTGCACTCGTAAACACCACGACAGAAGCCCAAATAGTGACAGGGGTGACGTTTGCTCGTCGGATCTGCGCGGAGCAAACAGGACAGCCGTGATTTCTGACGCTGACAGGCATGCTCCTCCAGTTTGCTCTTAAAACAAAGGCACTGGGTCACAAGACTCGACAAACCTGGCAGTTTGAACAAGACATTATTGAAAACTTGAGAGACGCAGCGAAGAAAGAAAGAAGAGTGACATGCCCAGAAGCAATTGATAGTAAAGTGTGTGTACAACGAGATATGGAATATATCGGGGGTATGATTTTATACGGAACAAGGCTTATCTCAGGGGTATGATTTCACGGGGAAAATGTATCTTACGGGTATGATTTCAAAGGGAACATGCCCACCTTACGGATATGATTACACAGGGAACATGACTATCTGATGGGTATGATTTCATAAGGAACAGGACGTATCTTCGGGGTATGATTTCATGGAAAACATGACCTATATTACAGGTATGATTTCATGGGGAGCTTGTGTCTCAGAAGCATGCTTTTATGTGGACGAGGGACTGTCTTATGGGTAGAGACCGTCTCTTGCCAAGAGTTATAGGAAAGACACTGCCGTTGGACAGGGCGTACATTGATAAGCCCCAAAAAAGGTATAACTAGAAAGGGTTTATTTTAAATGTGGAATCCACATGGGGGAAAAAACAAAAACAGAGGAAGGCCTAGAAACACACAGTAAAAATAAGTCGAGACAGAAACACATGGAGAAAATAGGTGGAGACAAACACACGGAGAAAATAGGTGGAGACAGAAACACATGGAGAAAATAGGTGGAGACAGAAACACACGGAGAAAATAGGTGGAGACAGAAACACGTGGAGAAAATAGGTGGAGACAAAAACACACGGAGAAAATAGGTGGATACAGAAACACATGGAGAAAATAGGTGGAGACAGAAATGAACAATATAGGGAGGACATAGACAGAGCAGCATGGGATAGCTCAGGATATGATGGCTTTAAGTGAGTTGGTTCTGGAACTATGTCCTTTTGGAGAATACATGGCGAAAGAAAGAGAAGAAGAACTTGATCGTTTTGGTAGGATTGTATGGGGAACATATGAATGGAGTATGAAAGAATAAGCATACTTTTCAAAGGCCTCTTCGTCCCACTACGTGCCTTTCGGCCCATTGTAGTTCACCAATTCCTGCCTGCCAGTGTTAGTGGTCAGTGATTTGTGTTTGTCAGTTTGGACGACCGCCTCTGCGCCCTGGCTAGATCAAATACATTGGGAATTGCTTCAGGTGGACTTACATTGTTCGTTAGCACAAAGAATACCAGAAATACTCGAGGTAGGTTGAGGTCATGTCTGGTACATAAGCCAGGAGTTATAACCAGGAGAATAATTAACGCGGGACCAGATTGTCTAGAGCAGTGGTTCTCAGCCGGTGGGGAATTCCCCCCCCTCCCCCCAGGGGGGAATTTTAGGGTTTCCAGGGGGGAATGAAGACCATTTCAAGATCGCGTTAATACAAGAACCGATTACTTGATATTGTTTTTCTCTTCATACTTTACAGTTATGTACGTCTCATCCTTCTAAAATTCATTTTATAAAGTAAGGAGACCCACAAATCACGTTTTATGTGGATGTCTAGACTTGTTTTAGTATATGCTATTAAATTTACCTTCCATTTTTACTTATACTGTGTATGGGTGGGGAGATTTTTAGGTAGGAAACATGAAAGGGGGGGGGGGGGAATGGCGTTCTGAAAATATGGTGAAGGGGGGCACGGGGCAATTTTTTGATAGGAAGGGGGCAATGACGTTCTGAAAATATGGTGAAGGGGGGCACGGGCCAAAAAAGGTTGAGAACCACTGGTCTAGAGGTCTATTTGGCACGGGGGATACGATTATTGTCTGAATGGTGAACCTTGAAGTACATCTACAATCACATACAGAACAAATATGTCTGTAAACATACAAAAGTCGGAAGTGAATAGCCAGTTACAATACCTACCAACAAAGAATTACATTAAATCAATGTCTGGTTACAAAGTTACTTCTAGCGTAACGAAAATGTAGATATGACCAAGATTTAACGATGCGTAAAGTTAACAAGGAGATGTAAAGAAATATAATTCACAAACCAGCAACTCCTTATCCAATCAACTGGCAAGCCACTAGGCGGGAAACTAATTACTGAATGCGGCTGAGTGATTGTGTTGGTTTATGAATTCGCTGGGAAAGTTGAGGCTCAATTTGTTTTTCAAAAATCAAATTTAGAATTAGAATGTTTGAAATGATCTTTTTAGTGTGAACATTTACAACAAACAATTTACTGTTCATATGTCCCCCACACAAATATTGGTTACCATTGGGGCATGACTATTGAACCATTTGTGCTTATAAATAGAAAAGTACATGGCATGGCTTCGGCTGTAAGATAAGTGTGCGTGCGTGTGTAAGTGAGTGTGGGTCTGTGTGTGCGTGCGTGCGTGCACGCGTATATGTGTGCGTGTGTGTTTGTGCGTGCGTGCGTGTTTGAAGAAGAAAATGTCGGTAACAGATGCTTTAGATCATTAGGATGAATAGTGAAAAATGTAATCTACGCGGGCCCGCACGCACACGCGCGGGAGAGCACACACACACACACACACACACACTCATACACACACACTCACATACTAACACACACACACATACACATGCAGACCATCGGTGGTGTTTCACTAGACCGGAAACGTGCCGACATGACCAGAAAGACGAACAACCCTTAAACACATCCATATATCAGCGAACGTTTCCACCAAAGTCGCCTTCAACAGAAAAGAAAAACCCCGTAAATAAGAATACTTATCTGTAAATAGAAATATCACAAAAACTAACAATATCACAACTTGAAATACAAATAAAAACGCAACCGGAAGTCAGGGAAACGAAACAAAACAGAACGTTTGAGAAACGAGAAAATAAGGAATGAGGTGAATATGGAAAGGCGGGAAATTAATAAGGGTGAGTCACACACAAGAGTTGTATGTGAGGGAGGGAGGGAGAGACAGAGAGAGAGGGAGAGAGAGCGGGCGAGGGACATAGAGGAGAGAGAGAGAGAGAGAGAGCGGGCGAGGGACATAGAGGGGAGAGAGAGAGAGAGAGAGAGAGAGAGAGAGAGAGAGAGAGAGAGAGAGAGAGAGAGAGAGAGAGAGAAAAGAGAAAAAAAATATAAAAAAGTATGTATATATCCTACATATAATAAATGCACACCAACGTACACGAACACACCTACATGTGTAGCATATACTCACTCATACATATGCATATCCATGAACATACTTTACCTATGTATATACACGTACACTTTAATTAGAGGAAATTGAGGCCTTGGGAGATTTGGAATCGAAATAAGAAAATGTCTAAATGACGTCTATAACAGTGGGTAAATTCCTAATGATCAGTTAGCATCCGCGTTTATAGCTCTGACAAATAAACCAGGTGCTGTAGAATGTTGAGAATGTGAATGGCGCTATAAGTCTAATGAGCCATGTGATAAAGCTCTTGCCGAGGTTAATTATGAGAAAAGTTAAACCAATAATAATTTTTTTAAAAAGCAATAACAAGATTAAACGAGAAATAAGTGGATGAACTGTGGATTTGTGCAGGGACAAACGATGTGGTGTAAATTCCCAGAACACTATTTGTAGGTTCTATAGAAGCAGAACCAGGTATAAACTGATGCTTGTTACACTGCACAAACGGTGTTTGACATATGGGGAAATAAACTACTACACCAATTAAACGCTTGGGGTTGGGGTTGGGGGGGGGGGGGGTGAGATTTGTAAATAATAAAGAACACATATTGGCAGCAAATATTAGGATCATCAACCTTTTATTACCATTTCAGTACACAAAGAAGGGTGTTGGATAAGGATTTATACTGTCTCCTGTTTTTTTTTTTTTCATTGCACAGTGTCAGGTATCGTAGTTGATGGAAATAGTATCAGAACTATACGTTGAACTGATGACACTGTCTTGGTAGCATTATATCGATGACATTGTCTTGGTAACGTTATACTGATGACACTGTCTTGGTAGCATTATATCGATGACATTGTCTTGGTAACGTTATACTGATGACATTGTCTTGGTAGCGTTATACTGATGACATTGTCTTGGTAACGTTATACTGATGACATTGTCTTGGTAGCGTTATACTGATGACATTGTCTTGGTAACGTTATACTGATGACATTGTCTTGGTAACGTTATACTGATGACATTGTCTTGGTAACGTTATACTGATGACACTGTCTTGGTAGCATTATATCGATGACATTGTCTTGGTAACGTTATACTGATGACATTGTCTTGGTAACGTTATACTGATGACACTGTCTTGGTAGCGTTATACTGATGACACTGTCTTGGTAGCATTATATCGATGACATTGTCTTGGTAACGTTATACTGATGACATTGTCTTGGTAACGTTATACTGATGACATTGTCTTGGTAACGTTATACTGATGACATTGTCTTGGTAACGTTATACTGATGACATTGTCTTGGTAACGTTATACTGATGACATTGTCTTGGTAACGTTATACTGATGACATTGTCTTGGTAACGTTATACTGATGACATTGTCTTGGTAACGTTATACTGATGACATTGTCTTGGTAACGTTATACTGATGACACTGTCTTGGTAGCATTATATCGATGACATTGTCTTGGTAACGTTATACTGATGACATTGTCTTGGTAACGTTATACTGATGACATTGTCTTGGTAACGTTATACTGATGACATTGTCTTGGTAACGTTATACTGATGACATTGTCTTGGTAACGTTATACTGATGACACTGTCTTGGTAGCATTATATCGATGACATTGTCTTGGTAACGTTATACTGATGACATTGTCTTGGTAGCGTTATACTGATGACATTGTCTTGGTAGCGTTATACTGATGACATTGTCTTGGTAGCGTTATACTGATGACATTGTCTTGGTAGCGTTATACTGATGACATTGTCTTGGTAACGTTATACTGATGACACTGTCTTGGTAGCATTATATCGATGACATTGTCTTGGTAGCGTTATACTGATGACATTGTCTTGGTAGCGTTATACTGATGACATTGTCTTGGTAGCGTTATACTGATGACACTGTCTTGGTAACGTTATACTGATGACATTGTCTTGGTAGCGTTATACTGATGACACTGTCTTGGTAACGTTATACTGATGACGTTGTCTTGGTAACGTTATACTGATGACATTGTCTTGGTAGCGTTATACTGATGACATTGTCTTGGTAACGTTATACTGATGACACTGTCTTGGTAACGTTATACTGATGACATTGTCTTGGTAGCGTTATACTGATGACATTGTCTTGGTAACGTTATACTGATGACATTGTCTTGGTAGCGTTATACTGATGACACTGTCTTGGTAGCGTTATACTGATGACATTGTCTTGGTAACGTTATACTGATGACACTGTCTTGGTAACGTTATACTGATGACATTGTCTTGGTAGCGTTATACTGATGACATTGTCTTGGTAGCGTTATACTGATGACATTGTCTTGGTAGCGTTATACTGATGACATTGTCTTGGTAGCATTATACTGATGACATTGTCTTGGTAGCGTTATACTGATGACATTGTCTTGGTAACGTTATACTGATGACATTGTCTTGGTAACGTTATACTGATGACATTGTCTTGGTAACGTTATACTGATGACATTGTCTTGGTAGCGTTATACTGATGACATTGTATTGGTAACGTTATACTGATGACATTGTCTTGGTAGCGTTATACTGATAACACTGTCTTGGTAGCGTTATACTGATGACATTGTCTTGGTAACGTTATACTGATGACATTGTCTTGGTAACGTTATACTGATGACATTGTCTTGGTAGCGTTATACTGATGACATTGTCTTGGTAGCGTTATACTGATGACATTGTCTTGGTAGCGTTATACTGATGACATTGTCTTGGTAGCATTATACTGATGACATTGTCTTGGTAGCGTTATACTGATGACATTGTCTTGGTAACGTTATACTGATGACATTGTCTTGGTAACGTTATACTGATGACATTGTCTTGGTAGCGTTATACTGATGACATTGTCTTGGTAGCGTTATACTGATGACATTGTCTTGGTAGCGTTATACTGATGACATTGTCTTGGTAGCATTATACTGATGACATTGTCTTGGTAGCGTTATACTGATGACACTGTCTTGGTAACGTTATACTGATGACATTGTCTTGGTAACGTTATACTGATGACATTGTCTTGGTAACGTTATACTGATGACATTGTCTTGGTAGCGTTATATCGATGACATTGTCTTGGTAACGTTATACTGATGACATTGTCTTGGTAACGTTATACTGATGACATTGTCTTGGTAACGTTATACTGATGACATTGTCTTGGTAGCATTATATCGATGACATTGTCTTGGTAACGTTATACTGATGACACTGTCTTGGTAACGTTATACTGATGACATTGTCTTGGTAACGTTATACTGATGACATTGTCTTGGTAGCGTTATACTGATGACATTGTCTTGGTAACGTTATACTGATGACACTGTCTTGGTAACGTTATACTGATGACATTGTCTTGGTAGCGTTATACTGATGACATTGTCTTGGTAACGTTATACTGATGACATTGTCTTGGTAGCGTTATACTGATGACACTGTCTTGGTAGCGTTATACTGATGACATTGTCTTGGTAACGTTATACTGATGACATTGTCTTGGTAACGTTATACTGATGACATTGTCTTGGTAGCGTTATACTGATGACATTGTCTTGGTAGCGTTATACTGATGACATTGTCTTGGTAGCGTTATACTGATGACATTGTCTTGGTAACGTTATACTGATGACACTGTCTTGGTAGCATTATATCGATGACATTGTCTTGGTAACGTTATACTGATGACACTGTCTTGGTAGCATTATATCGATGACATTGTCTTGGTAACGTTATACTGATGACATTGTCTTGGTAGCATTATATCGATGACATTGTCTTGGTAACGTTATACTGATGACATTGTCTTGGTAGCGTTATACTGATGACATTGTCTTGGTAGCGTTATACTGATGACATTGTCTTGGTAGCGTTATACTGATGACATTGTCTTGGTAGCGTTATACTGATGACATTGTCTTGGTAGCGTTATACTGATGACACTGTCTTGGTAACGTTATACTGATGACATTGTCTTGGTAGCGTTATACTGATGACATTGTCTTGGTAGCGTTATACTGATGACACTGTCTTGGTAGCAATAAGTCATATGGAATTACAGAAAATTATAGAAATGGTGGTTGAGAAAAAAAAAATAAACAAATACATGTTCCTCAGATTGAACAATAGGAAGTATGACGTAACTGTAATGTCAAAGAAACGGACAAAAGCCCAAATGTATAATTAAAATAAATGATATTAACGTGGGGCAAGTAAATGTAAGTATTTATGTACATGTATAACATCAGATGGAGAATGTACCAGAGAGATGAACAGAATAGGACAAGCAAACACTGCATGTGAAATAAAGAACATCTAATGCAATAAATCACCTTTCAGTGCAGGTTAGAGCAAGAAGGATCCCATGCTACACAGAACTAGTTTTAACACACAGTTGTAAATCCAGAACAATGAATAAGCAAAGAAAAAATGCCTCGAGGTCACAGAGATGTGGTTTTACAGAAGAATGCTGTGGCTGAACAGAAGAATGCTGGTTCATTTTACAGCCACAATGAGTCACCTACAAGTTTTGAAAGAGGGATAGACACAGACGACAACGTATTACAAACACTTGGCAGCGGCAGTCGTCATTCTTTGACCACAATTTGAGAAGAATAAAACTTGGACATGTGATGGCAACATACATTTTTATGAAGGGAGAAACTGCGGAAGACAACGAGAGAAGATTCTGGCAGCCTTTTGTCATGGCACAGAAAGGGGACAGTAAGCAAACTGATACATACTGTTCGAATTCGCCAGACGCGGAGAAGAACCATCGCCAACGTCAATCGGCAGGCTCCTGATGATGATGAGCATATAAATGTTCACGATGGAGACGCAGTAGACATGTGATAAAAGTGTCAAATATTGATACGTGCTAGGCGAAGAGCGCCCATTCTGTGAAGATAAGATGAGTGACGTGGCCAATGAAGCAAGATTTGAAGGCAGTGACAGAAGGTGGTTGGAACTGTTGAAGTGGAGGGACACTTATTGAAACCTGGTTGAGGAAATGGATGTCACGGGAGGAAGTGCGACCACCGTCTCTGCGTGCCATTGAATGTGTATGCACTTGACAACTTTCAGTGAACAATGAAAACTGCAGCTTCTCGCTAACTCGGTTAACACGCATACCGTTTGAGCTGTATTTGTATTTAGAAAAAATGACTGCTGCAATAGTGGAGAAACAGGTTCAATAACACATTTGTTATTGCTGTAAGCACTGGGCGCCATATTTGTCATGCTTTTAAATTATGAACTCGTTCATAGTATATCCACTTCTACCCTGGGATGTAGAGGTCCTTCCAATATTGTCTTCAAGTTGGCAGACATTCATTCTCTCTCTGTTTCCCACTGTCTGTCTCTCTTTCTCCCTGTCTCTGTCTCTCTTTGTCTCTCTCTCTTTCTCTCTCTCAATGTCTTTCTTTCTTTCTCTCTCTATGTCTCTGTCTCTTATGTCTCTGTCTCTCTCTTTCTCCCTATCTCTATCTCTGTCTGTCTCAGAGAATCACACATACACACACTGCCAGGGTATCAGTCTGCCCCATGAAGAGCCCCTTTAAAGATTAGACAATGTGCTAAAGATATTCATGTCTTTTGGTAACTGTCTCCTGGCAATCAATATATTTAGATCAAACCGGGCACTGCACACACATCGCAGACATGGTGATGTACTAGATATGGTTCAATCCTCAGTGAAGGAGAGATTTCCCCCGGAAACTGCACCTTATAGCGAACCGGCCTAGCAGAATGGGTGAGTACTACAGATTTCACCTACAAGACAAACCGTGAAGAAAAGAAGAGATGAAAAAAACATGCACCTTCATCTCTGAATACAACAATGACGTATATGTGAGGTTCTGTTACCTGGACATTCTCCGAACCAATGCCTGAAATATTGCCCACTGCTGCTCCCAGACCGGACACTCTCCGAACCAATGCCTTAAATATTGCCCACTGCTGCTCACAGACCGGACATTCTCCAAACCAATGCCTGAATTATTGCCCACTGCTTCTCCCAGACCGGACTTGCAACAGGAGGTTGCTTATAGGCCGTTTGTTTTTGTTTGTTGTGAAAAAATAAACATGATCTATATCATCTATAAGTGACACATCTATCTCATCTACACGTGACACATCTACCTCATCTATACGTGACACATTTATCTCATCTACACGGGGCACATCTATCTCACCTACACGTGACACATCTACCTCATTTACACGCGACACTATCGCATCTACACGTGACACATATATCTCATCTACACGTGACACATCTATCTCACCTACACGTGACACATCTGCCTCATCTACACGTGATACTATCGCATCTGCACGTGACACGTATACCTCATTTACACGTAAAACTATCGCATCTACACGTGACACATCTACCTCATTTACACGTGACACTATCGCATCTACACGTGACACATCTACCTCATTTACACGCGACACTATCGCATCTACACGTGACGCATCAATCTCATCTACACGTGACACATCTACCTCATTTACACGCGACACTATCGCATCTACACGTGACGCATCTATCTCATCTACACGTGACACATCTATCTCACCTACACGTGACAGATCTGCCTCATCTACACGTGATACTATCGCATCTACACGTGACACATCTACCTCATTTACACGCGACACTATCGCATCTACACGTGACGCATCAATCTCATCTACACGTGACACATCTACCTCATTTACACGCGACACTATCGCATCTACACGTGACGCATCTATCTCATCTACACGTGACACATCTATCTCACCTACACGTGACACATCTGCCTCATCTACACGTGACGCATCTATATTATCTACACGTGACACATCTATCTCACCTACACGTGACACATCTATCTCACCTACACGTGACACATCTACCTCACTTACACGCGACACTATCGCATCTACACGTGACGCATCTATCTCATCTACACGTGACACATCTATCTCACCTACACGTGACGCATCTATCTCATCTACACGTGACGCATCTATCTCAGCTACACGTGACACATCTATCTCATCTACACGTGACGCATCTATCTTATCTACACGTGACACATCTACCTCATTTACACGCGACACTATCGCATCTACACGTGACGCATCTATCTCATCTACACGTGACACATCTATCTCACATACACGTGACACACCTGCCTCATCTACACGTGACGCATCTATCTCATCTACACGTGACACATCTATCTCACCTACACGTGACACATCTATCTCACCTACACGTGACACATCTACCTCACTTACACGCGACACTATCGCATCTACACGTGACGCATCTATCTCATCTACACGTGACACGTCTACCTCATTTACACGTGACAATATCGCATCTACACGTGACACGTCAACCTAATCTACACGTGACACGTCAACCTCATCTACACGTGACACTATCACATCTACACGTGACACGTCTACCTCATTTACACGCGACACTATCGCATCTACACGTGACACATCTACCTCATTTACACGCGACACTATCGCATCTACACGTGACGCATCTATCTCATCTACACGTGACACATCTACCTCATTTACACGCGACACTATCGCATCTACACGTAACACATCTACCTCATCTGCACGTGACACATCTACCTCATCTACACGTGACACATCTGCCTCATCTACACGTGACACAGCTGCCTCATCTACACGTGACGCATCTATCTCATCTACACGTGACACGTCTACCTCATTTACACATGACAATATCGCATCTACACGTGACACGTCAACCTCATCTACACGTGACACTATCACATCTACACGTGACACATCTACCTCATTTACACGTGACACTATCGCATCTACGCGTGACGCATCTATCTCATATACACGTGACAAATCTACCTCAGTTACACGTGACACTATCGCATATACACGTGACGCATCTATCTCATCTGCACGTGACACATCTACATCATCTGCACGTGACACTATCGCATCTACACGTGGTGCATCTATCTCACCTACACGTGACACATCTGCCTCATCTACACGTGACGCATCTATCTCATCTACACGTGACACATCTATCTCACCTACACGTGACACATCTACCTCATTTACACGTGACACTATCGCATCTACACGTGACGCATCTATCTCATCTACACGTGACACATCTATCTCACCTACATGTGACACATCTGTCTCATCTACACGTGACGCATCTATCTCATATACACATGACACATCTACCTCATTTACACGTGAAACTATCGCATCTACACGTGACACATCTACCTCATTTACACGTGACACTAGCGCATCTACACGTGACATCTACCCCATTTACACGTGACACTATCGCATCTACACGTGACACATCTACCTCATTTTCACGTGACACTATCGCATCTACACGTGACACATCTACCTCATTTACACGTGACACTATCGCATCTACACGTGACGCATCTATCTCATCTACACGTGACACATCTACCTCATCTGCACGTGACACATCTACCTCATCTACACGTGACACATCTATCTCATCTACACGTGACACATCTACCTCATCTGCACGTGACACTATCGCATCTACACGTGACACATCTACCTCATCTGCACGTGACATATCTACCTCATCTACACGTGACACATCTATCTCATATACACATGACACATCTACCTCATCTGCACGTGATACTATCGCATCTATAGGTGAACATGCTCAAGAGCCCACTCGCCATGTCACGGTACACCAGGAAACGAACTCGACAGCAATGATGTTACAAGTACAAACATCAATATAGTTAATTCTATAAGATGTCACACCTACAAACATCTACATAACATGTTCTACAAGATGACACATAACATACTCTACAAGATGACAAGTGCAAACATCTACGTAACATGTTCTACAAGATGACATAGTGCAAGCATCTACATAACATATTCTACAAGATGACAAGTACAAACATCTACATAACATGTTCTACAAGATGACACAAGTACAAACATCTACATAACATGTTCTACAAGATGACACAAGTACAAACATCTACATAACATGTTCTACAAGATTACAAGTGCAAATATCTACATAACATGTTCTACAAGATGACACAAGTGCAAATATCTACATAACATGATCTACATAGTGACACAAGTGCAAATATCTACATAACATGTTCTACAAGATGACACAAGTGCAAATATCAACATAACATGATCTACAAGATGACAAGTGCAAACTTCTACATAATATGGTTCTTCGTTATATCACGAGTGCAAATATCTAAATAACTGGTTGTTACCTAATGTTATCAGTACAAACATCTACATAAGTGGTTCTACATGATAACAGAAGTACACAATCTACACAACTCGTTATACACTATGATACCAGTAAAAACATCTACATCACTAGTTTTTCATGATGTCACCAGCAAAAGTATTTACATAACTCATCCTTCGTGTCACCACTAAAATACTTACATAATTAGTTCTTCACGATGTCACTAATAAAAGCATCTACGTAACTGGTTCTACCTAATGACATCAGTAAAAACATTTACGTAACTGTTTCCACCTAATGACACTAGTACAAACATGTACATAACTGGTTGTACATGATGACACCTATACAAACATCTGTATAACTGTTTCCACCTATTGACACCAGTACCAACATCTACATAACTGGTTGTACATGATAGACACCAGTACAACCATCTGTATAACTGTTTCCACCTATTGACACCAGTACAAACATCTACATAACTGGTTGTACATGATAGACACCAGTACAACCATCTGTATAACTGTTTCCACCTAATGACACTAGTACAAACATGTACATAACTGGTTGTACATGATGACACCTATACAAACATCTGTATAACTGTTTCCACCTATTGACACCAGTACAAACATCTACAGAACTGGTTGTACATGATAGACACCAGTACAACCATCTGTATAACTGTTTCCACCTATTGACACCAGTACAAACATCTACATAACTGGTTGTACATGATAGACACCAGTACAACCATCTGTATAAATGTTTCCACCTATTGACACCAGTACAAACATCTACATAACAGGTTCTAGCAAACATGATTGAGAAATAAAAACTGCCATGTGAGTAAACATAGGACGTCACGATCTGCTCAACTACAGAAGTAATCGCGCGAAGAAAGGATGTACAATTTTAGATAGCAATTACTCAAAGATTACTCAAGCTTTCACAGCAGCGAAACTATAATCATTACCGCTTTCATAGACAACCGGGTAATTACAGAGAAAGGGGTCCAAGTACAGTCTTAGATTTGAGAACAAGAGAGACTTCATTATTTGTGTTGGAACTAATACTTCCCAAACTGGTTTTCTTTGGACGACACATCTCATAATGAGCATTGACTGACCTTGTCTAGTCTGTGTTTATTGATATAAAATATCATTTCTCTGTTTATCTGTCTCGGAAATTAACATACTTTGGACACATTAAACTAGCAGTCGCTTAGAAGAAACAACAGTGATGGAAGACTGGGTGCCTGGGACACTAGGCAGGAGTCGACACTGGCGAAGATGGAAGACTGGGTGTCTGGTACAATAGGCAGGGGTCGACCCTGGCGAAGATGGAAGACTGGGTGCCTGGGAAAATAGACAGGGGTTGACCCTGGCGAAGATGGAAGACTGGGTGCCTGGGACATAGACAGGAGTCGACCCAGGCGAAGATGGAAGACTGGGTGCCTGGGACAATAGACAGGAGTCGATCCTGGCGAAGATGGAAGGCTGGTGCCTGGGACAATAGGCAGGAGTCGACCCTGGCGAAGATGGAAGGCTGGGTGCCTGGGACAATAGGCAGGAGTCGACCCTGGCGAAGATGGAAGACTGGGTGCTTGGGACAATAGACAGGGGTCGACCCTGGCGAAGATGGAAGACTGGGTGCCTGGGACAATAGGCAGGGGTGGACCCTGGCGAAGATGAAGGACACTGCAGATACCTGGATACGAGGATACACGAGGCAGGGGAACTGGCCAGAGATCGAGAGGCTTTTCAGCGACGTCTTAATGAGAGCGACGTACAGAAAAGGATCTGCTGAGTGATGGTGATTTGTGTGTCGTGACTGGTGTCCGCTAGAGGGGTGTCACTGAGTGATGGTGATTTGTGTGTCGTGACTGGTGTGTGCTAGGAAGGTGTCACTGAGTGATGGTGATTTGTGTGTCGTGACTGGTGTCCGCTAGAGGGGTGTCACTGAGTGATGGTGATTTGTGTGTCGTGACTGGTGTGTGCTAGGAAGGTGTCACTGAGTGATGGTGATTTGTGTGTCGTGACTGGTGTCCGCTAGAGGGGTGTCACTGAATGATGGTGATTTGTGTGTCGTGACTGGTGTCCGCTAGAGGGGTGTCACTGAATGATGGTGATTTGTGTGTCGTGACTGGTGTCCGCTAGAAAGGTGTCACTGAGTGATGGTGATTTGTGTGTCGTGACTGGTGTCCACTAGAGGGGTGTCACTGAGTGATGGTGATTTGTGTGTCGTGACTGGTGTCCGCTAGAGGGATGTCACTGAGTGATGGTGATTTGTGTGTCGTGACTGGTGTCCGCTAGAGGGGTGTCACTGAGTGATGGTGATTTGTGTGTCGTGACTGGTGTCCACTAGAGGGGTGTCACTAAGTGATGGTGATTTGTGTGTCGTGACTGGTGTCCGCTAGAGGGATGTCACTGAGTGATGGTGATTTGTGTGTCGTGACTGGTGTCCGCTAAAGGGATGTCACTGAGTGATGGTGATTTGTGTGTCGTGACTGGTGTCCGCTAGAGGGGTGTCACTGAGTGATGGTGATTTGTGCGTCGTGACTGGTGTCCGCTAGAGGGGTGTCACTGAGTGATGGTGATTTGTGTGTCGTGACTGGTGTCCGCTAGAAAGGTGTCACGGAGTGATGGTGATTTGTGTGTCGTGACTGGTGTCCGCTAGAGGGGTGTCGCTGAGTGATGGTGATTTGTGTGTCGTGACTGGTGTCCGCTAGAGGGATGTCACTGAGTGATGATGATTTGTTTGGCGTGACTGGTGTCCGCTAGAAAGGTGTCACTGAGTGATGGTGATTTGTGTGTCGTGACTGGTGTCCGCTAGAAAGGTGTCACTGAGTGATGGTGATTTGTGTGTGGGCATAGAAAAACACCTGGGAGCATTTGGAGATCAGCAAAATGAAAGGAATGATAACGGAAGTAGACTGATAGAGCTTTGCAGCCAACACGACCTCTATATAACAAACACATTCTATAAACATAAAGATTCGCAAGTATACACCTGATATAAATGGAACAATCTAGATACTAAAAGCCAAATTGATTTTATATTAACAAGAAATAACAGAAAGAGAAATATATTAGATGCAAGAGCAGTGCCCAATTTCAGTATAAACACAGATCATAAAGCAGTCGTTGCCACAATAAGAACCATTAGAAGAAGAAGACAAAGAGCAGGAAAATACATGCCATGCGAATCAGTAAACTTAAAAAACCTTAAAGACGAGGCAGTAAGGGAAAATTATGAGAAAGAACTAACTGAACTCTTTGTAAAATTACCTACGGAAAGAAAAACAGTGGAAGAAGAATGGGAGATATTAAAATCAAGCATTTTAAATACTGCAAAAATAACATGCGGAACCACGAAAAAACGCAAAACACGGATAAAGAAAATAACAAGTTGGTGGAACGCAGAAGTAAAGAAAGCGGTAAAAGAAAAAAAGGAAAAATATAAAAAGTGGTTGAAGAGCAAACAGGAATGTGATTACAGAGAATACAGAATAGCGAGAAGACATGTGAGTAGAATAGTAAAGAGGGAAAAACAAAAAGACTGGGAAGAGTATGGAGAAACCCTAAATAAAAACTACAAGGAGGCAACCAGAAACTTCTACAAAAAGATAAGTGCAATGCGAACCAGAGGAGAACCCTTTGACCCAACTGAAATAATTAACAGCGAAAATGGAGAACCAATAAGTGAACAAAAACAGATCCTAATAAGATGGAAGCAGTATTTCGAACAACTTCTCAACATCCCATCAGATGTCACAGGAATTCAAGAGACCTACACAGATGTCACCGAGGAACTAGAACCAGACATACTAAAAGAAGAAATTATAGAAGCCATCAGATTAGCCCCATTAAACAAATCACCAGGACAGGATGAAATACCAAATGAACTAATTAAAGCAGCAAGGGAAGTAGGAACAGCTTGGCTACATAGACTATTCAACCATGTTTGGGTAGAACAACAGACACCACGAGACTGGGGAAATGCCATAATTATCCCAATTTGGAAAAACAAAGGCAGCAAAAGAGATTGCACACAATACAGAGGCATTTCACTGTTGAGTCATACTGGGAAAATATTTTGCAAAATTCTTGAAAAAAGATTACGAACTACTTTAGAACCCCAGCTAAGCGAAACGCAGCTTGGATTTAGGAAAAACAAAGGATGCACAGACGCCATTTTTGCTCTTAGACAACTTATAGAAAAATCAATTGAATTCAATGAAACACTCTACTTAGCCTTTGTCGACCAAGAAAAGGCATTTGATAGGGTAGATAGAAACAAGCTGTGGGAAATCCTTAAACAATATGGAGTGAGTACACATCTAACAAACCTATGCAGAAGTTTATACAACAACAGTGAATGCATAGTGAGAGCAACTGGAGAACACTCAGAACCCTTCACCATAAGATCTGGAGTACGACAAGGTTGTGTCCTGTCCCCTCTCTTGTTCATAACATATATAGACAACATATGTAAAGAAACCAGCCAAGCAGAGACAGCAAGAATACCGCATGACGAGAACACAGAAGAAGAACCATCTGCAAATCTAACCATTAGAGAACTCCTGTTTGCGGACGACCAAGCACTAATAGCAAAATCAGAAGCTGAATTACAAGACCACATGAATAGTCTAAACGAAATGTGTAGGGAACATAACATGAAAATTAGCACAAGCAAAACAGAGGTAATGACTATAACTAAAGAAGAACAAACAGCAACAATTCACCTAAACGAACATCCCTTGAAACAAGTAAAGAGCTTCAAGTACCTAGGAAGTATAATATCATCAAATGGCAGATCAGAAGACGAGATCGAAAATAGGTGCAATAAGGCAAATCAACTCATTGGACAAATGGCACCAATACTAAAGAACAAACATGTATCAATAACTACTAAGAAAGCACTTTACAACACAATCTTCCTACCAACTCTCTGCTACCAATGCCAAACCTGGACAATGACAGAAAAAGAGAAAAGAAAAATCACAACAACAGAAATGAGGTTTCTGAGAAGAATACTCAACGTATCAAGAAGAGATAAGATCAGAAATGAAGAAATCAGGACTAAAGTAGGGGTTAAAGCTGCTCTAGATTTTATTTGAAAGCAGCAAGTCAAATGGTTTGGCCATGCAAGTAGGCTACCAGTCAACAGCATGCCACAACAAGCAATGATGTACAGACCAGATGGAAACAGAGGAAGAGGCCGACCACGTAAACGTTGGACTGAGGGAATAACAGAATCCATGGGAATGTCGATATACGAAGCCCATAACCGGGCACTCTCACGAAGTTTATACTTCACCTCGACACCGCAAGGTACAAGAGGAACATGATGAGATGAGATGAGATGAGACTGGTGTCCGCTAGAAAGGTGTCACTGAGTGATGGTGATTTGTGTTTCGTGACTGGTGTCCACTAGAGGGATGTCACTGAGTGATGGTGATTTGTGTGTCGTGACTGGTGTCCGCTAGAAAGGTGTCACTGAGTGATGGTGATTTGTGTGTCGTGACTGGTGTCCGCTAGAGGGGTGTCACTGAATGATGGTGATTTGTGTGTCGTGACTGGTGTCCGCTAGAGGGGTGTCACTGAGTGATGGTGATTTGTGTGTCGTGACTGGTGTCCGCTAGAAAGGTGTCACTGAATGATGGTGATTTGTGTGTCGTGACTGGTGTCCACTAGAGGGATGTCACTGAGTGATGGTGATTTGTGTGTCGTGACTGGTGTCCGCTAGAAAGGTGTCACTGAGTGATGGTGATTTGTGTGTCGTGACTGGTGTCCGCTAGAGGGGTGTCACTGAGTGATGGTGATTTGTGTGTCGTGACTGGTGTCCGCTAGAAAGGTGTCACTGAGTGATGGTGATTTGTGTTTCGTGACTGGTGTCCGCTAGAGGGGTGTCACTGAGTGATGGTATTTGTGTGTCGTGACTGGTGTGTGCTAGAAAGGTGTCACTGAGTGATGGTGATTTGTGTGTCGTGACTGGTGTCCGCTAGAAAGGTGTCACTGAGTGATGGTGATTTGTGTGTCGTGACTGGTGTCCGCTAGAGGGGTGTCACTGAATGATGGTGATTTGTGCGTCGTGACTGGTGTCCGCTAGAGGGGTGTCACTGAGTGATGGTGATTTGTGTGTCGTGACTGGTGTCCGCTAGAAAGGTGTCACTGAGTGATGGTGATTTGTGTGTCGTGACTGGTGTCCACTAGAGGGATGTCACTGAGTGATGGTGATTTGTGTGTCGTGACTGGTGTCCTCTAGAAAGGTGTCACTGAGTGATGGTGATTTATGTGTCGTGACTGGTGTCCGCTAGAGGGGTGTCACTGAATGATGGTGATTTGTGTGTCGTGACTGGTATCCGCTAGAGGGATGTCACTGAGTGATGGTGATTTGTATTTCGTGACTGGTGTGTGCTAGGAAGGTATCACTGAGTGACGAAGCCTACAGGTTACTTATTCTATGCAACAAGGCAGAATGTGTACTGGCCAGGTTTTGACATATGGTTATCGATGGACACTTTATTCTGCCCTAGCGGTGTTTAGATACGCGTGTCTCATGCTTTGGTCGCTGTAGCATTGTGGTTAGTGTTCTTACTGATAGAGTCAGAGATCCTGGTTCAATCCACAGCAGTGACATGATTCATTTTCCCGATCAGTACTGCTCTGGACACCTGGTATCTAGTCTCACAGACTGAATGCAGAGTTTTCTGATAATTGTCAGGAATTGAAACGCGGAAGAAAAGAAATATGTCACCTCACCTTATTCTGTCCTGGTCTAGAAATTTCCAGACTTAACAGTTTACATTCCAACGCTAGCATTTGACTAACTTAACCTCCTGTGTAACCTTCTCACATTTCCATGGCAGCTTTCGTGCAGAAACCAAAGGAAGGCATCAGGAGAGTAACCATAGAAAGACATTGATCGAGGAACCATCGTAAGACATTGGACGAGAAACCATTGCGAGACATTGTGCGAGGAACCATAGAAAGACACCGGAAGAGGGAACATAGCAAGACACCGAGCGAGTAACCATAGTAAGACATCTGATGGGGAACCAAAGCAAGACATCGGGCGAGGAACCAAAGCAAGACACCGAGAGAGGAACAATAGCAAGAGACCGAGCGAGGAATCATAGTAAGACATCGGGAGAGGAATAATAGCAAGACATCGGGAGAGGAACCAAAGCAAGACATCGGGAGAGGAACCATAACAAGATATCGGGAGAGGATTCAAAGCAAGACACCGTGAGAGGAACCAAAACAAGCAAACTAAAGTGAAATGTAACTAGAATAGATGTACTAAAAGAAGCTTCCACAATATATTCCCCCAGACAGCAAAACCAACGCTATTTAATCATACTAAGAATTAACGACCAAGAATATATTTTTTCAACCTGGTTACTCTGGAGAAGCTTGAAATAGTTTTCATTCCTAGGAACAGTGTTGCCATCACCTTTTGATGAAAAAGCACTAAAGACAACCCCCCCCCCCCCCCCCCCCAAAAAAAAAAGCACCAAATATATTTTTCGAAAGCACCAAAATAAAGCACCAACTGTTTTATACAAATGTGACAAGGTAGCACATTATAATTTATTATTATCACTTCATATTACAATGAAGTTTATTAAAGATCCGCCAAATCAACAAAAAGAGCCAAAAAAAAAAGCACTAAGTTGCAATAATATTTTTTGGGAAAGCACTAAAACAAGCACTGGCGGTATTCATTCAAAATGTTATTGTTATAAAGTAGCACATTATAGTTTATTATTATCACTGAATATTAGAATGAAGTTTATTCCAGATCAAATCCCAGTCTGACAACTCCTCTTCAGTTTCTGTAGCTATTTCCTGTTGTGTTTGCTCTTGCGATGATGATGGTGATAATTGAGTATTTTGTATATACTCCTGTGATCAAATTTTTCGTAGAATATCCTTAGGTAGTTTATAATCATGACAGCATTTGCCATATCTTTTCATTCCATATATAATAGTCAAAACAGCTGTCAAACTCTTGATACACAGTCTGTTCCGCAATTTTGATTTTATAACTCCCATCTGACTGGAAATACGCTCCACTTCCGCATTAGAATGAGGTAAAATGAACACAGTTAAAGCTAAATCTGTAAGATTTTGGAAAGGATTTTCACTGGTGGCATCCCTGTATGAGGCTATTTCTGCCCACAGTCCAAGTGTGTCAGAGGTCTGTGTCCACTGCATATGATGAAGTTTTCTCCACTGGAAATCGATGCGGGTGAGAGTAGCTGCATCTTCTACAAACATTTTAGCAAGATCCAATATACAGGTTTCATTGGCTGTAGCCATTCACTTCCACTAAGGCATGACATGGACTGCAACACTCGAACGTTATTCGGCAAACGTAAACGCAGCTGTGTCAATAACTCTATTAAAACCTGGATGCACCTTCCACGAATTTCTTTCTCATCAGGAAACTGGTAGCCTGCTATTTCTTTCTCAAACTCATAACCTAGATTGGGATTAGGATCTAAATAATCTTGAGTAGCATCGCTTTCTGTTATTTTTTCCCCAGGAATAGCAATCTTTGAACTTATAGAATCAGTGAGTTGGACAAGATCGCTGAGTAGTATTGTTGGATCCTGTATATCTGCTTCGAATTTCTTATTCACACTTTGAACTTCCGCTAAACATAGAATGTAGAAGGTCTGCTGTATAACTGCGCTATTTGAGTCTTGTATATCAAAATTAGTTCTGAACTCGACCCACTGCTGTAAAATTCTGACAATCACAGATTGAATGGACATCCATCGTGCCTGGCTTAACTGAACACCTTCAGCGGATGTTGTCCATCATTTATTGAAGCTAAAAGCTCCCTGTACTTTGCTTGACGAAGACTTGAGTGTGAAAACCAGTTATATGTTTCTCTAATCATGAACTCTATGTTCCCGGGCAGACAAGCAGTTGCGGCCTGTGACACTGCCAGCTGAAGGGAATGACATACACACCTAATTAGTACCAGATGAGGAACTTCGGATTTTAATTTTGTATATACTCCATTGTTTACACCTGTCATGACAGATACATTGTCAGTGTCGAGTGCAACTAGTCTTTGCAACTCAAGTCCATTCTTGTTTAAACAATCTTTTAACGCATTGCATATTGCCTGCGCATTGCAGTCACTCACTTCAACTAAATCGTATTAAAGGGAGTTAAACTACTTGAATATTGCGCGGTAATGTACTAAGACTGTTTTACTCTCTCACTTCAGTTCAAATTCGGCTTTTTAGTGTCCCCAAAATGATTGTTAAAGTAATTTTTACCCACCCAAAAAAGCACGAAAAAGCACCTCAAAACAATTGTGAAGCACCAAATTCGCGCGGCCGCGCTAAATGCAAACTTTTGGCACTAAATTTGAAAAAGCACTAAATTTGGTGCGAAAAGCGTCAAAATGGCAACACTGCCCAGGAACCTCGGCTTAAAAATGTATGCACAACAAAAACAACAAGAATGATAACGGCAGCAGGAAAATCGGCAATAACAAGAAATGACAACAGAAACAACAGCAGCAGCAACAACAACAACAATATATATGACAACGACAGAGACAACAACTTATTAGCGTTATGCTTTCTAGTCAACGATAATATTCTACAGGCCTATCCACTGTGGCACCTGCATTAAGGTACTCTCATGGTTTCTATCATTATCTCTCACCGCAAATCCTAGACATCCGGGAAAACCCGTTTACCAACTGACAGACTGGTCTTGGCTCGAGTCAAGTATGATTAGTAATTCGTGTCTTTGTCTATGTATCCAAGGTCACAGACGGGCAGCTCAAACGTATTGCGCTTTTCGTTTGTAAGGACAATGCTCTAGCTAGATAAAAAGCAGCTGGCGAGGTCACAATGTTGTGTCATTGATTATTGACTCTTTTTTCCAGATCAGTTGATAACTGTAGATCGCCCTGGACACCAGCCGAGGCGATATAAATGATTTGCATTGATAATTCATGAGGCCGCGGAGAACAGCGCCGTTTGACATCCTGCAATCATTACAAATGGATACCCTAATTTATTAGCAGTCGCCGTTGCATAGTAGCTTAGTGCATTTGCTTGACAATCGCTGTTCCTGGGTTCAGATTCTTCTGGAGATGAAATTGTTATCATCATCGTTTGCTCTTGGGCGTGTCGAATATGGGACAAGTAATCACCGTGAAGCGGCGTTCAACTGGTTGAAGGGGATGGGGTGTTTGGTGTAAATGATGGTGTCATTTCCCCAGGAGCATCTCCTGTTAGAACGTCCTAAAGCACTTTGTGTGAATAGTGTTGGATTGTGCGTGCGTGCGTGCGCGCGCGCGCGTGTGTGTGTGTGTGTGTGTGTGTACAGGAGTTTAAAGGGGTCAAAAGTGTTAAATGCGGAGTAGGGGAGAAATAAAATTAAACACTACCAACTGGCAGAATTGACGGGCAAAGAGCGATGGGAAGGAAAATAGGCCACAAAGCACAACCGAGACAAGAAGATATACTTGATCCAAGACGTTGATGAATAGTATGAGATGGCGACAAGAAGGCCCGCGACATGGCACATGATGATGACGATGATGATGAACTAGTGAGAGCTTTTAGTCAGGCTTGTTGTTCGGTGGAAAGTCTTAAAGCCCTTTATATCAGGGTTGGTGCCATGCCTTGAGATGTGTGTATTTGATCAAAAGATGTAAAATACTTTACATAACGACTAATATCATTTTTCCTGGTGTGCCTTCTGATAGAGGGAAGCAAAACACTTGATGTGACTAGCGTACCAGGAATGTCTTGTGATAGAACAGTATAAAACACTTTATGTAACTAGTGTACCAGGAATGTCTTGTGATAGAACAGTGTAAAACAATTTATGTGACTAGTGTACCAGGAATGTCTTGTGATAGAACAGTGTAAAACACTTTATGTGACTAGTGTACCGGGAATGTCTTGTGATAGAACAGTGTAAAACACTTGATGTGACTAGTGTACCAGGAATGTCTTGTGATAGAACAGTGTAAAATACTTAATGTGACTAGCGTACCAGGAATGTCTTGTGATAGAACAGTGTAAAACACTTAATGTAACTAGTCTACCAGGAATGTCTTGTGATAGAACAGTGTAAAACACTTTATGTAACTAGTGTACCAGGAATGTCTTGTGATAGAACAGTGTAAAACACTTTATGTAACTAGTGTACCAGGAATGTCTTGTGATAGAACAGTGTAAAACACTTAATGTGGCTAATCTACCAGGAATGTCTTGTGATAGAACAGTGTAAAACACTTAATGTGGCTAGTCTGCCAGGAATGTCTTGTGATAGAACAGTGTAAAACACTTTATGTAACTAGTGTACCAGGAATGTCTTGTGATAGAACAGTGTAAAACACTTTATGTAACTAGTCTACCAGGAATGTCTTGTGATAGAACAGTGTAAAACACTTAATGTAACTAGTGTACCAGGAATGTCTTGTGATAGAACAGTGTAAAACACTTTATGTAACTAGTGTACCAGGAATGTCTTGTGATAGAACAGTGTAAAACACTTTATGTAACTAGTGTACCAGGAATGTCTTGTGATAGAACAGTGTAAAACAATTTATGTAACTAGTATACCAGGAATGTCTTGTGATAGAACAGTGTAAAACACTTAATGTAACTAGTCTACCAGGAATGTCTTGTGATAGAACAGTGTAAAACACTTTATGTGACTAGTGTACCAGGAATGTCTTGTGATAGAACAGTGTAAAACACTTGATGTGACTAGCGTACCAGGAATGTCTTGTGATAGAACAGTGTAAAACACTTTATGCGGCTAGTGTACCAGGAATGTCTTGTGATAGAACAGTGTAAAACACTTAATGTGGCTAGTCTGCCAGGAATGTCTTGTGATAGAACAGTGTAAAACACTTTATGTAACTAGTGTACCAGGAATGTCTTGTGATAGAACAGTGTAAAACACTTTATGTAACTAGTCTACCAGGAATGTCTTGTGATAGAACAGTGTAAAACACTTAATGTAACTAGTGTACCAGGAATGTCTTGTGATAGAACAGTGTAAAACACTTTATGTAACTAGTGTACCAGGAATGTCTTGTGATAGAACAGTGTAAAACACTTTATGTAACTAGTATACCAGGAATGTCTTGTGATAGAACAGTGTAAAACACTTAATGTGGCTAATCTACCAGGAATGTCTTGTGATAGAACAGTGTAAAACACTTAATGTGGCTAGTCTACCAGGAATGTCTTGTGATAGAACAGTGTAAAACACTTTATGTAACTAGTGTACCAGGAATGTCTTGTGATAGAACAGTGTAAAACACTTTATGTAACTAGCGTACCAGGAATGTCTTGTGATAGAACAGTGTAAAACACTAACTAGCGATAACGTGTTTTCAGGAGATAGAACCCTCAGCAGAAATGATCCAGAAAACCAAAGACCGAGATCTGTGGAAAGTCATGAACGTCTACGCCAATCAGCTTGGCACTTGATAATGATGATGATGATGATGATATATGCTTACACATTCAGTCCTGTCTGCCTGCAGTATCCTATAATGCATATTGCTTTCTCAATCATTCAAAGCTGATCAATATTTTTTAACACATTTATCAACTGCTATGTTTGCCTGAAGGCTTAACTCCACTGGCACGAATATGCAACGTGGACTCTAAAGTAGTGAGCATCGTTGTAACATTGATGCCCTGATCAAATATTCATGGGCCACACGTTTCTATCTGCGCCAATCATACTGCCCCAGTAGCTCAAGGCTTGCCCGGCCTAGCCAGATCACACGCCTTCGGCTACGGGTAATGATCTAGCGGCAGATATACAGAACAGCGGCTGTTGGTGTGTATACAGTACAGCTAGTGGCTCTAGATCACTGCTGCCTCCAGAAGATATACAGTGCAGCGACTGTTAGTGTGTGCATAAATAGTGGCTCTAGACCACTGCTGCCCCCAGAAGATATACAGTGCAGCGACTGTTAGTGTGTGTACAACTAGTGGCTCTAGACCACTGCTGCCACCAGAAGATATACAGTGCAGCGACTGTTAGTGTGTGTACAACTAGTGGCTCTAGACCACTGCTGCCACCAGAAGATATACAGTGCAGCGACTGTTAGTGTGTGTACAACTAGTGGCTATAGATCACTGCTGCCTCCAGAAGATATACAGTGCAGCGACTGTTAGTGTGTTCATAAATAGTGGCTATAGATCACTGCTGCCTCTAGAAGATATACAAAGCAGCCACTGTTAGTGTGTGTCTGTACAACAAGTGGCTCTACTTTAATATCATATAACCGATTTAGGTAATAATAAACTGTAGTGAATTCGGGACCGAAGTAATGGTATCACTAGGAGATATACCAGGCTGGAGTAATGGTGTAACTAGAAGATATACCTAACTAGAGTAATAGTGTCGCTTGAAGATATACCAGACTGAAGTAATAGTGTCACTGGAAGATATACCTGACTAGAGTAATAGTGTCAGTAGAACATATACCAGACTGAAGGAATAGAGTCACTGGAAGATATACCTGACTAGAGTAATAGTGTCAGTAGAACATATACCAGACTGGAGGAATAGAGTCACTAAAAGATATACTTGACTAGAGTAATAGTGTCAGTAGAACATATACCAGACTGGAGGAAGAGTCACTAAAAGATATACTTGACTAGAGTAATAGTGTCAGTAGAACATATACCAGAAGGGAGGAATAGAGTCACTAAAAGATATACTTGACTAGAGTAATAGTGTCAGTAGAACATATACCAGACGGGAGGAATAGAGTCACTAAAAGATATACCTGACTAGAGTAATAGTGTCAGTAGAACATATACCAGACGGGAGGAATAGAGTCACTAAAAGATATACTTGACTAGAGTAATAGTGTCAGTAGAACATATACCAGACTGGAGGAATAGAGTCACTGGAAGATATACCAGACTAGAGTAATAGTGTCAGTAGAACATATACCAGACTGGAGGAATAGAGTCACTGGAAGATATACCCGACTAGAGTAATAGTGTCAGTAGAACATATACCAGACTGGAGTAATAGAGTCACTGGAAGATATACCTGACTAGAGTAATAGTGTCAGTATAACATATACCAGACTGTAGGAATAGAGTCACTGGAAGATATACCTGACTAGAGTAATAGTGTCAGTAGAACATATACCAGACTGGAGGAATAGAGTCACTGGAAGATATACCTGACTAGAGTAATAGTGTCAGTAGAACATATACCAGACTGGAGGAATAGAGTCACTGGAAGATATACCAGAATAGAGTAATAGTGTCAGTAGAACATATACCAGACTGGAGGAATAGAGTCACTGGAAGATATACTTGACTAGAGTAATAGTGTCAGTAGAACATATACCAGACTGGAGGAATAGAGTCACTGGAAGATATACCTGACTAGAGAAATAGTGTCAGTAGAAGATATACCAGACTGGAGGAATAGAGTCACTGGAAGATATACCAGACTAGAGTAATAGTGTCAGTAGAACATATACCAGACTGGAGGAATAGAGTCACTGGAAGATATACCAGACTAGAGTAATAGTGTCAGTAGAACATATACCAGACTGGAGGAATAGAGTCACTGGAAGATATACCTGACTAGAGTAATAGTGTCAGTAGAACATATACCAGACTGGAGGAATAGAGTCACTGGAAGATATACCTGACTAGAGTAATAGTGTCAGTAGAACATATACCAGACTGGAGGAATAGAGTCACTGGAAGATATACCTGACTAGAGTAATAGTGTCAGTAGAACATATACCAGACTGGAGGAATAGAGTCACTGGAAGATATACCTGACTAGAGTAATAGTGTCAGTAGAACATATACCAGACTGGAGGAATAGAGTCACTGGAAGATATACCTTACTAGAGTAATAGTGTCAGTAGAACATATACCAGACTGGAGGAATAGAGTCACTGGAAGATATACCTGACTAGAGTAATAGTGTCAGTAGAACATATACCAGACTGGAGGAATAGAGTCACTGGAAGATATACCTGACTAGAGTAATAGTGTCAGTAGAACATATACCAGACTGGAGGAATAGAGTCACTGGAAGATATACCTGACTAGAGTAATAGTGTCAGTAGAACATATACCAGACTGGAGGAATAGAGTCACTGGAAGATATACCTGACTAGAGTAATAGTGTCAGTAGAACATATACCAGACTGGAGGAATAGAGTCACTGGAAGATATACCTGACTAGAGTAATAGTGTCAGTAGAACATATACCAGACGGGAGGAATAGAGTCACTGGAAGATATACCTGACTAGAGTAATAGTGTCAGTAGAACATATACCAGACTGGAGGAATAGAGTCACTGGAAGATATACCTGACTAGAGTAATAGTGTCAGTAGAACATATACCAGACTGGAGGAATAGAGTCACTTCAAGATATACTTGACAAGAGTAATAGTGTCAGTACAAGATATACCAGACTGGAGTAGTAATATCACTATCGGATATAGCTGATTGTTTTAATGGTATATTTTTCAAACTTCGCATGGATATAAGCTGACATAATACTTGTTCAACAACACAAGAATGCCACACAGACAAGTGTAAGTGTGGAATAGGTAAAATGATTCCGTAAAATGTGGTGTAAAGCGTATCCAGTATATGCAGATCATAGACAGATACGTTGGCCCACAAGTACACCATTTGAGGACAACCTCTATGTTGATATCAACAATCTCAGATTGACTGCTGCTTTCTTTAAACATTCAGACTGACGTATGAATGCACTACGGCAACCAAGGCGCACAAGAAGAAAGAAGAAAAAGAAGGATCGTGAGTGGGTGGGGGAGGGGGAGAGAAGGAAAAGGAAAAAAGGACAAAGGAAGGAGGACAAGGAAAGGAGGGCAAGGAGAGGAGGACAAGGGGAGGAGGAGGAGAAGAAGAAGAAGAAGAAGAAGAAGAAGAAGAAGAAGAAGAAGAAGAAGAAGAAGAAGAAGAAGAAGAAGAAGAAGAAGAAGAAGAAGAAGAAGGAAGAAGAGGGAATGTACCTAATTGAAGTTATCTTATCAAAGTCGGATATATGAGATCGGGGTTATTGTACCACTATCTGGTGCATAAAGGCTGGAGTTATGGTATCACGGTTATATATACCAGATTGGGGGTATGGTATCACTATGGGAAATACCCGATAGGGGCAATAGTGTCAATATCACATATACAGTACCGACGCATGTCTAGCTACCCCAATAGTAAGTGGACCCTACGGATGCCCAATGGAGTTCCCATACATCACTCAATAATTGAAGGTATCCATGTGTGCAGACAGCAGAATACCTAGAGGTGCTCTAGTCTAGGCTACTGGCCACTGCTTGCATCACTCAATAATTGGAAATATCCATGTGTGCAGACAGCAGAATACCTAGAGTTGCTCTAGTCTAGGCTACTGGCCACTGCTTGCATCACTCAATAATTGAAGGTATCCATGTGTGCAGACAGCAGGATACCCAGAGTTGCTCTAGTCTAGGCTACTGGCCACTGCTTGCATCACTCAATAATTGGAAATATCCATGTGTGCAGACAGCAGGATACCCAGAGTTGCTCTAGTCTAGGCTACTGGCCACTGCTTGCATCACTCAATAATTGGAAATATCCATGTGTGCAGACAGCAGGATACCCAGAGTTGCTCTAGTCTAGGCTACTGGCCACTGCTTGCATCACTCAATAATTGGAAATATCCATGTGTGCAGACAGCAGGATACCCAGAGGTGCTCTAGTCTGGGTTACTGCCTCGATAGGTTGCAGCGTTAACACGTCGAACGCACGCACGCGCGCGCACACACACAATATTATATATATATATATATATATATATATATATATATATATATATATATATATATATATATATATATATATATCAAAGACTCCATATAAGGACGCAATGCAGAGGTGCGAGACAGCAACCTGCATCTCACAAGCCGAGAAAGAGCAACTGCAAAGCCAGATTGATAATTTAAAGAAGCAAGTCAAGTTACTGCAAACATCGGCACCAACCAGCGACAAGGGGAAACTTCTTGCTGAAATAAAGGAGATCCAGCGGGACATAAAACAAGAGGTGGAGAACATGACGCAGATGACAAAGATAAATGAAGAGATTCTACGAGACATCAAAGCGGTAAAAGAAATACTAACAACTGAAAGGGAGCCAACCCAAATCAAACCAGCACAAGAAACAGAAAAGCACTCAGAGAAACCGCAAAATGATATCCAACAAGAGATCGAGCCGGAACCGCAAGATAAAGCCAGCAGCCCAGCCATGACAATATTCCACCAGACATTCGAAGAAAACCGAGATGAGCACCCTGATGACGGCACGGAGAGACCACGGGAACCTACCTTGGAGGAGATACTAGCAGACGCAAGAGTGGAGGAACTCAGGCGCCAGAAATTCAAAAGGTGTTGGGAAGAAAGAGTAAAGAAGAAACCCAAGAAACTCAGGAGACCGGTAGAATACCCAACTACATACTTGGAACGTGATTTTGCCGACTACTCGTACTACATAGAAGACGGAGAGAGAGAACCATGGCTGACCGCGGAGGAAAAAATCGAAAGGCAGCAGAAACTCAAACTCGAAAGTGAAAACAGGCGCAAGAAGGAAAACGGAAACGTCGAAAAGCTCCTACAGAAACTACACAAAAAAGGAGACAAAAAGACCAAATAAAAAGTCCTTAGAAGGACTGTACCGAGACGAGCCAGAAGCCTGGACCAACAAAAAGAACCACAAGAGCAGACAAGCACAAAGGATAGCCACCGAACGACTCCCCCCAGACACAAACCAACATAATCAGTCCGAGATAGGACTCACAAGACAAGAATTAGGGTGAATGAACCCACAAAAACAACGGACCTCAACAATAACCACAGCTGAAAAACGCAGGTTGAACGAGGCCGAATTTGGAATTTTTGTTTCGAAAATTGTAATTGGAACTGGATATATATATATATGACACGAGAGAAATGCCTAGGTTGCCAGATAACGCATGACTTCAATAGTCTACAATCGCGATCTGTAATCATACTGTAATATGTTGGCGATTTGGGGGTCGAAGATTTCAGAGGTAAACAAAGGTACACAACAGGAAGTAGTGAGGCATATAGAATGAAATGGTTTTGATCAGGTATATTCTATTATTAGGCATGCCCTCTGATAACATGTCCTATGCAGGACGTTGCGATCAACCCCAGGATGCATTTCTAGGCAATTTTACATTTCGTAGTTTGCATTGCTTACTGAACGTTACTGAACGAGAAGTCAACATTTAATCGCAACTGATCGGTGTAGGGGATGAACCCGCTGCCCAGTCATCAAGGCACAGAAAGTATAAGACCCAGCGCTCGTATCCTTTCGGCCACGCAGACCTTTCCAGGTAGGATATTCATGTCTATTGATCGACAGCACGAGAATGCTAAAGTGGCTGGTTGCCTTGATGTGCTTCTGACCAGGATCCATTGGTGTCACACGCTCATACCGTAATGACTATAAGATCATTTGAAACGAGGTGAAATCCTGGCACTTGTCAATATGCTCTCATTACCATACAATCATCCACACAAGATGCATAGAGAATTAATATGGCCCGACTCAACCCTAATGAAAGGGAAACTGGTGACGAGGGAAACCAAAGATCGAGTGATAGCCTCACAAGTGGCAGTCATTAAGATGCGCTCATTAACATGCACTCGTTAAGATACTATCAATATTATGCATTGATGTTATTTTCCTACTTCCACTTAAAGAATAAAAATGGGGCAGCCCGCTTCTCCTGTCATAATTGTAAAACTGCAATGCGCTAGACCGAATATAATTGTAAAACTGTATAGTATCGGTATAAAATCACACCATTTCAACATGAGGGAAGGTTGGTCACCTATTCCTCTGTGCATTCAGGCTTTCAACATGAGGGAAGATTGGTCACCTATTCCTCTGTGCATTCAGGCTTTCAACATGAGGGAAGATTGGTCACCTATTCCTCTGTGCATTCAGGCTTTCAACATGAGGGAAGATTGGTCACCTATTCCTCTGTGCATTCAGGCTTTCAACATGAGGGAAGATTGGTCACCTATTCCTCTGTGCATTCAGGCTTTCTACATGAGGGAAGGTTGGTCACCTTGTCATCTGTGCATTCAGGCCTTTAAAATGAGGGAAGGTTGGTCACCTTGTCATCTGTGCATTCAGGCCTTTAAAATGAGGGAAGGTTGGTCACCTTGTCATATGTGCATTCAGGCCTTTAAAATGAGGGAAAGTTGGTCACCCAGTCCTCTGTGCATTCAGGCTTTCAAAATGAGGTGGCGCCATCACATCAAAGTGGAAATTGTTTCAGGACAATGTATTACTATTAATATTTATTGAACTCATATACAAGTGTTGACTGTAGACCCCGAGGTAGACCAGGAAGACGGTGGAGAGATAATATATATACAGACCTACAAGCACTTGGAATCAACGACTGGCAAGAGAAGGTCCACCAGAGAGACGAATGGAGACGGATTGTATCTGCAGCAAAGAACCTCAATGGCTCGGAACGCTGAAGAAGAAGTAGAAGAAGAATATACAAGTGTGTAAATGTATTGAATTAATATTATGTTATAACTGTATTGTATTCAACACAACTGTACAGCTCTATTTTATTCATGTAACTGTTTGCCTGCTTTCTATGTATATATGATTTCTACGTTCTGTATTATAAATGTCTTTACAGCAGAGCTGCGATATTAGCGGCCCCTCGGCCGACACATCCGACTCTATTCCAGCATTTGCTTTTTTGCAGATCATATCACTGTCTTAGTGTTGATGTGGTGCCTGGCACATCCAAAGGGGTGCAACCCACTAGGCACACCAGGAACACCTGCATGTATACTCATCGACCCGCGCCAGAAGACGGGGGCATTTCATACCTGCATAGTCGACACGATGGCCTGGTTTTGGCTCATCCAAGTATTCTCCATTCATTACCAGCACATTGCTGCTGAGCTCATTTTCATATAACCATCTCGAAACAATCGTAACATACCATGGAAGGTGCCTTTGGGAGATTAGAACAAGCATCGCTGTGGCAACGGGGGCCTTTGGAAAGCAATAAAAAGCGGTCAACTGCAGTGAGAAGATGAGTGTTCAAGTGCTACATAGAACCTATACTGTAATGTGCATGTGAATCAGGGACAATAAGCAGACCATCTGAGAGACATCTAGCGACGGTGGAAATAAGGTTCAGGGGAAATCGGAAAGAATAACAAATGAGAACTGATAAGAAACAAAAACCTTAAATTGATAAATTAAGCGTAGAAGGTCAATATTTTCTTTAGAAGAAATTACGATTTATAACGATCATGAGAAGAAATCTGCTTGAAAAGTTAGCAACAACCGGCAAAGATGATGGGAGAAGAGAAAGGCTAAGGCAAAGAGATACATACTTGGATTGTCAACATGGCAGCGTGACATGGACACAGACCTGAACGAAGACTATGGAGATTGTGTGACATGGACACAGACCTGAACGAAGACTATGGAGATTGTGTGACATGGACACAGACCTGAACGAAGACTATGGAGATTGTGTGACATGGACACAGACCTGAACGAAGACTATGGAGATTGTGTGACATGAGACCTGAACGAAGACTATGGAGATTGTGTGACATGGACACAGACCTGAACGAAGACTATGGAGATTGTGTGAAATGGACACAGACCTGAACGAAGACTATGGAGATTGTGTGACATGAACACAGACCTGAACGAAGACTATGGAGATTGTGTGACATGGACACAGACCTGAACGAAGACTATGGAGATTGTGTGACATGAACACAGACCTGAACGAAGACTATGGAGATTGTGTGACATGGACACAGACCTGAACGAAGACTATGGAGATTGTGTGACATGGACACAGACCTGAACGAAGACTATGGAGATTGTGTGACATGGACACAGACCTGAACGAAGACTATGGAGATTGTGTGACATGGACACAGACCTGAACGAAGACTATGGAGATTGTGTGACATGGACACAGACCTGAACGAAGACTATGGAGATTGTGTGACATGGACACAGACCTGAACGAAGACTATGGAGATTGTGTGACATGGACACAGACCTGAACGAAGACTATGGAGATTGTGTGACATGGACACAGACCTGAACGAAGACTGTGGAGATTGTGTGACATGGACACAGACCTGAACAAAGACTATGGAGATTGTGTGACATGGACACAGACCTGAACGAAGACTATGGAGATTGTGTGACATGGACACAGACCTGAACGAAGACTATGGAGATTGTGTGACATGGACACAGACCTGAACGAAGACTATGGAGATTGTGTGACATGGACACAGACCTGAACGAAGACTATGGAGATTGTGTGACATGGACACAGACCTGAACGAAGACTCTGGAGATTGTGTGACATGGACACAGACCTGAACAAAGACTATGGAGATTGTGTGACATGGACACAGACCTGAACGAAGACTATGGAGATTGTGTGACATGGACACAGACCTGAACGAAGACTATGGAGATTGTGTGACATGGACACAGACCTGAACGAAGACTATGGAGATTGTGTGACATGGACACAGACCTGAACGAAGACTATGGAGATTGTGTGACATGGACACAGACCTGAACGAAGACTATGGAGATTGTGTGACATGAACACAGACCTGAACGAAGACTATGGAGATTGTGTGACATGGACACAGACCTGAACGAAGACTATGGAGATTGTGTGACATGGACAACCATGACAGGCCACGCTGATGATGTTGATGCCGTCTTCAGGTTCATTAACAAACGTAGTATCTGCTTGTGGTACATAATGAGTTAATAAATATTCTATGGGGGACAAGGATAGAAAGGGCATTGTTGGTCAGCATTCATACAGAGAGCATTGTTGGTCAGGGGTATCCATAGAGAGATCATTGTTGGTTAGGAGTAATCATTGAACATCAAGCATTTTTGGATTGTTATTTGAATAAGTAGAGTAGAATAAATCATAACACCGTGAATAATAATAATAATAATAATATCATAAGCACAATCATAGTAAAGGTACAACAACAACAACAACAACAACAACAACAACAACAAATAAACACTCTGGCAACCAAACAACAGAACGTGTTATTCTCTTCCCCCATTTACCTCGGTGAAGTGTTGTGGAGGAACAAGGGAACACACGCTAATTATCAAACAGATGACAGACCGTTTCTAAAACACCCAACCGGCTAGACCACTAACGGGTCATTAACTATTCTTCAAAGATCATTAATGAACAGAAGCGGATGCGATCTGCTCACACACAAGCAGACAAACCTAGTCTGAAGGGGCCATGATTATTATTTCGATGATTGCCGGTAAAGATGGACTCTAGAAAACCTGCATGTTGACATTAATCAATGGCATGCTGTTTGTCACAGACAAGGAGTTTCTACGGCTTACTGACACTGACAGCGTGGCAGTGATATCGTCTGGGCGCGTCTCAACTAGTGCTGTGTTAGTTGCATGTACTTTACAGGACGTGACAATTAACCTCGGCATGTATGCCTGTTTGTCACTTACTAGACAATTTCTATGTTCAGTGATTTGTCATTGCTTTATATACAGCCGATGCCCATGCCATAAATATCAACACAATCTGTCAGCTTCCAAATCGTCTGTAGTCAATTATGATCTCTTAATGCACTCTTATGGAGAAGGTTGTTAATACCTGGGTGGTGAATTGGACAGCAGCAACCTCACACTCTCGGAGAGACTGTTTAAGTGACTTTGATATAAGAAAACAATCAAAATGGGTGGTAGAAATAATATCGATGCTCATATTGATAATGATAATAATCGTGATGATGGTCATGATTATAACGATCGTTAACTTTGGTGAATGCATCCTTCTTTGAGAAGCAGCGCGTTATTCTTTTGTATAAGGAATATATGAATAAGAGACAATAATGAGGGAAGTGGGCGGCAGCATTCAAGACCTACAGTTGGCCGACTCCAACAGTATAATCTGTGTCAATATCAGTCGAGTTGTCCACTTCTATATTTACTGGGAAAGACCCAGGAAGTTATGGGGGTGGGGTGTTATACAGGAAAAGACAACAAAAACTGCAGGCTAGTAATATTCATAAATAAAAACAAAATCCAGGAAATGAAATTCTGACAAGCGATAACCTGCATAGGGTCATGAGAGAGCGGGGCAGGCGGGGTCGCGGTGACCATGCTTCTAGGGAACAAACTCAAGAGGACAGAAGGAACCTGCTATTAGAAATAATAGACGATAGCAGAAATTCTAACCATGATTAAGATGTTACTTTTTTGTTTAGCCAGAAGAAAATAGCAAGACATAAACAGTCACACAGAGATGGAACGACACAACAGAAGGGAACAAACACGCTTTCTAAATAAAGCAGGAGCAGTCATCAACACATGTGAGAGTAAACTGACTAACAAAACGAAGTAGTGGGTGGAGTGGGAACGCGTGGCATTTACTCTGTAATTATTCTTGGATCAGAACAAGATGAGTTTTTGAAGGTGTTAAAATATGCACCAATTAGACTCAAATGTCACGCAGCGGTTGCCTTTGTTATGTTTCGTGGAAAGTAGTTGACGTGTTTACTCTACCCACAATCTGCTTTCAGTCGGTGTGAATCACCGCAGCAACGCAAGAACACCTTCTGATCATTCTTGTTATAGGGATGTGCCTAAACTCCAACAGATCATTCTTGTTATAGGGATGTGCTGTAGTGTGTGTGTAACGAATGAATGTCGTATTAGTTACTTGTTCTTCTTTACCACTTTAGTGTCGTCCCTGGAGTGAAGAGAATCGATACCCACATTTGTTTTAATTCAATATCTCTATTCTGGAGATATCCAGCAGACTCCGTCCACACACTCCCTCAATCTGAAGACACCTTCCTCTCACTCTTACTCACCCCTGGATCATGCCCCCTCTCATTCTTCCCCAACATAACATACTTGACAACTCTCGCTTCAACAAATAAAAACAAGAAATTTATTAAAGCAAAGAGTATATGTAGGAGAAGTGTATGTGTGTATAAGGTGTAGAATGTGTGACGTGTATTCTAATGGTAGACCAGTGATTTAGAAGCAAAGTCTGTAACATCATAGTGCTTAGCACACAACAGCACCATTTTTTCCGGACAGTGAACCTCACCCAGAAGATGACGACTTTCTCCAATCACTCGAACAAACAGGATGCTGGTAATCCGATAGACACTGTTGATCTTGGTCTCCACTCCACCACACGGTGAAGTTACTCTGTTTCCTAATATTTGTTTGAACTGATAGTTCTCCAATTAACTGAAATGTCACTTGGGGAAACTCTACTGTTTATTAGTTTCTGGTTATAACATTTTCCCCTCTTTTAGAACACAACCTATTAATGTTTGTTAGGTAGATGTGTATATAGCTATATATATATGTCCTTAGTATGCGAGTTTTTAATCTTCGGTGATGAAGCTTATCACTCATTAAACACAACACTTCTGTTCATACAATTCCACTCAGCAGAAGCCAGGTTCCCGCAAACCAACTTGGGTATAAGCCCTATGTAGCGGCCTCTCAGCAACCTCTGTCTTCAGATGCTGAGCCATCATTGTGTCAAACTTTGAAACTGCTTCTTCGAAGTAAACCCTCTCCCACTCACGTAGAACACTCAAGGGGAACTGTACATGGAACCTGTAGAGCAGATAACATCCTGGTGAGGGCAACTCAGTCCTGACCGTAATTAGGTGATTGTATGCAATAAACAGCACTCAGATCTATAACAGAGATCCGATCTCTGTCATGCGGCCAAATAAATCAATCATATGATCTGAGACATGGCAACACCAGGAAAGAATAACGGAACGGGTAGAAACCCAGCAGATGCCCTACTGGAAGATCCTACCATTACACATTCCCCTCCTCCCTCTCAACCATCCTTAATCTCTCTAATTATTATTCCACTACATTGTCCTCAACTTCCTGAGTAAAACGATATATAACACAAGCTACTTGAAGCCACAAAATAGAATACTAGTGCCGACGCTCCTATGATACTTTCTAGCACCGCACTTATAGAACATTCTATCACTAATCATAATACATTATATCACTGCACAGTACTGCACTCTATTCCTAATCATACTCTTAAGTTAGATATAATTAATTGCCTACCATATGTCTATTCCTGTTGTTACTCGAGAAACTAGGCAATCCGATTGGATCTATGTCCGTGGATAACTATCACTACTTAGATAGGCTAGTCCCTCTAATATACCACAACTGGGAATTATCCCCAATTCTACACTTCAGAATGTTTTCCTCGACTCCATCCACCTGTTTACTGCACTGGGTTTTATATAGGTGCTTGAGTGAGTCACCGGAAAGTCCAGACGCCAATCAGTCCAGAATCTGGCTTTGTCCTCCTGTTTCCAGACTCACCAGAGTCAATTAGCTGTCAATTTTCCTTTTCATCTGTGGAGTTCTTTGTCTCATCCAACAAATATCCGGGTTGTCTGTAAGCCAAAGACCTTTCTCCCCTTACATAATCCTTCTGACCTCTAGCAGGCATTCTGTCTATCACTTGCAACGACCCACTTCCGTTTGGTAGACAAATGTCGCCAGTACACACCTCTCGAATAACATCCTGTCATCAAACTTGTCGACTATGTGTAGACAACTCTACGTGACTCCCTTTGATCTCATACACACTGTTGACCAGGTGTCGAGAACCTATACAGACGTATTGTCCTCAGTTTGTTCACCATAAAAGCGTCAATTGTGTTAGCAAAATAATGTCGGGTTTGGTTATCATTGATCGACTGACAAGTTACTTTATCCTGTGACATGTGCCTAAACTCCAACAGATCATTCTTGTTATAGGGATGTGCCTAAACTCCAACAGATCATTCTTGTTATAGGGATGTTCCTAAACTCCAACAGATCATTCTTGTTATAGGGATGTGCCTAAACTAAAACAGATCATTCTTGTTATAGGGATGTGCCTAAACTCCAGCAGATTATTCTTGTTATAGGGATGTGCCTAAACTCCAGCAGATCATTCTTGTTATAGGGATGTACCTAAACTCCAACAGATCATTCTTGTTATAGGGATGTGCCTAAACTCCAACAGAACATTCTTGTTATAGTGATGTGCCTAAACTCCAACAGATCATTCTTGTTATAGGGATGTGCCTAAACTCCAACAGATCATTCTTGTTATAGGGATGTGCCTGCAAGGTCTATTTAGAGATCCACGGTAGCGCAGTGGCCAACACGCCCGTGGGCATGTGTTCGAATGCCCGTCCAGGCGGATGTGTTATTGGCGTGGGTTCCCAAGTCGACCCAGCGTCACATGGGAAATTGGACCAGGCTTGTCCATGAGACATGTTTTTCTGTCCCATCTCATCCCACCCCATGGTAATTTATGTCTGTCCCATCCCATCCCGTCCCGTCCCATGGGACCTTTCCCGTGGGAATAAAATTTCCATTGCCAAGCCTGAATAGGACACATTCTGGTAAACAAAGGCGGCCGGCGTGGTATTAACCAGATCTCTCATCGAGTGTTGGGTGATCTACACAAGTATGGGGCTAGAATCATGTACCCAGTACTAGTTAGTTAGTTAGTTAGTCGACAGATCATCCTCGTTGCACATCGGACCATTCAGTCCATAAGTGCTCGGATCCCCTCCTCAGCAAATCCCGCAGCGTGTAGCGGCTAACGACGCCAGTTCTGTGTTGGTTTATCAATCTTCTTTGGCTTCCTGCGTAGTGTTCTTGTTTGGCCACCGCTCTTTTAATTTGCTGCTCTCGCAGTCTGGCCATTGTTGTAGATTCACAGTCATCACTTGGTTCTTGCAAAAGTCTCACTTCTCGTAGAGCATTCAGAATGTCAGCCTGGTCCATGGCGCGTCCGCCCTCCACAGTAGCCTCACCTGCGAGCTTGTCAGCCCGCTCATTTCCTTGTACTCCCGCATGACCTGGCACGAAGATGAAACTAATCTTTGCCAGCCGAGACCGCTCCAGAGGCAGCAACCATTCTCTTCGGATCGACCCCTCCTCTATCCTCTTGATCATGTTCATTGAGTCGCTAAGGAAACAAGCCCTAGTGAATGTCTGTGTCTCGAGCCATGTTATTGCTTTACTTACTGCCATGACTTCCATGGTCAGGCTACTTGTGGTTTCAGTGAAAGCACCAGAGTCCTCCTTCACAATTTTCCCTCCGGCCCGAGCTGTAAAGGCCCATGAGCTTCTCACATGTCGGACGACCGACCCATCTGTGTAGATGACCGCGTCACTGTCTAGCGAATTCTCCAAAAATCAACGCTTGTACTTCAGCCTCCACAGCAGCCGGATTTTCTTGTCTGCATTTTCTATATAGTTGGATGCAAACTGAAAAGGATGTGCAGAAGTCTGTTGGCACTTGCACCCACTCCTCGCCAGGTTCTAAGTCCTCAAGTGAACACACCTGTTGAAGAATGTCTTCGGCTTGACCCATCCACGACCGTCCTCTTTTTAACCTGCTGCCCTTCACCTTCCTAATTTCACTATGCAGTGGATGCTGTGTGTTTGCGTTAATTCTGAGGTAGGCGCGTGCCCTGCAAACTTGCATTCTCTCTTCAATGGTTGGAAAATCAAGAAGGTAGCGCATCGCCCTGCATGCTGCATCTCTTGTACATCCAAGAATAATGCGCATAGCTTCATTCTGTATCCTTTCCATCCTTTCTATCTGCTTATGGCTGAGAGTCAGGATTGCCATTGCATACTCCAAAACAGACATGACCAGCCCCTCGTACAGAAGACATAGATGGCGCTGCTCACAGTTTGCTGCCGCCATCACCCGCATCGCTGCCAAGCCCCGCTTGGCCTTTGTTATCACCTGGTCTATGTGCACATTATAAGCAAGGCTTCGATCAAACCGTATCCCCAGGTAATTCATTGCCTGCGTTCTTTCCACCGTCTCTGAACACAGCATTACAGTTGGTGTTGGATTGTTGACAATATGATTATTCAACGAGAACCAAGTCACTGTACTACATCACTCATCGAGTGTTGGGTGATCTACACAAGTATGGGGCTAGAAACATGTACCCAGTTCTACATCACTCATCGAGTGTTGGGTGATCTACACAAGTATGGGGCTAGAATCATGTACCCAGTAGTACATCACTCATCGAGTGTTGGGTGATCTACACAAGTATTCGGCTAGCATAATCTACCCAGTACTCCACAAGGGCGTGGTAAAACGTCCTTTACTTTCAATGGTCCAATTGAAGACGCATCGTGATTCATGACAACCCATCACTGAATGGAGCACATACGACATAACCGTTTTGTTGAATATAATTTAGATGAATGGTTCGATTTCAAATGCTTGCTAGCAAACTGGTCAAGTTTGATGTGTACGTTAAGGTTCTCGCCTGCTCAGTCTCAATGAAATACATAATCTTTGTTTATTCTGAATGAACAGGCAGGAATGTCTAAGCACATTGTAACTATTCAGGGCGAGATTTTGTTCTATTACTAGGTGTGTCCACCGGGTGGCAGAGAGGGGACAAAAAGGGGGGGGGGGATGATCTATAGATACAGGTCAGCGTGAGTAGTCGCTAAACGGATGTGGACCAACACGCCTGGTGGTCATTCAGAGGACATGGGCTAGTTGTAAGGAGCAGCCAACTATGAAATATCCTAATGTTCATTAACCTGATCATTGGCGGATAAGGATCGCCACAGTCTCTGCCCCGGTTTCCTTGCAGGGTTGTTTCGCTTACGTATATAAAGGCTAGTCGAGTTAAACTGTAGGTAAACGAACGAAAGGCAGGCCAAAACTATGTCTATAGTCAAGGACCACTGTACACGCCACTAGACTCATCGGACAATCGCTGTTTGACACACATTGTTACAGACACATGGGCGCTCCAGGCGTGACCTGGTCAGTGTCACACCGACCGCCTTCCCTTCACAAGACATTTCCTAGTACCACTGTTTAGGGCGGGTCGACCTGTGAGCCCAGATAGATTTTAAATATTCGAATCCATCCCAATATGGGCCGAACCGACACCCACGGGGCCGTCAGGTGTGCATCAAGCCACTATGCTAGCCTGGTTTCAACTGTCAGGTGTGCATCAAGTCACTATGCTAGCCTGGTTTCAACTGTCAGGTGTGCATCAAGCCACTATGCTAGCCTGGTTTCAATTGTCGTTGTAGTGGCCAGTATATTACGATTCCACAGTCCACGCAGTCAGGAGTATTCGGGTATATGATACGTAACGATCAACTTGAAAACGTAGTGCCCACTGGCAAACTTGATGCTAAACAAGCAAGACGAATGCAAAAACATTAATGTCTTGGTGGCTTGGCCAAATGACATAACTGAGACTAGGAGACGGACCTGACCCGAGAGTCTGAAAATCTCGCGAGATCCGCCCATTTTACACACCCTAGACGCACTGGACAGACGGTTCTAGACCCATATTGTTATAGACCAATCTGTTCTAGTTGATGTGATCTATATAGACCAATCGGTTCTCGGTGTTGACGTGATCTATATCACGCCATACGCTTACCAGTATGGAACATGATCATGATGATGATGATCTGTAATTGAACAGTCACCGAGCTTTCGTAATCTACTGAGACTGCGCTAGTTTATGAACATCCGGCAAAGATGTGATTACGTTTGTAGACAAAGGGGGGAGGGGGAATGTTTAATTAGCACTTTCTGTGTGCATTACAGTAACCCGGTTCCATTCTTAGCAGCATTGCCAAGCCAGAGATACGATCGGCGAAGGTCACGCTGGTTTCCCCCAGGGCCACACTGTACCAAATAAACACAAATATGGCGGAGATACGTTGTCAGATAAAGTGTGCGTATGGCAACAATGCTGCGCGACATCCACATCCACTCACATCTGGCTTTTCATAAAATGTGTAATTATAACGCGATCAAATTAAGATACGTGGTCCTAAACAGCTCTTTCTTGGCATTCTTTCAAAGTCATAACCGTAACTGCGTTAAATAGCGCTCAACAAACATGACAGAATGGGTTAGTGTACCAACTGTCGAGGACAGAAGGAGCTAGAGCAATAAATACGGCACATAAAATAATAATGTCTGCACTTGGACAACAACAAATAAATCAATAGAAATAAAAGAATGTGTTTAGAAGGAAAACTAAAAATGTCTCTGTTTATATGAAAATCATATGTACTCAAGGAACTAATTAGATTTCCGGCCCGCAGAGACCATCAATACATACTCAGAGATGTATGTGGAACAAATCTGACGCGTTCACTAACACAATCCAATAATACCACACGCGACTTTTCCTTCATTCATCGTCCGGGGAGGGGTGGGAGGGAGGGGGTACAAATACCCACACCGAGCAGGAACAACAACCGTGTGTTGTATTGTTCTTACATGTGTATGAAGATAATCTTCGTGTTGAAATGTATGCTGTTCTCCGGGAAGTAACTGGAAGTAGCGGGGGAAAGGCAGACAATAGAAAATCTGGATTGATAACAAGAACATATGGACTGACAGCATGAATGCCTAGACTGACATCAAGAACACGTGTATTGATAATCTGATGGCGTGGACTAGCTATGGTTCTCCCACACTGACACTGATAACTGAACACACAAGCAGTGGAAGGTCCCTACTACGTACGTACCCGTACATCGTGACACCTAGAGGAGCCAAATATTTGAACGCAGAGGTGTTTCCAAGGCGCCAGGGCTGGGTTCTATACTGGCCAAGACCTACTGACGCGTCCTCGCCGAGCGTCCTGGCCAACAGGTCCCTTTGGGGTCCTGGCTAAAGTCAGAAGGATCGTTGATTCCCCCGAAATCGGAAAATGTCTGCCTGCACGGCGAGGAACCACGAGTCTGCACACCAATAAGCCAGTTATGGGACAACGGATACTCACGCAAACCTCAGGTCCTGTATGACATCACACTGATGATGGACAACAGGATGCCTTCTTCCGACATACAGGACTTCACGCTGGACTTCATAGCTAGCGAACACAAGAAAGCAAGCCTAATATGGAGTTCTAAGATACAAGGATCGTTCATTTGAAACCCGTTCCAATGGCTTTATTACAAAAGCATGAAAGAAACATTAACAGATGTGATAGAAACCCAAGAATTTTGTCATGGACGTGAGACAGATGTAGAAGAGCTGTGCATTTCTTGGAAAATTAAGATATAATAAGAAGAGCTTCGAAATGCATGGACAAGTAAGAAGTACAAGAGCCAGGAATATAATGGAAACTGGTGGTAGGGAATTTCATGGACATGTTGCTAGAAAGATACCAATACGTACTAAAGGAAATCTCATGGAAATGTTGCATAGAAAGATACCAATATGTACTAAAGGAAATCTCATGGATATGTTGTATAGAAAGATACCAATATGTACTAAAGGAAATCTCATGGATGTGTTGCATAGAAAGATACCAATATGTACTAAAGGAAATCTCATGGAAATGTTGCATAGAAAGATACCAATATGTACTAAAGGAAATCTCATGGAAATGTTGCATAGAAAGATACCAATATGTACTAAAGGAAATCTCATGGATATGTTGCATAGAAAGATACCAATATGTACTAAAGGAAATCTCATGGAAATGTTGCATAGAAAGATACCAATATGTACTAAAGGAAATCTCATGGAAATGTTGCATAGAAAGATACCAATATGTACTAAAGGAAATCTCATGGAAATGTTGCATAGAAAGATACCAATATGTACTAAAGGAAATCTCATGGATATGTTGCATAGAAAGATACCAATATGTACTAAAGGAAATCTCATGGAAATGTTGCATAGAAAGATACCAATATGTACTAAAGGAAATCTCATGGAAATGTTGCATAGAAAGATACCAATATGTACTAAAGGAAATCTCATGGAAATGTTGCATAGAAAGATACCAATATGTACTAAAGGAAATCTCATGGAAATGTTGCATAGAAAGATACCAATATGTACTAAAGGAAATCTCATGGATATGTTGCATAGAAAGATACCAATATGTACTAAAGGAAATCTCATGGAAATGTTGCATAGAAAGATACCAATATGTACTAAAGGAAATCTCATGGAAATGTTGCATAGAAAGGTACCAATATGTACTAAAGGAAATCTCATGGAAATGTTGCATAGAAAGATACCAATATGTACTAAAGGAAATCTCATGGATATGTTGCATAGAAAGATACCAATATGTACTAAAGGAAATCTCATGGATATCCACCCGGAAAAGGCAGCTGTTTTGTGGTGCTCTCTGGACAACAGGATTGTGAGAGCTAATGTCCCAAGCCTCACGATAGAGGGTAGAAGCGTCAACAGAGAGAACAAACAAGCATCTTGGAATCACATTTTACAGGAGTCTGTCCTTCAAGGACCATGTGAAGACGGTTGTGACAAGATCTCAAAAGGGACTCAATGCACTTAAAACTATGGTTGCAATGGACACAGAGCAGAGAATGCTCTTCACACTACACCAGCACTTGATCCTCTCAGTGATTGATTATGGACTAGGACTGCTCACTGTCTCAAAAAGTCAGCTGGTGAAATTAGAGCGCATACAGAACGAAGCGGCTGGCCGAGTGGCTAGAACGCCGGACTCTCATTCGGGAGACCCGGGTTCGCTCCCTCGGTAAAGTGTGTGATTTTTTTTTCTGTCGGGGGCAAAAAGAAAATTCTAACCTGCACAGTTCGCGGCGACTGCACTAGTCAGGCGGCCTTAATTCCCCAGGCTCAAAGACCTCTCTGCCATACACCGCAAGGTTGGCAGTAAATGACAGAACGAAGATATGCGGGTCATTCTGGGATGCACCAGAGACACCCCAGTAGTGTGTATGCGTTACATCCTTGGTCTGTCGACTGTTGCTGGTAGACTCAAGGTGATGCAGGCGAAGGCATACCTCTGAGTAGCAGCAGACACAGATCACCCATTGCATGAGGCGCTGGGCGCAGTTAAGGGTCAGCGACTGATAAGAGGGAAATTATGGATGGCTCAGGCGGAGGATACGATCAGACAGGTGTGCATCTTGGAGAACATTAGGCGATGAGAGGAGTGGGTCAGAGTGCCAGCGGAGCAGTCAGACTTGTGCAGAGTTATAATCACATTGAGCCGGGAGTGCAGGGAGTGGCCAGCAGGGGTCACGGAAGCGGAAATCCAGCAATTAATTCAGGATAATGCTCGCCTGGGTGATGTGATTATCTACACAGATGGGTCGGTTTGAGAGGTAGGAGACGTGCCTGGGGATTCTTAGCAAAAGCTAATGGTCGACGTTTGGGGTAGGAGAGCCTGACCTATGATACCACAACATTTAGCTTAAGAATGGAGGTGGAGGCGGTCAGTGCAGCTTTCCGCTGGAAGGAGAACACGATACATACACACATCGTCATTGTAACTGAATAAGAAAGCACGCTGAGGAGGGCGAGGACAGAGGACAGGCAGGCTTCGTGCAGAGTGGCTTACGTCGATTCTGAGGTCACGGGTGGCAAGCATCACCTGGATCTTTTCTCCGGGGCATGCCGGTGTGCTGGGGAATGAACAGGCGGATAGATTGCCTGGCTCGGCAAAACTTGGTGGAGTATTGATGCATAACAGGGCAGACGTGGTTTCGGCCTTGTGGGAGCATGTGTACACCTCGGAGGAGCAAATGGATCACCATAGTCTGGCAACAATGAGGCAGCGAGAAGGGACGAGGGGATCCGGCCGACGCTCGACGCTCAGACGAAAGGCGAGACGGACATATAATCAGATTGCTACTGGAACTATTAGTGTTGGAACTCTTCGCTGGCTGCTGAGGATGGGGACGGAGCGCTTATGGGAATGCCCCGAATGCTGTGATGTCGGTTCCTAAATCAATCAAGCAATCAATCAATCATGGATATGTTGCATAGAAAGATGCCAATACGTACTAAAGGAAATCTTATCAGAACTATATTGGAAGACATTATGCTACCAATGTCAAACACGAACGAGTACTGCAACTAATGAGAGCAGAATCATAACAACAGAGATGAGATGAGATGCTTTAGATGGGCTGAGGGAGTAACCATGAGAGGTAGGAGTAGGAATGCGGAAATTAGAAGACGACTAGGTCTGAAACCACTCATGCACTTCATTAAAGAACAACTTATTAAATGGTTTGACCACCTCACAAAAAGTGATTTGGTGCCATCTACAACAAAGAGCAAGATTGAAGAAATATTATTGATACAGGGCAAGGGTAAGACCAAGTAAAAGATAGTGATAGTATCAAGAACAACCTTAGAGACATGAATACCAACTTGCAAGAGCATAAGAAAAAGCGCATAAAAGATCTTTACATCTCCTCTCCCCTCCCCCAACACTTCACTGAAGTAAACGGAAGAAAAGGAAAAAAGGAAGAAAAGGAAGAAAAGGAACAAAAGGAATAAAGGGAAGTAAAGGGAGAAAAGGAAGAAAATGAAGAAAAGGAAGAGAAGGAAAGAAGAAGAAGAAGAAGAAGAAGAAGAAGAAGAAGAAGAAGAAGAAGAAGAAGAAGAAGAAGAAGAAGAAGAAGAAGAAGAAGAAGAAGAAGAAGAAGAAGAAGAAGAAGAAGAAGAAGAAGAAGAAGAAGAAGAAGAAGAAGAAGAAGAAATGAAATAGAAGTAGTGGTGCTAGACATTTTATGCGTGAGATAGAAATAGAAGAGTCACACATTTCTTAATTTCTTAGAAACTAAAGATATAATTACAGGAGCTTGGAAATTTATTGAAAGGTTAGACAGAATGGAGTCGTAAGACAAGCACAAGAGCTTGGATTTTCATGGAAACTTTTGCACCAATTATCATTTTACTTGAAGAAAGAAAAAAAAAAAACTATAAATGCAATATTTGCACCGTTGCTAGTGTCTAACATGCGAGTTTTCCGAGCTGAAGTATAACGACCTCTTGCCAAGTCAAAAAACTCTTTTTTGTTTTTTGTTTTTTAAGCGACTCGACCTTTTGCCAAGTCAGGCGCCAGGCAGTGTACATGCCATGATTATCAAGATGACTACCACGTTATGGACAGACCAGAACAAGTCATTATTCAGCGCCTCAGAACAGGACTCAATAGATTACGCAACCACATGTATACAAAATTTAAAATTGGAGAATCAGCCATGTGCACATGTGGATATGCGTCGCAGACAGCAGAGCACATATCCAAGACTGGCCAAATTACAACATATCTCATCATCATCAAGTGCCGTGCCGGCTGGCGTAGGCGTTCATGGCTCTCCATAGATCTCGGTCTTTGGTTTTCTGGATCAACTCTGCTGCTGATATTCCTCCATGCCACCGTCTCAATCCATCCAGCATCACTTCTCTTGGTCTACCTCTGCCTCTCTTCCCCTCGATCTTTCCAGTTGTTACAATGTTCTCCAATGCCTCTCTTCTCATCACATGACCGAGGAAAGCTGTTTGTCTCTGTCTTATTGTTGTATATAATGTTCTAGTTTCATTAGCCTGTTTCAGGCAGTCGTCGTTAGTTACTCTGGCAGTCCAAGGAATTCGCAACATTCGTCTCAGGAACCACATCTCTGTTGCTTCTAATTTCTTCTTAATTTGTTCATTTACATTCCAAGATTCACTGCCATACAGCAAAACTGGTTCTACATAGCATTTCAGCACTCTCTTTCTTACATTCAGTGACAGTGACTTATTGCATAAGATACTCTTCATTTTATTAAATGCGGCTTTTGCCTGCCCTATTCTGCTCCTAATCTCTGTTGTACATCTTCCATCTGATGTTATAAATGCCCCTAGGTATCTAAAATTATCAACTTGGTTAAGGATTTTCCCTTCTATTTCTATGTCACATTTTGGTGTCACCATTTTCTTTGATATTACCATTGTTACTGTTTTCTTGATATTCAAGTTGAGTCCTTTCCTTGCACTCTCTGTTACTACAACGTCTAATAATTGTTGTAGGTCTGTTGAATTATCCGCCACCAATACTGTGTCATCTGCATAGCGTATATTATTTATATTATAACCTCCAACTAGTAATCCTGGCATCTCTTTGATCTCTCTCATTATTACTTCGCTATACAGGGAGAAAAGATCTGGTGACAAGACATACCCTTGTCGTACTCCTAGCTTTATCTGTTCGTAACTACCCTCTTTATTTCCCATTTTAATTGCTGCTACTTGGTTCCAGTAAATATTCTTTATTATTCTTAAATCTTTTCCATCAGTGTTGATATCTTCCAACATATCTAGGCAAACCTTTTGGCCAAAGAGACAACAGAGGAAGAAAAACTCTATGGACCGCTGAGTGAACTAAAAAAGACTTAAATTCATACAAGAGATAACATTGCAGTTACAGACATATTTCAAGCGAACGAAAGAAGATTAAATTTCACATTCGATAGACAATAATCATTACCTAACGACAAGAACGCCGGTCTCCCTGGCCGAGGAGTTAAACGACTTTCTCCATAATCCCGTTTATCCACGTAGGGTCTCGCAACGGGCGAGAATTTGTAGCGGTTCTCGCAGCATTGGTGACTTAGGGATAAGTGAGCCGGCCGCTCAGAAAGCAATGGTAAAATACTGAGCGTAATCTTGCCAAGAAATCAACAACAGCGGTAAAATGCTGGTGTTGACAGCGATGTCCTGTAAAAGGATATGTAAAAAAAAAAGTCATCAAGAACACGTGTGTCACCATGCATAGCGCGGTCATTATATTTGCTTGATGGCGCGCTGTCTGTTTGTAAAACTGTGTACTGACATAACTAAGATCTTCTTGACACGTACACGTATACACTTCCGTGAAACTTATACTGGCTGGAACAGTCACACAATCGACAAGGCTACGTTTCCTTGACAAATATACTCGAACAGTCACACAACCGACAAGGCTACACTTCCTTGACAAGTATACTGACTAGAACAGTCACACAGCCGACAAGGCTACACTTCTTTGCCAAGTATACTGACTAGAACAGTCACACAACAGGCGAGGCTACACTTCTTTGACAAGTATACTCGAACTGTCAGACAACTGACAAGGCTACACTTCCTTGACAAGTATACTGACTAGAACAGTCATACAGCCGACAAGGCTACACTTCCTTGACAAGTATATTCGAGCAGTCACACAGCCGACAAGGCTACACTTCTTCGACAAGTATACTCGAGCAGTCACACAGCCGACAAGGCTACACTTCTTCGACAAGTATACTCAAGCAGTCACACAGCCGACAAGGCTACACTTCCTTGACAAGTATATTCGAGCAGTCACACAGCCGACAAGGCTACACTTCTTCGACAAGTATACTCGAGCAGTCACACAGCCGACAAGGCTACACTTCTTCGACAAGTATACTCGAGCAGTCACACAGCCGACAAGGCTACACTTTCTTCGACAAGTATACTCGAGCAGTCACACAGCCGACAAGGCTACACTTCTTCGACAAGTATACTCGAGCAGTCACACAGCCGACAAGGCTACACTTCCTTGACAAGTATATTCGAGCAGTCACAGAGCCGACAAGGCTAAATTTCCTTGACAAGTATACTGACTAGAGCAGGCACACAGCTGGCATAATCAAGAATATTGAGTTGTTGAAGCGTGATCTGTACTGCACGGGACTGACTACTTCTTCCCATAAGTCTCGTGTCACGTTCCATGCATGCCAGTCAATACTTGAAGCTTTATTGATTCTGTTTGAAGAGTGAACTCTTTTCCATTGAACAACAAGAAAAGGTTGCGTTTGTCTTAATATCGCAGATATAGGATAAGTGGATAGATACCAGCAGAAGATCTCTTGCCCTCGTGAAATAACTGAGACTGCTGCTGTTTCTATCACTGTACCCCTGAGACACATAAATGGGTTATGGATTATTTTGTTCTATGAATGTTACATAGCCCAATTTGTTGAAGGATTTGATAAATAACTGAGTGCGGGAACAGAGTGTCAACCTTTTAACAACCCAGTTCTCTCAGAAATGATGTAATGCTGACTTTCAGTATTAGTAATACGATTTACGCTTCGGTAACTATTCGGTGTGTGTTATTCGGTAACTGCAAAACGAAAAAATAAATGTGATGATAGTGATGATGATGATGATGATGATGATGATGATGATGATGATGATGATGATGATGATGATGATGATGATGATGATGATGATGATGATCGTAAGTAAATAAATATGTGTTAGGAAGCTGAATAAATAGAACACACACAAGCAGTGTGGGGATTACATATATAGGTGGGAGTCTTTGTGGGAGACAATCATTAGAACACACACAAGCAGTGTCGGGATTACATATACAGGTGGGAGTGTTTGTGGGAGACAATCATTAGAACACACACAAGCAGTGTGGGGATTACATATACAGGTGGGAGTCTTTGTGGGAGACAATCATTAGAACACACACAAGCAGTGTGGGGATTACATATACAGGTGGGAGTGTTTGTGGGAGACAATCATTAGAACACACACAAGCAGTGTGGGGATTACATATACAGGTGGGAGTCTTTGTGGGAGACAATCATTAGAACACACACAAGCAGTGTAATGATTACATATACAGGTGGGAGTCTTTGTGGGAGACAATCATTAGAACACGCACAAGCATTGTGGGGATTACATATACAGGTGGGAGTGTTTGTGGGAGACAATCATTAGAACACACACAAGCAGTGTGGGGATTACATATACAGGTGGGAGTCTTTGTGGGAGACAATCATTAGACCACACACAAGCAGTGTGGGGATTACATATACAGGTAGGAGTGTTTGTGGGAGACAATCATTAGAACACACACAAGCAGTGTGGGGATTACATATACAGGTGGGAGTCTTTGTGGGAGACAATCATTAGAACACACACAAGCAGTGTAATGATTACATATACAGGTGGGAGTCTTTGTGGCAGACAATCATTAGAACACACACAAGCAGTGTGGGGATTACATATACAGGTGGGAGTCTTTGTGGGAGACAATCATTAGAACACACACAAGCAGTGTGGGGATTACATATACAGGTGGGAGTCTTTGTGGGAGACAATCATTAGAACACACACAAGCAGTGTGGGGATTACATATACAGGTGGGAGTGTTTGTGGGAGACAATCATTAGAACACATAAGCAGTGTAATGATTACATATACAGGTGGGAGTCTTTGTGGGAGACAATCATTAGAACACATAAGCAGTGTAATGATTACATATACAGGTGGGAGTCTTTGTGGGAGACAATCATTAGAACACACACAAGCAGTGTGGGGATTACATATACAGGTGGGAGTGATTGTGGGAGACAATCATTAGAACACACACAAGCAGTGTGGGGATTACATATACAGGTGGGAGTCTTTGTGGGAGACAATCATTAGAACACACACAAGCAGTGTGGGGATTACATATACAGGTGGGAGTGTTTGTGGGAGACAATCATTAGAACACACACAAGCAGTGTGGGGATTACATATACAGGTGGGAGTCTTTGTGGGAGACAATCATTAGAACACACACAAGCAGTGTGGGGATTACATATACAGGTGGGAGTCTTTGTGGGAGACAATCATTAGGACACACACAAGCAGTGTGGGGATTACATATACAGGTGGGAGTGTTTGTGGGAGACAATCATTAGAATACACACAAGTAGTGTAATGATTACATATACAGGTGAGAGTGTTTGTGGGAGACAATCATTAGAACACATACAAGCAGTGTGGGGATTACATATACAGGTGGGAGTCTTTGTGGGAGACAATCATTAGAACACACACAAGCAGTGTGGGGATTACATATACAGGTGGGAGTGTTTGTGGGAGACAATCATTAGAACACACACAAGCAGTGTGGGGATTACATATACAGGTGGGAGTCTTTGTGGGAGACAATCATTAGAACACACACAAGCAGTGTGGGGATTACATATACAGGTGGGAGTGTTTGTGGGAGACAATCATTAGAACACACACAAGCAGTGTGGGGATTACATATACAGGTGGGAGTGTTTGTGGGAGACAATCAATAGAACACACACAAGCAGTGTGGGGATTACATATACAGGTGGGAGTCTTTGTGGGAGACAATCATTAGGACACACACAAGCAGTGTGGGGATTACATATACAGGTGGGAGTGTTTGTGGGAGACAATCATTAGAATACACACATGTAGTGTAATGATTACATATACAGGTGAGAGTGTTTGTGGGAGACAATCATTAGAACACACACAAGCAGTGTGGGGATTACATATACAGGTGGGAGGCTTTGTGGGAGACAATCATTAGAACACACACAAGCAGTGTGGGGATTACATATACAGGTGGGAATGTTTGTGGGAGACAATCATTAGAACACACACAAGCTGTGTGGTTATTACATATACAGGTGGGAGTCTTTGTGGGAGACAATCATTAGAACACACACAAGCAGTGTGGGGATTACATATACAGGTGGGAGTGTTTGTGGGAGACAATCATTAGAACACTCACAAGCAGTGTGATGATTAAATACACAAAGATATGACTATGTGTGGTGATTAAATACCTTCGAGTATGTATACGAAGACATAAGAACACACACCCACTTTGTGGTGATTAAATATATAGATACATACACACTTTGTGGTGATTAAATACATAGATACATACACACTTGGTGGTGATTAAACACACACACACACACACACGCGCGCGCGCACATACAAACACACATACTTTGTGGTGATTAAATACAAAGATACACACACACACACACACACACACACACACACACTTTGTGATGATTGACTGGCACCTTGCCGTCTTGACAGACGATAGTTTGTAAAATGGAATTATACCTGTCCATAACTCAAGTACATGGGCATATTCTTAAACAAGTGAATCGGTACAACTATCTTGGAACAGTCATAACATCTGATGGGAGATGCCTTGAAGAGATTAGAACAAGAATTGCCATGGCGAAGGTAGCCTTTTGCAAGATGAAAAACATACTGACAAATAAAAAGATATCAATTGAAACGAGAAAAAGAGTGTTGAAGTGCTACACAGAACCTGTGCTTTATATGAATGTGAAGCGTGGACAATGAGCAGACAAGCTGAAAAACATATGATGGCTGTGGAATTGTGGTTTCTGAGGAAAATGCAAAGAATACCATGGACAGATAGAAAAACCAATGTACAAGTCCTTCAAGAAACAAATGAAGATCGTAAACCGATTAGAGACTTTAGACGTAGACAGTCAAAATTTTGTGGGCATGTTATGAGAAGAAATGAATTGGAGAATTTGGTGATAACTGGAAAGATCGAAGGGAAAAGACGAAAGGGAGGACCAAGAATTAAATACCTGGATGGCTTTGGCCACATGACATGGTCGAGACAGAAACACGGAATTGATCCTCGACTCTGGTGATCGAGTGAGATGGAAGAACATGACCGCCCACGCTTATCGGCATGGCACATGATGGATGGATAACACAAAGCCTGGGCTGAATTTAGAGACCATGTGTTGCCCATGCAGCATGATCCCTCTCTCGCTCTGTCTAGTGTACTCCAGAGGAAATGTAAAGGAAAGGTAACAACACTACGTCTGGAACTTTGTGGTGATTAAATACATAGATACGAGTATGTGTGTGAAGGCATTAGAACACACACATACACACATACACACACACACACACACACACATAAACACTTTGTGGTGATTAAATACATAGATACGGGTATGTGTGTGAAGGCATTAGAACACACACATACACAGACACAGACACACACACATACACACACACACTTTGTGGTGATTAAATACATGGATACGAGTATGTGTGTGAAGGCATTAGAACGCACACATACACACACACACATACACACACACATACACACACACACATACACACTTTGTGGTGATTAAATACATAGATACGAGTATGTGTGTGAAGGCATTAGAACACACACACACATACACACACACACATACACACTTTGTGGTGATTAAATACATGGATACGAGTATGTGTGTGAAGGCATTAGAACACACACATACACACACACACATACACACACACATACACACACACATACACACACACACATACACACTTTGTGGTGATTAAATACATAGATACGAGTATGTGTGTGAAGGCATTAGAACACACACACACATACACACACAAATATACACTTTGTGGTGATTAAATGCACACACACTTTGTGATGATTAAATACACAGATACATGCACACACACACTTGGTGATTAAATACACAGATACGAGTATGTGTGAGAAGAATGAATCATTAGAAGAGACATATGCAGCGCGGTGATTAGATAGACGCTTCGTAGGAATGAATGCATGACAGAATGTGCAACAACGGAACCACGGGTAAGGAATAAAACAAGGCAGTCAAACAGGGAAGATAGCAAAGGTACAAAACAAGCAAACTGAGAAACAACGCAATAAACCAAAGAAGACAAGTGGCCGACCGGCCCGGGTATCAGCTGGCCCGATGGCAAGGGGGTCATATGGGCCAAGTGGGCTAGTGATGAAGTGGACCTCATTAAACAGACGGTGTGCTAAAGATGTGCATGACCTGTTAATCCTGGCAAACAATATTTGTACACCCAGTCCGTCACTGAATACAAATGAAACAGAAAAACCCAAACATACACCAATCAATAGAACTAGTAAATACAGGGATCGACAACTATCAAGGTACAATAACTATCAAAGTTCTCCAGTCATCAAGATACAACTACCATATTAGTTATCAATGAGATACAACCGTCAAGATACAGCTACTAAGATATGACAATCAATGAGATACAACCGTCAAAATACAACTAATAGGATATGACAATCAATGTGAAACAACCATCAAGATACAACGACTAAGATATGACAATCAATGAGATACAACTATCAAGATACAACAACTTTAAAATTGCGATAATTATCAAGGCACGTACAGACAGAGGATGATAATTGATAAACCAGAGAAGACCCGAACCAGCACCACATTGGATTAGACAACTACGGTGGTTTGCCGCAGGCGACATTGAGCAAAACAAATGGAAAAATATGACACCATTCACGTAGTAATTAAAATCACAGTGCAATCATTTGCTGCCATTGCTGAAATACACGGACATACTTCATTGTGTGGTTGAATAACAGTGCAATATTATTATTATGTTTCTTAAATTTTAGATCGCTGATTCTGAACTCAAGCATAGTCCATACACAGGCTACTACTTCTAGTACTCTGGACTGATTTTCTGCGTGTGGGCTAGCTTTCCAGATTACCAGTGTCCCTTGACATCAAGCGAGCCCACTCCGGCTTCAGAGGTAAATGTAATGTACGTTCTCAAGTAAAGGACACAAAGTCAACATCTTTGTACAACTGACCGGTTGAACTCGTGAGATCGGTATCAGCACATCGGATGTTGAAAACTGAGCGGTTTTACCCATTGGGCGATGCTAACCTCCCTACAATCATTTAATGTCCACATATACACGGATACGCTTCATTTAGTGGTTAACTAACAATACAATCATGAGATGCCATTTCTGATAAACTCTGACAGACTTCATTTAGTGGTTAACTAACAATACAATCATGAGATGCCATTTCTGATAAACTCTGACAGACTTCATTGAGTGGTTAACTAACAATACAATCATGAGATGCCATTTCTGATAAACTCTGACAGACTTCATTGAGTGGTTAACTAACAATACAATCATGAGATGCCATTTCTGATAAACTCTGACAGACTTCATTTAGTGGTTAACTAACAGTACAATCATGAGATGCCATTTCTGATAAACTCTGACAGACTTCATTTAGTGGTTAACTAACAGTACAATATTGTGATACACACGGTCACGCTTCATTTAGTGGTTAACTAACAGTACAATAATGTGATACACACGGACACGCTTCATTTAGTGGTTAACTAACAGTACAATAATGTGATACACACGGACACGCTTCATTCACGCTTCACACGGACACACTTCCGGTTTCAAGATGGCGACGGACGGTCGTGTTGTTTTGTGTTCGTTAACTTTTTCGCGTAAGGGATGGATTTATTCATCTCTTGCGTGTAATTGGTGTGCCAGGATGTATAACCAGGAGTTTCTACTCAAGATCTGCGCGGGTGCTACGGAGTTCGTGCATCGAGCGAAGCCATCCTTGAGTGAATTTTCAGCAGCGTGTGTGGTTATCAGCAGTCTGTGTTTACGTTTTTTCAACATGGCGGAAGAACGTCTTCTTTCCGAGCGATCAACAGTTAACATAACGAAGCGGCGTGGTAGCCGCGCAGGGACAAAGAAGCAAGGTAAGCGCGGGGGTTTGAGACGTTTTAGACTCAAGTGTCACCGTCTAGGACTCAGGAACATCCGTATTCTATATTGGAACTGTGCCAGTGTAAAACAACGGGGCTCTATTTTAGAAACCCTAGTTTACAGGAACGACATTGTAGCACTCCAGGAGACGAGACTGGGCGATCAGCTACTCCGAATTGCCGGCTTCAAATGTTTCTACAACAGACGACATCTGGGAACGGCGATTCTCGTTCGCGACAGCATAGTGGCGTCAGAGCTAGACATGTCCAGTTGGGACAGTGACGATATACAAATACAGGCGTTGAGAGTTCATTCCAGTATACCATTCGTGTTGGTTAATGTTTATGCCCGCAATGCGAGTGTGGACGCCCAGAAGTGGCAGTGCTTAAGTGGCATATTAGGCCACGAGAGAAATGTTATTTTCTGTGGTGACTTCAACGCTAAAGGCAGATCATGGGGAAACACTTCCTCCAATACACAAGGGGAGGAGCTCGAGACTGCACTGGAAACCATCGACCTGGTTTGTATCAACAGTGGCTGTGTCACCAGGACAGCAAGCCGTCCAGGCGATGAGGACAGTGCTATTGATCTGGCGCTAGTTTCACCTTCACTCACTACAGTGTGTAGATGGGGTGTCCTAGGACACCATGGCAGCGACCACCACCCTTGCAGCATATTGGTGGAGAAAGGCAGAACCAGGCAGCACAAGCTAAAGGTAAAGACGTTCCAGTATGACAGTACAGGGCAAGATGTGGTGAGCAAAATAAGACGTGACAAGCGCAGAACGTTTCAGGGCAGGATAAAAAGCTGGGAGCAGCCACCGTGGTGGAGTTTCGAGGTGGAGAAGGCTTGGGTGGATAAGCGTAGTGCTGTAAGGAGATGGCAAAATGCCAAGAAGAACAGAGCTGGTCATCCTAGTCCCTGCTTGCACTTAGAAAGAGAGATGCACACAAAAGTAAGCTATTTAAAAAAACTGGTCACGGTGGTTAAAAGCGAAAAATGGGCAGAGGTGTGTCAAAGAGTAAGCACAGACAAGTCACTGAAATTGTTCTGGCGACTACATAAAAGCATGAGTGGGGTAGTCAAGAATAAGAGCATTTCTGACTTCCAAGGTGCTGACCTCATCTGGCAGAGGACTGATGAGGACAAGGGCAAAGCCCTCTTTGAACGCTACCTTGAGCAGAGCAACCAGACAGACATGGGAGGCCGGAATCTGGCCAAGGAGGTCACCTCAGACAGATGCAAGGCCCAGAACACTTCGGATGAAGACACAGTGACAGTGAAAGAAATCAAGGCTGTGCTTCGACGATCAAAAAACAGTGCTCCAGGTCCTGATGGCATAAGATACGACGACATAAATAGGTGTACCGACAATGAGCTAGAGAAACTAGCAGACATGTACAACAACAGTATAGGGAGTGCTAGCATCAAGGAGGAATGGTTACATAGCTATCGATTCCCTTGCCGAAGCCTGACAAAGACCACAAAAAAATTCAGGGATATCGAATTATAACCATGCAGAATACAGTAGGCAAGCTGCTGGAGAAGGTAATTGCCAGGAAAATATCAAGCCAACTAGAGAGGCAAGGTGTTTTCCCACCTACCCTGGGTGGGTACCGTCCAAAAAGAGAAACCTGGACCAATGCAGCAGTCTTTGCCCATGATGTCTATGGAGGTTTCCACTCAGGCACTGAAACTGTTGCTGCAGCGATTGATCTTGAGGACATATACAACAGAGTACCACTGGATTTTTTAATGTTTCAGCTTCTTGAACTAAACGTAAGTCCATTCCTCCTTAGTTGGATCGCTGCAGCCCTCTTCCAACGGAAAGTAGTTTTTAGATGTGGCAGTTGGACTTAGGAACCAACAACAATATATCCTGGCCTACCACAGGGATACCATTATCTCCGGTACTGTTCAACGCCTACACAGTGAGAATCACCAGTGAGCAGATCACTGGACCTGGCAGGACATTGTCATATGCCGATGATGTTTTAGTGTATCGTCATGGTAAGGATAGAGAGGAGGTTGCTGTGGAACTACAAACCGAACTCAATCGCATAAGTACTTGGTGTGATGAAGCTGGGGCAATGGTCAACCCAACAAAGGCAACAGTGACTTGGTTCTCGTTGAATAATTATATTGTCAACAATCCAACACCAACTGTAATGCTGTGTTCAGAGACGGTGGAAAGAACGCAGGCAATGAATTACCTGGGGATACGGTTTGATCGAAGCCTTGCTTATAATGTGCACATAGACCAGGTGATAACAAAGGCCAAGCGGGGCTTGGCAGCGATGCGGGTGATGGCGGCAGCAAACTGTGAGCAGCGCCATCTATGTCTTCTGTACGAGGGGCTGGTCATGTCTGTTTTGGAGTATGCAATGGCAATCCTGACTCTCAGCCATAAGCAGATAGAAAGGATGGAAAGGATACAGAATGAAGCTATGCGCATTATTCTTGGATGTACAAGAGATACAGCATGCAGGGCGATGCGCTACCTTCTTGATTTTCCAACCATTGAAGAGAGAATGCAAGTTTGCAGGGCACGCGCCTACCTCAGAATTAACGCAAACACACAGCATCCACTGCATAGTGAAATTAGGAAGGTGAAGGGCAGCAGGTTAAAAAGAGGACGGTCGTGGATGGGTCAAGCCGAAGACATTCTTCAACAGGTGTGTTCACTTGAGGACTTAGAACCTGGCGAGGAGTGGGTGCAAGTGCCAACAGACTTCTGCACATCCTTTTTAGTTTGCATCCAACTAGATAGAAAATGCAGACAAGAAAATCCGGCTGCTGTGGAGGCTGAAGTACAAGCGTTGATTTTCGAGAATTCGCTAGACAGTGACGCGGTCATCTACACAGATGGGTCGGTCGTCCGACATGTGAGAAGCTCATGGGCCTTTACAGCTCGGGCCGGAGGGAGAATTGTGAAGGAGGACTCTGGTGCTTTCACTGAAACCACAAGTAGCCTGACCATGGAAGTCATGGCAGTAAGTAAAGCAATAACATGGCTCGAGACACAGACATTCACTAGGGCTTGTTTCCTTAGCGACTCAATGAACATGATCAAGAGGATAGAGGAGGGGTCGATCCGAAGAGAATGGTTGCTGCCTCTGGAGCGGTCTCGGCTGGCAAAGATTAGTTTCATCTTCGTGCCAGGTCATGCGGGAGTACAAGGAAATGAGCGGGCTGACAAGCTCGCAGGTGAGGCTACTGTGGAGGGCGGACGCGCCATGGACCAGGCTGACATTCTGAATGCTCTACGAGAAGTGAGACTTTTGCAAGAACCAAGTGATGACTGTGAATCTACAACAATGGCCAGACTGCGAGAGCAGCAAATTAAAAGAGGGGTGGCCAAACAAGAACACTACGCAGGAAGCCAAAGAAGATTGATAAACCAACACAGAACTGGCGTCGTTAGCCGCTACACGCTGCGGGATTTGCTGAGGAGGGGATCCGAGCACTTATGGACTGAATGGTCCGATGTGCAACGAGGATGATCTGTCGACTAACTAACTAACTAACGCTTCATTTAGTGGTTAACTAACAGTACAATAATGTGATACACACGGACACGCTTCATTTAGTGGTTCACTTATAGTATAATAATGTGATACACACGGACACGCTTCATTTAGTGGTTAACTAACAGTACAATAATGTGATACACGCGGACACGCTTCATTTAGTGGTTAACTAACAGTACAATAATGTGATACACACGGACACGCTTCATTTAGTGGTTAACTAACAGTACAATAATGTGATACACACGGACACGCTTCATTTAATGGTTCACTTATAGTATAATAATGTGATACACACGGACACGCTTCATTTAGTGGTTAACTAACAGTATAATAATGTGATACACACGGACACGCTTCATTTAGTGGTTAACTAACAGTACAATAATGTGATACACACGGACACGCTTCATTTAGTTGTTAACTAACAGTACAATCATTTGATATCATTTCTAATCAACTCTGGAAGACTTCATTTAGTGATGAAATTACAGTACGATTATTTGATATACACGGACACGCTTCATTTACTTATTAACTACGAGTACAATCATTTGATATCATTCCTAATAAACTAAGACAGACTTCATAAGTGGTGAAATTACGGTACGAATAGCCTCCATGAATGTAACATATGGGGTTTAGCACCATAGAGCCAATGGCCTCTAGGAATATAACATGGTCTTTCACAAGCTACTTTTGCAATCACGTGATGCAGATGCCTGTAAATAGTCCACTCATTCGATATCGTTGCCGATACAAGAACAGAAGCAACCTGTCGCGTGGAAGACGATCAGTATCCACATATAACTGGCATGTCAGAACATACTCACATACTCATCAAGTTATATTATATGAAGGAAACTATATGGCGCAGTAGCTAGCACTCTTGCCTGCCGAGACAGTGGTCAGGGTTCACCGCCAGGAGAAGCAGGATTATTCTGTTTCCGACCAGGACGGCACTGCGCTCGACCCAACCGCATCAACATAAGCAGCCGACAATGTCCAGAATATTCTGGAAACGTAAGGCGACGAGAATTGGAACTGACCTTCCCAACTCGTTTGTCATAGCCTAGAATATGTGACTGTCCAAGACTTCACAACACAGCGACAGTGTCGGCTTAGGGACCGCACTTGCTATTTTAAATCTCACTCAAACTCATTCCTGCTACAGCCATCAGGAGGCAGTTTAAAGGTTCCACGGGATAAGCTGTCATGGCCGCGGGAAATACGTGCCCTTGGGGGAAACAAAAATCAGGAAAGACATTCGAAACTTTAATGGGAATAAATATATCCGACAAAAATCATGAAATCATACACACAAACGTCCGCCCGCGCCGGCTATACATTTGTACAGTATATACATATGGGAATATACAGCATCAAGAAGAAGAAATATGATATTTTATTTTACGAGGTGGGAAAAAGCTGTAACACAACAAGCATCATATCTTGGGAAACTGACATTATTTGATCATATTATATGTCAACAGTTCTTACAATATTATGGACCATGAAGAATTAAAATATTGAAAAATATTACCAGATCTGAGCATGGAGGAACATTGATTTATAAACATCGTCGTGTATCTGACATATTTTGGCCATATTAAAAGTCGCAATGGCTTGGACAGACAAGTGGTGGGAGGGTGGTTACTGGAAGGTGAGTCAGGGGTCGACCTGCGCGAAGATGGACACAGGACATGGCAGACACGTGTGCATGAGGGGGGGGGGTGCAAGAGATCAGGAGGCTTTTCAGGGGGCAGTGATGTTCAGAATGACGCTCATTGTGACCTTCTGAGTGATGTTCAGAGTGACGTTCAAAGTGACGTTCAGAGTGACTTTCAGAGTGACTTTCAGAGTGACGTTCAGAGTGACGTTCAGAGTGACGTTCAGAGTGACGTTCAGAGTTACGTTCAGAGTGACGTTCAGATTGACGTTCAGAGTGATGTTCAGAGTGATGTTCAGAGTGACGTTCAGAGTGACTTTCAGAGTGACTTTCAGAGTGACGTTCAGAGTGACGTTCAGAGTGACGTTCAGAGTGACGTTCAGAGTGACGTTCAGAGTGACGTTCAGAGTGACGTTCAGAGTGATGTTCACAGTGATGTTCAGAGTTACGTTCAGAGTGACGTTCAGAGTGACGTTCAGAGTGATGTTCAGAGTGACGTTCAGAGTGACGTTCAGAGTGACGTTCAGAGTGATGTTCAGAGTGATGTTCAGAGTGACGTTCAGAGTGACGTTCAGAGTGACGTTCAGAGTGACGTTCGACGTTCAGAGTGACGTTCAGAGTGACGTTCAGAGTGATGTTCAGAGTGATGTTCAGAGTGATGTTCAGAGTGACGTTCAGAGTGACGTTCAGAGTGACGTTCAGAGTGACGTTCAGAGTGATGTTCAGAGTGACGTTTAGAGTGACGTCAGAGTGACGTTCAGAGTGACGTTCAGAGTGACGTTCAGATTGATGTTCAGATTGACGTTCAGAGTGACGTTCAGAGTGACGTTCAGAGTGATGTTCAGAGTGACGTTCAGAGTGACGTTCAGAGTGACGTTCAGAGTGACGTTCAGATCGATGTTCAGAGTGACGTTCAGAGTGACGTTCAGAGTGACGTTCAGAGTGACGTTCAGAGTGATGTTCAGAGTGACGTTCAGAGTGATGTTAGGCAAAAGGCCTGATACATGATGACAGTATATCATATCAACCGATAACAGACTGGAGTATAGAGACTGAAGCAGACACATAACTAAACGATAACGTAATCTTAGTGAAAACGCATGCTAAACGACAACAATAAAACAGTAACTACAAGGGCCTGCAGGTAAACATCACAACGAATGCAAGCAATTGTGGTAGCTAACAGACGGCTGACAATGGCACAGGAGGCTAAACAAGACTTACCGATAGATTTCTCTGGTCAGAATCCGATATGGCCGTCCTGAATGTTGAAAACGACGACTTGGTCAGTTCCGAGCTATCCACGTCATCATCCTCGGCAAAGCTCATATCTTTCCTAATTTTCCGCTTTAACTTCTCGATTTCGTTCTCGTAGCTGCCTCTGGCCGGCGACGCCGCTGGGCTGTTAGCGACCACTTGCTGTTTGTAAATGTTCTCCTCCTCTGCTTTAACATTTGAGTGCTGCTTTCTCTCCCGGTCTATTCTTCTGATAATGCAAATCGTGATGAGTACGGCAATGGCGAGGACAGAAGTGATGCAAATCAAAGCAATAACGATGGCTATGTTAGCCCTGCCTTCCTCTTCTTGTAAGTAGCTGGCCGTGCCGTTAGTCATCAAGATAATAATGTTAATGTCCCTAACTGACTGCAAGGAGTTGCGACCGCCGTCCCGAGCCAGAATTACCAGTCTGTAGCTGCCCGCGTCATACATATTCATGCGCTTCAAGACCATCAGCTCGCCACTGATGGCGTCTATAAAGAACAAGCCCTTGTCGTTGCCTTCAATGATGGCAAATCTCACAGTGCCGTTTTCTCCCGCGTCCACATCCTCACATTCTGCCCCTAGAAGTCTCCCTGGGGCTTGGGTGAATATGAACTGGAAAGTGTTGTTATACTCTGTAGGGAAGACAAACTTCGGCTTATTATCGTTGTCATCTCCCACGGTCACTGTTACAATGGCTATGTCATAAAAGCTGGGCTCAGTCTCGTCGAACACCATGACTTCCAGGCTGTAGCTAGCCTTCAGCTCCCGATCCAAGGAGCTCAGCGTGTAGATGTTTCCGGATACGGGGTCAATGGCAAACGTATCCGAATAGGTGACATTGTTGGAGAACTTGTACCGCAAGTGATTGTCTAATTCAGTGTCCGGGTCAATGGCTACCACGTGACCACAAGATACGTGCATGGGCAAGTTCTCTTGAACCATCATTTCAAAACATGGTTTGATAAACTGAGGTGGGTTGTCGTTCAAGTCGCCGATGAGGATGGTGACAGTCACTGAAGAAGAAATAGTGACAGAACCTTGATCTCTGGCCACCACCACCAGCTCATACAAGGCTTTCTCCTCGTGGTCTAAGACCTGGACAGCTTTGATGGCTCCAGAAAAAGGGTTGATCTCAAACTTGGTACCCTGGTTTCGGCTTAGACTGTAAGTGACGTTCCCATTCTCTCCCTCATCAGGGTCAATGGCCTGGACCTGTGTCACAAACTGACCCACGTGATTATCCTCTCTGATGGTGGCCTGGTACCGGGATCTTGTGAAAACTGGTGCGTTGTCATTGATGTCCTGCACGTGTACTGCAAACACGGAGGCATTGTACAAGGGCGGGTGGCCGCTGTCGTGACAAGTGATGTTGACCAGCTCTGTGCGCGATTTCTCATAGTCTAGGTGGCTCCTGAGGACCACCGTATAAATAGAATCCGAGTCGGAGAACTTCTGAAGCATGAAATGGTCATTAGCAATGCTGCAAGTGATCTGAGAGTTGTCACTGCTGTCAGCATCCGACAGGGAAACATGTGCTATATAGTTGCCCACGCCGATGGACTCCTTCACGTAAGGAGACGGTAGCGTGATATCAATTTGCGGAGCGTTGTCGTTAACATCTTGAATCCAGATTTGAACGGAGGTCTCCGAAGATTTAGCAGGCGTTCCGTTGTCTGTGACTGTCACTGCAAACCTAAAAGATCTGTCTTTCTCGTAATCCAAGCTTTTCACAAGGTATATGTCTCCGGTAGTATCGCCGATAGCAAGGCATTCCGTGACCTTTGAGGAGGTAAGCGAACTGAAGGAGTATGTTAAACGTCCATTCTCACCCGCGTCCGCATCTTGAGCTTGTACAGTTAGGACTGTGCTGCCACGAGGCGCATCTTCGGGAACTACAGCATCGAAGGTGGTTTTCAAGAACTTTGGGGCATTGTCGTTGACGTCAGTAACTTTGACGAGGACACTCACCGACCCGGACAGTTTAGGATAACCACCATCTTCGGCGATGACAGTCAGCTCATAAAATGCTTTCGTTTCTCTGTCTAATCTTTTCATCAGTCTGATACCAAAATGAGAGCTACGCCCACCGATATTTGGGATATTGTGAATGTCAAAGACACCCATCCCATCCTTTAGACGGTATCTCTGCACGGTGTTGTTAATCCCCGTGTCAGCATCTATGGCAGCACTCATTGTCAGTACTTGACCGACATCCAGATTTTCTGGAATATCCAAAGTTGTCACGTTTGATGGGAAAACGGGAGCGTTGTCGTTGATATCTTCAATGACAATTTTGACTTTGATGATCCTCAGCAAGTTAAAGCTGCCGTCACTGTTGACCCTATAAACACTGACGTCAAAGTTGAGAGTGCAAGTGTCGCTTTCGTGAAACCTGTCACAAATCTTCTCCCGATCTATGATCTCTGCTGTTCTAATCGTTGACGTCTTACTGTCAATATTCACCTTAGAAATAGTCGGTGGGATGCTGTATTGAAGCTTCTGGAATTCAATCTGGCTAAACTGCGTGGAAATGTGGCTATCTCTGGCAACGTTTCCGACGAAAGTTCCCACCACTTGTTCTTCCCAGATCTTATACGTCACATCCTGTTGTTGGCCACCGACGCAAGCCATCAGCATGGCCACACACACTAGAGCGGTGAACTGCATCGTGGACACAGCTATGTGACCGCCCCGTTCCTCACAAGTCTAACCAACAGTGCTGTGTATGCCTTCTCTCATCCAGAGACCCTCAGTTGTGGCCAGCTAGCTTCCTGTGACTACATCGGGATTCTACGGGGTAGTAACATTCTCACTGTGCTTTCTGAAAATAAAATAACAACATTATTGTGACTTTGATCTTGCCAGATATACTAAACAACAACAACAACAACAACAACAACAACAACAACAACAACAACAACAACAACAACAACAACAACAAATTATGTACTCTATATATAAGTATGCATTTGTGTATGTGAGATGAAGGCGTATGTTAACGCCCATTTTCACCTTCGACTGTGTGTGTATGTGTGTGAGTGTGTGTGTATATGAGAGAGAGAGAGAGAGAGAGAGAGAGAGAGAGAGAGAGAGAGAGAGAGAGAGAGAGAGAGAGAGAGAGAGCTGAAGGGGTATGCTAAAAACCATTCTCACATTCGTCTCCGTCAGTGTGTGTGTGTGAGTGTGAGCGTGTGTGTGTGTGTGGAATAGTGTGTGATGAAGGCTATGTTAAACGCCCATTCTCATCTTCGTCTCTGTCAGTGTGTGTGAGTGTGTGAGTGTGTGTGTGTGTGTATAATATTATTCTTCCCAGATCTTATACGTCACATCCTGTTGTTGTTGGCCACCGACGCAAGTCATCAGCGTGACCACTCACACAAGAGCGGTGAACTGCATCGTGGACACAGCTGAACCGAGGCGTGGACGCAGCTGGACCGAGTCTTACTTGTACACCTTGTGTGTGTGTGTGTGTGTGTGTGTGTGTGTGTGTGTGTATAATTTGTGACATGTCATTTCTGTATGCTCTAGAACAGTGATTCTCAACCTGTGGGGAATCCCCCCCCCCCCAGGGGGAATTTTAAGGTTTCCGGGAGGGGGGGGGGGGAAATTAAGATTATTTCAAGATCGCGTTAATACAAGAACCGATTACTTGATATTGTTTTTTCCTTCATACTGTACGGTTCTGTACGTTTCACCCTTCTAAAATTCATTTTATAAAGTAAGTAGACCCACAAATCATGTTTTATGTGGACGACTAGACTTGTATTAGTATGTGCTATTAAATTTAGCTTATATTATTACGTATACTGTGTAGGGGCAGGGGCGGGATTTTTGCGTAGGAAATACGAAAGGGTGGAATGACGTTCTGAAAATATGGTGAAGAGAAGCAAGGGCCAAATTTTTAGGTAGGAAATACGAAAAGGGGGGGGGGGGAATAACATTCTGAAAATATGGTGAAGACGGGCACGGGCCAAATAAGATTGAGAACCACTGCTCTAGAATGTAACGACAGCCAAGTTTGATTATGCTAGCAATGATTGTGTATTATTGATAATCGTGGACATGTTTGCTTGCGTGTAAAGTGCCAACAGTCAGACAGAACCAACATTGCGTCACACACCCGCATGGATTTGATATGTGAGGCTCACTATCACGCCATAATTTATTCCCACTCAATTGTGTACTGGAACTAATCCCACATGGTTGCCAGTCTTCAAGAACACACACAATGAACATTGGTCCAATAGTTGCTGGAAATTAAATCTGCGCCGCGCACAATAACGCGAATATCGGCTAAACAGGAATGAAGCCATGCCCAAAATCCCGAGGCAGGAAGATGCTGTGGCTATGTGAAGTGTTAAGACCGTAACATGCGTCGGCCTGGGTATACAGAGGAATAGGTGGCCACCCCCTAGCGGTCGGAGAGAGAGAGAGAGAGAGAGAGAGGGAGAGAGAGAGAGAGAGAGAGAGAGAGAGAGAGAGAGAGAGAGAGAGCATCGAATCCTTTCCACCCACGCTCATGATACTGTCATGGCAATGTCCTGACCGTTACACAAGACAAATATACCTAATCATCAAGTCATGCTAATTGTGATTTATTCCCAAACCAATTATTAGTTAACTACGTGAGAATGGGTGTTTCAAAGTAATACCAATACGGTGTGCACAGGACAGAACGGCATAACTCTCCAGATCGGAAATATATACAAGGTCATACACATATGAATCTATACCTTTCTTTCTCATCTGTTATCTAATATGTCCTCTCATAACCAGTTGTGACTCATTATTTAAGAGCCAATCAATACTTTATAATTTATTTATTTATTTATTTATCCCATAAACAAATACGACGATAGCCAACGTGTATTTACATACTTCAGGAGCTGCGCAGCCGAGGACTGGCCGAGCAAACAGTCAAGTGTAATTCAGCCAAGTGATTACAAGAACAACCAGAAATCACTGGCATCACAGACAGGAGATGTGCTTCCAATTATTTGTCAATCAGCGTGGTCGTAGTCATCAAATTATGCAACGACAAGCTTACGGCTGGAAATCATTACAGAGGTTTTAACACAACAGCTTGGTAAAGTTTGACATGTACGGTGGATATAGCAGTCTATTGGGCGGGACGTCAACACCTCAAGGCAGCCCCATGTTGTGTACTGCCAGTAGGTTGTGAACTGTTAACATTAGAAGTCCGTAGCAGGAACTTGCCGTGGGTTGTGAAGTGTTAACATATGAAGTCCTGTAGTAGGAACTTCCTGTGGGTTGTGAAGTGTTAACATATGAAGTCCTGTAGTAGGAACTTCCTGTGGGTTGTGAAGTGTTAACGTATGAAGCCCTGTGGTAGGAACTTGCTGTGGGTTGTGAAGTGTTAACATATGAAGTCCTGTAGTAGGAACTTCCTGTGGGTTGTGAAGTGTTAACGTATGAAGCCCTGTGGTAGGAACTTGCTGTGGGTTGTGAAGTGTTAACATATGAAGTCTTGTAGTAGGAACTTGCTGTGGGTTGTGAAGTGTTAACATATGAAGTCCTGTAGTAGGAACTTGCTGTGGGTTGTGAAGTGTTAACATATGAAGTCTTGTAGTAGGAACTAAAGTCCTGTAGTAGGAACTTGCTGTGTGGGTTGTGAAGTGTTAACATATGAAGTCCTATAGTAGGAACTTCCTGTGGGTTGTGAAGTGTTAACATATGAAGTCTTGTAGTAGGAACTTGCTGTGGGTTGTGAAGTGTTAACGTATGAAGCCCTGTGGTAGGAACTTGCTGTGGGTTGTGAAGTGTTAACATATGAAGTCCTGTAGTAGGAACTTCCTGTGGGTTGTGAAGTGTTAACATATGAAGTCTTGTAGTAGGAACTTCCTGTGGGTTGTGAAGTGTTAACGTATGAAGCCCTGTGGTAGGAACTTGCTGTGGGTTGTGAAGTGTTAACATATGAAGTCTTGTAGTAGGAACTTGCTGTGGGTTGTGAAGTGTTAACATATGAAGTCCTGTAGTAGGAACTTGCTGTGGGTTGTGAAGTGTTAACATATGAAGTCCTGTAGTAGGAACTTGCTGTGGGTTGTGAAGTGTTAACATATGAAGTCTTGTAGTAGGAACTAAAGTCCTGTAGTAGGAACTTGCTGTGTGGGTTGTGAAGTGTTAACATATGAAGTCCTGTAGTAGGAACTTCCTGTGGGTTGTGAAGTGTTAACATATGAAGTCTTGTAGTAGGAACTTGCTGTGGGTTGTGAAGTGTTAACATATGAAGTCTTGTAGTAGGAACTTGCTGTGTGGGTTGTGAAGTGTTAACATATGAAGTCCTGTAGTAGGAACTTCCTGTGGGTTGTGAAGTGTTAACGTATGAAGCCCTGTAGTAGGAACTTGCTGTGGGTTGTGACGTGTTAACATATGAAGTCCTGTAGTAGGAACTTTCTGTGGGTTGTGAAGTGTTAACATATGAAGTCCCGTAGTAGGAACTTGCTGTGGGTTGTGAAGTGTTAACATATGAAGTCCCGTAGTAGGAACTTCCTGTGGGTTGTGAAGTGTTAACATATGAAGTCTTGTAGTAGGAACTTGCTGTGGGTTGTGAAGTGTTAACATATGAAGTCTTGTAGTAGGAACTTGCTGTGGGTTGTGAAGTGTTAACATATGAAGTCTTGTAGTAGGAACTTGCTGTGGGTTGTGAAGTGTTAACATATGAAGTCTTGTAGTAGGAACTTGCTGTGGGTTGTGAAGTGTTAACATATGAAGTCCCGTAGTAGGAACTTGCTGTGGGTTGTGAAGTGTTAACATATGAAGTCCCGTAGTAGGAACTTCCTGTGGGTTGTGAAGTGTTAACATATGAAGTCTTGTAGTAGGAACTTGCTGTGGGTTGTGAAGTGTTAACATATGAAGTCTTGTAGTAGGAACTTGCTGTGGGTTGTGAAGTGTTAACATATGAAGTCTTGTAGTAGGAACTTGCTGTGGGTTGTGAAGTGTTAACATATGAAGTCTTGTAGTAGGAACTTGCTGTGGGTTGTGAAGTGTTAACATATTAAGTCCCATAGTAGGAACTTCCTGTGGGTTATGAAGTGTTAACATATGAAGTCCTGTAGTAGGAACTTGCTGTGGCTATGTAAAGTTCTAGAACCATCATATCGTTTAGGGCTTAGAGCGAGGGGGAATTGGATGGCCAGCCCTCCCATCGCGTAGCGAACGGCGAGTGTAGGCATTTAACCCTGGCCTGACCCCGCCCATGCCATTGTGGGCGTAACGTCCTAACCATTACATCAATACGTCCGCTGTGAAGTGTTAGACCTTCATATATTCTAGGCTACCGCATGAAGAGGAGGAATGTCAAGCTGGCGTGTTACGTAAGGGGGAGGGGGGGGGGATTAGTGGTGGCCGGGTGTTGCTACTTCAGAACTGATGCTTCTACGATAAGGACTGCGATCAGAGGAGCAACCCAACAGCAGCAACAACAACAACACAAATAACAGTAACAACCACCACCACTACCTTTTTTGTGTGTGTGTTGCGTATCCCTTACGGGACGTTGCAGTCAACACCAGCATTTTTCAGCTGCTGTTGATGTACTAGGCACGTGTTACGTTCAGTAGTTTGCCATTGCTTTCTGAACGACCGGCTCCCATACCAACACGTTATAACAGAACGCGACACGGTCTGCTGTACAAATCATTCGCAGCTGAGCTTCGAACACCACTACTACTTCTACAAATTCTGCTGTTGATTGTACTACTACTGCTACGCACATAAACACTCACACAAAACTCTGGAAAGAACTTTAGATTAGCGTACACACACACTCATTTACACACACATACAGACACCATTCACACACACAGTCCCAACATGTATTGCAGGACATGTATTGTAGATTAGTTGGATTCATGTGAATGAAGCGTACAGCGTTCCCTAAACCAACAGTATCGTCTTCATTATATTTAAACAATTTGAAACTCAGATGCTGTATTTAAGTCTCTCTCTCTCTCTCTCTCTCTCTCTCTCTCTCTCTCTCTCTCTCTCTCTCTCTCTCTCTCTCTCTCTCTCTCTCTCTCTCTCTCTCTCTATCCACCGGTAGCAGCCTGACCCACAGTGTTGAGAACCTTGATGGTCTGTCATAAACATTGAACAGATGGCAGCACCAATTACTAACATCTAATGCGGTGACATCTTTCTTGAATTCAATCAATAAATGTACCACGTTAAGGTTTCCTTTCACTCTTAGAACTCTATTGACATGATTAATCTCAGTTTAGAGATATTTAACCCTCGATTTAGACAAGCAAAATCGATTTTAACAAGAGAAAATAATTATCCATGTACGTCCTTTAATAGATGATATGTATTACAAGAGCGACATTACATTTACAACAGTATATATTTTAAATTACTGAAAAATCACCGTCCAAACACAGTAAAATATGTCCAGTTTTCTAGGAGTAACAAGTGGTAAGAAAATGCGTACATGTGTCCACCTTTTTATGAGTAATAAATGGTCAAATAAAACGTATATGTGTCCAGCTGTTCTAGGAGTAATAAATGACAAACAATAATACTTACATGTGTCCAGCTGTTCTAGGAGTAATAAATGACAAACAATACGTACATGTGTCCAGCTGTTCTAGGAGTAATAAATTGTCAAACAATGTGTCCGGTTTTCTAGGAGGGTGTAAAACTGAGCCAGCAAGGACAACACACAACTAATGGAAATCTAAAGATACGCAATGACACGCCAACAGCAAACACTATTCATAAAAGGCAAACAAGAGGTTGATTACAGCTCAGCTTCACGGTGTCTGTTGTAACTAGAACTGGAAACACGCACAATAAACATTGTTAGTGATATGTGTCTCCCACGGTTGACATTGGCTCTCTGCGCTGTTAGCATTCTTTCTTAATTATTAGACATAATAAGCACAGTGTTTGTTTTCATCGTCAATACTTATTAGTTCGACAGACAGGCAGACAGACAGACAGACAGACAGACAGACAGACAGACAGACAGACAGACAGACAGACAGACAGACAGACAGACAGACAGACAGACAGACAGACAGGCAGGCAGACAGACAGACAGACAGACAGACAGACAGACAGACAGACAGACAGACAGACAGACAGACAGACAGACAGACAGACAGACAGACAGACAGACAGACAGACAGACAGACAGACAGACAGACAGACAGACAGACAGACAGACAGACAGACAGACAGACAGACAGACAGACAGACAGACAGACAGACAGACAGACAGACAGACAGACAGACAGACAGACAGACAGACAGACAGACAGACAGACAGACAGACAGACAGACAGACAGACAGACAGACAGACAGACAGACAGACAGACAGACAGACAGACAGACAGACAGACAGACAGGCAGGCAGGCAGGCAGGCAGGCAGGCAGGCAGGCAGGCAGGCAGCACTTTCTGCACGCAGCTAATATGACTGTCAAATACGTAGTTTTTTTGTTTGTTTTTGTTCGCGTATCCTTTACAGGACATCGCTGTCAACATCGGCATCTTTCAGCTGATTGTTGATTTCTTGGCAAGATTACGCTCAGTAGTTTCCCATTGATCTCTGAGCGACCGGTTCACAAACCCCGTAAGTTACCGACGCGGAGAGAACCGCTACTAATTCTCGCGCACGTCACGTTATCCACGCGAGTATATGGGATTACGGAGAAAGTCGTGTAACTCCTAGACCAGGGAGACCGGCAAATCCGTTGTGCAGAATGTATAATTTGTCTGACATATACGGTACAAAACTAGGTTAAAAACATCATCATCATCATCATCATCATCATCATCATCATCACCATCATCATCATCATCATCATATGCAATGCCGGTAAGCGTGTGCGGTCATGTTTTGCCATCTCACTCGATCACCAGAGTCGTGGATCAGCTCAGTGTTCTAGTCTCGACCATACAACATGACCAAGCCATCCAGGTATTTACTTCTCTGCCCTCCACTTGTTCTCTTCCTCTCGATCTTGCCAGTTGCCACTAAGTTCCCCTATGTATTTCTTCTCATAACGTGACCAAAAACAAATTGTGACTGTCTACGTCTAATTTCTCTAATCAGTTAATGGTTTTCATGTGTTTCTTGGTCATTGGTTTTTCTAGCTGTCCATGGTATTCTTTACATTTTCCTGAGAAAACACATTTCCACAGCCATCAGATATTTTTCAGCGTATCCTCTCATTGTCCACGCTTCACATTCATACAAATCTTTGTAGCACCTCAACACTCTTTTTCTCGTTGCAAATGAAATCTTATTATGGGTCAGTATGTTTTTCATCTTGCAAACGGCTGCCTTCACCATGGCAATTCTTGTTCTAATCTCTTCAAGGCATCTCCCATCAGACGTGTTGCCTGTTCCGAAATAATTGTACCGATTCACTTGCTTAAGAATATCCCCATTGACTTGTATATTACATTGTTGTATTTCCTTCTTCTTAGTGACGATCATAATCTGTGTCTTCTTACAATCTAATTTTAACCCAAGTTGTTCACTGTGTGCAGCAATCGCATCTACTATATGTTGCAGATCCTGCTCATTGTCTGCAATCAATACTGTATCATTCGCATATATAATGTTATTTATGTTATGTCCCCCAATAATGATTCCCTTCATATCGTCAACATTTCTGAAAAATTTTCAGTATACATAGAAAAAATGATCTGGAGACATTACACATCCCTGTCTCACACCTCTCTTAATAGGCTGATATTGACCTACTTCATTATCAAAATTTATGCAGCGTGTTGTTTCCAATATATATTTGTTTTTATTTCTATGTGTCTAAGCTCTGTCCCATCAATTTGTAGATCTGCAAGCATCTGCATCATGTTGGCATGTTTTACTTTATCGAAAGCATTTGTGTAGTCAATAAAACCTATCATGCTTTTGGAAAACAAATGGTTGTTCAGAAATAAAGAAGTCGAGAACTCAACACATTGTCTAGTGTAATGTATAACTGTAGGGATGGACATGTTATCATTGTTTGATACAACTCTGTGCAGTATACTGTGTCCTTGTTTATGTGTACCTGTTGTGACAAAATATTCCAGGCTTTGTCTCTCACCAACGGCCAAGTTGCTCTCTGTTTCCGTGTGGTCTCTCTGTGAGGGGCGTCAGCACTAACTTAGATTCTTTAACCACGTCTTTAACCTCATTTGCTACACCGAGCTAATACTGTTGTATTTCATTAAATCCGGGCCGCTTCTCTTCTTTGAGTTGAGTTGAGTTGAGTTGACTTGAGCTGAGCTGAGTTGATTTGAGTTGAGCGGAGACAAAAAACCGACATCACAGCACTGGTGACATTTCTCTATGCGTTCCACCTTCAACAGCGATGCGTCCCTAAACCAATGCTTCCAGTTGCAGTCCATGTGTCCATCTGGCCTTTCCTCAGAGAGCTATTGACTTGCACTTCTTTGAATCTTGATCATCATTTAAGGAGGCAGGTTGGAATCAAGGTATAACCAGACTCCAGCTTTCAGTGTTGACTTTGTCTGGTATGTACACCGGCTCTGTGGCGAAGGCGTTACGGGCGAAATTCGAAATCCCACGTACCGCGTTCGAAACACAGTTGCGGCGATTTGGCAGGAGACTGTCTTGCGTTGGTTTTCATACAATGGTATGAGTGTCAGTCGTTCAAAAAGCAAAGGTAAACTACTGAACGTAAACTTGCCAAGAAATCACAAACTGATAAAAATGCCGGGGTTGTTGCGACGTCCTGTAAAGGATATGCAGCTAACTTTAAACTACGATACATATTATGTACTGTAGGTAACATTGACTAGTAAATCTACCTGGTGTTGGGGTTGATCGACCCTTTCATTCATACTTCTTTCTTCCCCCCCCCCCCACTTCTGTGAGTGCTCATGGACTTCCCCGCAATGATCATTTCTGTGTCTGTAAGTGTCTTCTATGTTCTCGCCGCGTTGGTAACTGACCGGATAAGTGAGCCGGCCGCTCAGAAAGCAATGGCAAACTACTGAGCATAATCTTGTCAAGAAATCAACAACAGCGGTAATATGCTGGTGTTGACAGCGATGTCCTGTAAAGGATAGGCGGGAAAAAAAATGTGGCTTCTATACTTGTTCCGTATTGTGAACTAACTGTCCATGATCCATTCACGTGTTCCAGTGAAATAATGGTTTCTTCGAATACCTAAAAAGTCGTTAGCGATCATTCAATCAAACAAACTTTAGCCATACAATGTTCATTATTTTTCTAAACGCAGTTTTTAGCTGAACCTAACTTAATCCCAGCCGGTCTCTCTGGCTGTGGGGTTACAACACTTTCTCTCTGTAATCCCGTTTATCACGCAGAGTCTCGTAGCGGAGCGAGAGCTGAGGCGGTTCGACCCCCGCTCGTGACTTGCGGGATACTGAGCCGGCCGCTCAGAAAGCAATGGCAAACTACTGAGCGTAATCTTGCCAAGAGATCAACATACAGCTGAAAGATGCTGGTGTTGACAGCTAAGTCCTGTAAAGGATATGCTAAAAAAACAAAAAAACTTAATTCCTTTGTCGTGACTGTGGTACAATTCCAATGTGGTGTTATCGCTGTATCAAAATACATGAGTTTCCAGTCTTGTCTGTGAACAGTACCCTTAACTTTCATTGTACACCCAGGGTTAACCCAAGTAACGGAAAACGTGTGTAAACCAACTGAGTATCAATCGTTGACAATAACAAAGTGGAAATGGCGTAGAGGTAGGACTTTAATCTGCAACTGGAGAATTGTCGGATTCGTTTCCAGATGAGGACACTGTTTTGTGAAGTATATGTCAGACCAGGTAGTCGACGATGATATGGTCCTCTGTGATCTCTGAGCAGAGCATCGGATACCTAGTGTTCTGAAAAGATTCCACCATAGAATGTGTGGACTTTTCTATACTTTCTCTTCTCTATGTACAATCTATATATATATATATATATATATATATATATATATATATATATATATATATATATATATATATATATAGCAAGAGGGGCACAAGACACAAGGCAGGCAGCTGTGGAATGGAATGATCAGGAAGTTTCACGACCAGCCCAACGATTGATTGATTGATTGATTGATTGATTGATTGATTGATTTAAGAACCGACAGAACTTAGCTTAGATTTGCCTACAGCTTATTTTAAAATTATGCAGAACTTAGCTTAGAATTGTCTACAGCTAATTCGCCAGTTGAAACGCTGGAGATGACTGATTAGTGATCTATATTGTTACCAGTTGAAACGCTGGAGATGACTGATTAGTGATCTATATTGTCACAAGTTGAAACGCAGGAGATGACTGATTAGTGATCTATATTGTCACCAGTGGTCCGGGGTTAAGTTCCTAAATAGAAGCAGGATAGAATCCTTTCATGAAAGTACAGCTCTGAAGGAGGGGCGGGGTGTTAATCACACACTTGATTCTGTAACGCCTGTATGGCTTTGGGAGGGGGGGGGGGGAGATTGAAAAAGGTAGGATGGGGTAATCAAACATTGGATCCTTTACGAGAGTCCGGCTCTTTGGAAAAGAGGGGGAGGGGTGGGGGGAGTTGTTAACAACAAATCATCGAATACTTTAACGACGACAACACGACTCTGTAATAAAACATCTAATCCTTTCACCATACCACGGCACTGTAACAAAACATTGCATCTTTTCACCACACAACGCAGTTGTAATAAAACAACGAATCCTTTCACCACACAACGCAACTGTAAGAAAGCAACGAATCGTTTCACCACACTACGGCTCTATAATAAAACAACGAATACTTTCAGAATACCACGGCACTGTAATAAAACAACGAATCCTTTCTTTAAACTACATCACTGTAATAATAATTTAAAAAAAAAACCTTTCACTCCACTACATCACTGTAATAAAACAACGAATACTTTCACCACACTACATCACTGTAATAAAACAACGAATCCTTTCACCACATTACATCATTGTAATAGAAAATGAATCCTTTCTCCACACTACATCACTGTAGTAATAAAACAACAAATCTTTTCTCCATACTACGGCACTGTAATAAAACAATGAATTCTTTCACCACACTACATCACTGTAATAAAACAACGAATCCTTTCTCCACACTACATCACTGTAATAATAAAACAACGAATCTTTTCTCATCACTACATCACTGTAATAATAAAACAACGAATCATTTCACCACACTACGGCACTGTAATAAAACAACGAATCATTTCACACCACCGCACTGTAATAATAAAACAACGAATCATTCCTCCACACTACATCATTATTATAAAACAACGAATCCTTTCACCGCACTACGGCACTGTAATAAAACAACGAATCCTTTCACCACACGCCGGCACTGTAATAAAACAACGCCCCTTCACCACACAACGTCTCTGGTGGATGGATTAATCAAACACTCTTATAACATGGCACTGGATACCATGAGAATGGAACTGATCACCTCGTGCCATAATACCGCAACCACACACGTGAAACAGAGTGTTAACGTGCTGTCTAGAACTTATAGTGTTGTATGCATGTGAAACATCGACAATAAACAGACACGCTGAGAACTGTATAACTGCAAGTGGAAATATGGTGTCTAGGGTAAATACAAAGGCAAACAAAGACAAGACAGAAACACGAAAACAAGCAGTCCTTCACGAAACAATCCGGCGCTGGGGCGAAGGGGCCGCGAATGCAGTTCGTAATCCCGCATACCCTGTTCGAAATACAGCTGCTGGCGATTTGGAAGCAGGCTGTCCTGGTTTGGTTTTCATAAAATGGTTTGAGCTCAGGTAGCCCAGAAAGCATTGGCAAACTACTGAACGTAAACTTGCCAAGAAATCACAAACAGCAAAAATGCTGGGATTGATTGCGACGCCCTGTAAATGATATGCAACTAACTGTTTTGTGAACGATGAAACAAATACGAACTTACAAGAGAAATTAGAGACAGGCAATCCAGAGTGTTGTGGGCATGTTATGTATGATAAGAAATTATATTCAACCAACACAGAATTGGTGTCGTCAGCCGATAACCGTTGAAGCGAACGTTTACTAGCTGAATGCTTCGACCTGCAGTTATCTGTCGACTAACTAGCTAGCCAACTAATGAGAAGATCTGAACTGGATGATACCTGCAAACGTGATGGGAACAGATTATGGGGAAGACAAAGGGAGGAATACCCGGTGGCTTAGCCGCATGGCACAATAGGGTTAGAGTACAGACTGACCGAAGACTGCGGCGATCTATGACCGCCCACGCCTGTCTGCAAGGCACATGATAATGGTAAATATGAACACGCCTGGCGTTAGACTGCCTGGAGACGTCGAATGAAGTGAATTTGCCGTTGACATGTATATGTTATGTATGACGAATTGTAAGTAAGGAAATGACCCTGTCACAATCCGTGACACGCGTTGGACGTGTGCTGGAGAGTCATCAGCCGGTGTGGTAGAGGACAGTAGCCACCCGGTGTGGTCGAGGACAGTGGCCATCCGATGTGGCAGAGGACAGTGGCCACCCGGTGTGGTCGAGGACAGTGGCCATCCGATGTGGCAGAGGACAGTGGCCACCCGGTGTGGTCGAGGACAGTGGCCACCCTGTGTGGTAGAGGACAGTGGCCACCCGGTGGGTGATGTGATCAACCTCACGCCGCCCGACTTTACTTCCCAAACATTTCCTGGTAACTATTGTAAACTTGGACCACCTGAGAGGCCCGTCAATTTTAACAATTCCAACAATCTGAGAGGCCCGTCGATGTTAACAATTCCAACCATCCGAGAGGCCATCGATGTTAACATTTCCAACCCTCTGAGAGGCCATCGATGTTAACAGTTAGAACTCTCTGAGAGGCCATCGATGTTAACAATTCCAACCCTTTGATGAACAGTTCCGTTAGTTACATGTCCTTTTTTATTACAGGGCGTTGCAGTCAACCCCAGGATTGCGTGATTGATTTACTATGCAATTTTATGTTCACTAGCTAGCAATGATGAATAGTAAGTAAATAATAAGTAAGTACTTTGGGACCGCCGATCTCTGTGGCTCAGGGCTTGCGGTCGTGATTCGTTAGTTTGTTTACCCGCGTTCGAAACACAGCTGCGACCGATTTGGCAGCAGACCGCGTTGCGCTGGGTTTTAACATGTTGGTAAGGAAGCTGGTCGTTCAGAAAGCAATGGCTAACTACGGAACGTAAACTTGTCAAGACATCAACACCAGCAGTAAAATGCTGGTGTTGACAGCGATGCCCTGTAAATACAAATACCTATAAATACAAATTTAGGACCCCTTTAAATGCTTAAGGCGCAAGGGTATATGGCGCTAACTTATGTATGTTTGTGTATACCCATCTCACTCGGTGGGTCAGAAGCTAGTCGTCACATCGGCCGCCTTTACTTCCCAAAACCGTAATCAGTTTAGACCGGGTCGGCCGAGGTCTATTTAAAAAGTTCGTCTCGATGCGGATTCCAAACAAACATGATTAGTGCAAACATGATAGTTACAAGACCAAACATGATTTGGGGGGCTGCGTGGTCTCGAAGTATGGTGTCCGCCTCGAGTGCTGGAGGTCCCGGGTTCAAGCCCCGGTGGTGCCGAGATCTCTTTTTCTCGTACAATAAATTTCCCCTGGTCTCTGGGTAGTGAGATCGGACCCCCGTGTGTATTGTTGCGCACGTAAAAAATCCCTTGGCAGTTGGAAATCGAAAAAGAGTAGCCTAACGGCGCTGACCGGGCAAAATTTCGAGTTAAAAATCTACCCAAAGTATTTCAGTATCCTCGGCGGTGCTACGGAGTTCGTGCACTGAGCTGAGTTTCTCCAGACTCAAGTTTGAGTTAGGAGGAGAACGGAGCACTTATGGGTTGCACCTGTGTGCCGTGATGTTGATCCATCTACTAAACTAAACTAAACATGATTAGTGCGGTAATGTAAGGGATTTAGCTGAGCATTCTGCTGTTTCTCTGTTTATGACAGGGAAGTATGCTATCTCCTTACAACTTCAGGATCGTAACTTTCCCAAGCGCACTTATTTCGGAGACTAAATTATTTAAGACATACAAGTTCAAAAAAAATTTACCGAATTCAAACAATGCATTCCTTGCGGCATCCGAAGTAATGAAAACAGTAAGTTTATGAACAAACAATTGCCAAGAAAACGGATGGGTGATATAAAGCTTATAATAATGGATTGAACAATGATTAAACAATAATGGATTAATGAGGGCATTAATGTAATAATGGATTAATGCGGGTATCTATTTATTTCTTACCGTGATAACGGTGGCAGTGTTAGAAAATAAATGACCAGGATACTACTATAATATTCCACAACGGTCGGAAACAAAGTTACAAGACCACTTGTTAAGCCTTCGCTTTCAGTGACAAATTCCAAGTGTCTCCGATTTAGCGAAAGCATCAGTTTAAAACAGGACCCATTCAGTTTCCCAAGCCGACCTCCGCCCTTCGCTCTCACGTGCTATCGACACGGAACTTTTCCTGCGCGCCGCGGCATTAGCGCGAACGTCTGGCACGCCATGGCGTGTGGAGACCCAGTAGTCTGCTCCCTTGTTAGTCGGCGGCCACTCCACGCTGGCGGGATGGCAGCGGCGGGAGGCTGGCTGACACGGGCTAGAGGTGTTTCTCGGTGTTTGTGCCACGGGAACAGGTAAAACGTGTACATTAAATGGGCACAGACCGCTCTGTAACCACTACCCCACTGCCCCAAGCAGCGAAGTAGTCGCTCAGTGGTACGTCATCATAGGCCACTAGTGACAGTGAATTGTGGAGCCTCGTGTGACTAATGCAATACCTGCCCTGTCAACTATATCTTGTAGAATACTAGTCTTTCCAGAAATGAATGCCTTCATTCATGATAAATTATTTTGAAAACTGTCTGTTGCATCGTTATGAAATTTTTCCTGCCGTCTTATATTTACCCCCACCCAAGAAATATGTCTTTGATAAGTTCAAAAGCAACTTAAATCATGGAAAGCGGAGACATTTCTTCTATGTCTTGGTGAAAAACTAGTGATTTTTCGCTAACAGACCTATTTTACAGTAATTTCCCGCCAGTTCGGATGACGACACAAGGCTCTACGCGAAGCACTTGTCATAAGGCCAATCCCATGGCCCACGAGTAAATTAACTATTCAGCGCTAATGTTTCCGTGTGAAGATGTAATACATTTAATAATATGCACTTCATCTCTGTCCCGTAAATTATATACCGCATATAAACAAACTTTGAAATATGCTGTACAATCTCTAGAACAACAATTTAATAATTTATTTTGTTGGGTGGACATAATGATAAGTTTATATGCTAAATCTCATCACTTTCCCTCAGTTGATTACTGAGATATGGAATTTTATATTGGGGCAGACAAAAGTAAACAGACTATAACCGCAATGTTACACCAGCCACAACAGCGACCACTCCTCCTAAATTTCCACATCACAAACATGAGCTGATACCGTTTAGGAATGCCAACTCTGCAGCTTTGTCATCATTTTACACACACACACACACGCACGCGCACGCACACGCACACGCACACACACACACACACACACTCACACACACACACACATATTCTAGCAGAGGCAGGAATTACAGATTGGGACTACTTATAGACGTAATCCACTTTACAGACCCAGCCAATCTGTCAGCCTGCTCATTTCCCAACACATCAGCATGGCCCCGGGAAAAGGTCCAACAGATGCTCCCTATCTTTGAATGTTGTTGTAAATTGAAACATGGCACTCTGCACGAAACATGTCTGCCTCCACCCAGTTCAGCATGCTCAGTGAGTCCGTTACAATCACTGCGCGCATGTGCTGTTTGTTCTCCAGCCAATGGAACGTAGTAGTGACTGCCCCTTTAGTTCCTGAGTAAAATAGTCCCATTCTGCGAGATCTGAACATAGCAGAAACTTGGCACATATTCGTGATCATGTCTGGGAAACCAGTACTTTGGCAATATCCTACGCCATATTAGCTTAGAAATAACAACAATGGAGTGCATACTTCCTAGGGGAAGAGGCAGGGCTTCAGCATAAAGATGTACACGGGACATTAAAAACACATTAGCGTGGTGAAAATACACGAGGCAGAGGAAGCTGTAAGGGACCGAGAGTCACTCTAATGGAGCGTGATGACTGCCACGTTCTGCAAAGGACCTGTTATATATCGCCAAATGTGACCTGCCATTTGAACACAGGGACGATATATGGCCATATTAGGGTCACCGTGTTATTTGATTTGTTTCGTGGTAGCTTCCGCAATTTCATTGCTCAGTGAACGGGCATTTACATTATAATACGTGTTCATTTGATGTGTACCATGTTTGGTCCAAACTTATTGTTTGTTTGACACTGAATCAGTCAATACATCTTCCATCTCCTGTTATCAGGATGCCATACCATGTGCGTGAGCACATCCACCTGCTTCAGACTGTCATATTTCTTGCTGGAAGACATTATTTTCGGGTTAGCTATTACAATTACTTCTTTCTTTCTGCTGCTCAGAAGAATACCTTACTATTGTTTCTTGTAACTGCATTTCATTTTCAGAGATCTAAACGGTGTTCTTTTTCTCTTCTCCGAAGGCTGTTTACTTTTTGATCACCGACTGGTATTCCCGCATATAGCAGCAAGGACCTCATTAATATTTCACTGCGCAGATTGACCACATCGAGAGATAGAACACAAACCTTCCCAACACACAACTTCATGTATTCAACAGTTCCCATTATGTTGTCAAAGCTTATGGCTGATATTTTTAGTTACTTGATGTTATTTATTTATTATGCCTTCCAATCCACGTTAAAATTTTCCAACACTTTATGTTTCTTCGTGTTTCACCTTATCGATTGATTTTGTATAGTCTATAAAAAGCACACTCACACACACGCGCATACACACAGAGAGGGAGAGAGAGAGAGAGAGAGAGAGAGAGAGAGAGAGAGAGAGAGAGAGAGAGAGAGAGAGAGAGACCTCAACTCATGTTAAGGATTCTCTCTATTAATATTTTCAGATGCAAATGGCGTTGTTTTTGCCTTGGCCCTCCTCAAATCCACACCTCTGACCCCGCCACATTTTATATTTATATTCTTCCCATTATATTAATGTGTTAATCACGTGACTCATTATACTAATTGTGTAGAGGATGAGAAACACATCATGATGTGGCAAACGCCGCCCTGGGGACCGAGTATCCACCGGGATAAGTGGACAACTCTGCAGATGAGCAGAGAAGGGCATTCACTTGTCTTGACAGTCGGAAATGGCTGTCAAAGGCAGAGGTAAAAGACCCACTAAGTGGATATGGAAGGCAAGGAGACACCATCACATTATCTTCCCTAGATTTCATGAGTATTCACATTTTAGAGTCAGTGAACGACGCTAATGGCTGTCTTATGACAACCTCGTCTGGTAGGGACAGTCATGAGCCAACCACATATGACACCAGCTTTTTCTTTTTTTCTTTCTTTTTTGTATATCCCTTACAGGACGTTGCAGCCAACATCAGCATTTTTCAGCTGCTGTTGATGTACTAGGCAAGATTACGCTCAGTAGTTTGCCATTGCTTTCTGAGCGACCGGCTCACATACCCCGTAAGTTACAATCGCGACGAGAACGGCTACCGATTCTCGCGCAGGTTACGTTACTCACGAGAATATACGGGATTAAGGAGAAAGACGTTAACCCCTAGGCCAGCGATAAATACATTTAAAATAGGAACACGGAATGTTAGGACACTAAATGAGTACGGAAAGTTGAACAATGTTATGAGAAAAATATACAACAAAATATTAAAATGAATATCATAGGCATAAGTGAGATGAGATTGAAAGGATGGGGTAAAATTATAACCGACAAACACACAATAATTTATTCCGGGGGTTGGAGTGGAAAGGGGGTTTGGGGGGGGGGGGGAGAGAAATTTAAAAAAAGGGGGGGGGGGGGAGATGGTGATATGCAAGAAAAAGGAATAGGACTACTATTTGATTAAAAATACAGCCCAATCATTTAATGGTTACTGGTGCATTTCAGATAGAGTTATTATGGTTAAAATGAAAGGCAACTCAATGGAAATAAATATTATACAAGTATACGCACCAACAACAAGTAGTAGTGATGAAAAAATACAAAATTGTTGTGATGAAGTAGAAATGGCCATGGCTCAAATTGGATTACAAGAAATAAAAATAATCCTGGGAGATGTTAATACAAATGTAAGAAAGCGGTTAATGGAGGATGTAGTGGGGAATTTTGGTTTAGGAACAAGAAATGAAAGAGGCGAGAAACTAATAGAATGGGCAAATATAGATGGTATGATAAAGGAAACACCTGGTTGAAACACCACAATAGACGACTTTACACATGCAAAAGCTCTGAGAATAAAATATTCAATCAAATTGACTACATACTTATTAATAACAGATGTATAAGCGCGTTAAAAATGTTAAGACAATGCCTTGTGCTGAATGCAATAGTGATCGTGTAATATTCATTAATTAGTTGCATATCCTGTACAGGACGTCGCAGTAAACATCAAAATTTTTTGCTGTTCTGTTTTCTTGTTAACTCTGCGTTCAGTAGTTTGCCTTTTCTTTCTGAACGATCGGCACCCATACCATTTCGTAAGAAATCAACATAAGGCGTTGTGGACAAATAAAAGTAAGAATGATGAGAGGGAAAAAGGTGGTTAAGAATATGAGACTTAATAAAGATGTTCTGAAAGCAGATAAAGAAATTCAAGAATAATACAGTGACTGTGAAAAAATAGGTACAATACAATAGCTAAAGTACAAGTATAAATAAACAATGCGAAATGTTAAGGGACTCAATTCATCAAACAAGGAAAGAAATAGTATCGGAGAGAAGCCATAAAGCTAAGAAACAAATGGGTGACTGAAGAAATCTTACAATTTATGGACAAAAGAAAACAAAGTAAACATGATAAACAAGAGAATGATAAGATAAATAAAGAAATAAAAGATAAATGTGTGAACGCAAAAGAAAGGTAGCTGGACGACCAGTGCAAAAATATTGAGTTAAATTCTATTAAAGATACAAAATAAATGCACAGACAAATCAGTGAGCTCACGGGAAGACAAATAAGAATAAAAACAGGGTGTTCGAAATCAAAAACATGAAATTATTGATGGCGAAAGGGAAGAATTAACAGCTGAAAGTAACTTAGAAGGTCCAACTATTCTAAACGAAGAAAGTCGATGGCGCTTTCAAACATATGAAGAAAGGAAAAACAGCTGATTCAGATGGAATCCCAATAGCAGAATTAGAAGTACTTGGAGAATTTGGAGTATAAATATTAAGCAAAATGTTGAATGATAATTACAACAATGGATATTTACCTAGTGATATGCCGTAATATGTTTTTATAACAATACTAAAAAGATCAGGAGCAATTGGATGCGAGGATTTTCATACAATTAATCTCATAAACCATGTCACTAAGCTTCTACTCAGAATTGCAATGAAAAGAACAAGAAAGAAAATCAAAAGGAAAATTGCTGAAGAACAGTATGGACTTGTGGAAGGAAAGTGTACAAACAATGCAATATATACATTACAATTAATAATAGTAACACCAATAGAGACACATTAACGACATATATTTGTTCTTTATAGATCATACCAATACATTTGATAAAGTAAAACATAATGAATTGATTGACATGTTAGAAGATATCAACATTGATGGAAAAGATCTCAAAATAATAAAGAATATTTACTGGAATCAAGTAGCAGCAATTAAAATTGGAAATAAAGAGGGCATTTATGAACAAATATAGTTATGAGTACGACAGGAATATGTTTTGTCATGAAATCTCTTTTCTCTCTATGGCGAAGTAATAATGTGAGAGATTAAAGAGAAGCCAGGAATACTAATCGGAAGTTATAATGTAAACAATTTAAGCTATGCAGATTGCTTGCTTGCTTGCTTGCTTGCGTTCGTTGGCCTGAGCTCCAACGCGAAGTCCTGTATGTCGGATGAAGGCATCCTGTTGTCCAACATCAGTGTGATGTCATACAGGACCTGAGGTTTGCGTGAGTATCCGTTGTCCCATGTCTGGCTTATTGGTGTGCAGACTGGTGGTCCCTCGCCGTACAGGCAGACACTCTCCGACTTCGGAGGAAGCTATGCAGATGACACAGTATTGGTTGCAGATAATGCAGAAAATCTACAACAAGTGTTGGACATTGCGGGAACAGAGAGTGCAAAGAAAGGACTCTCCTTGAATATCAAGAAAACAGTAACAATGGTGATATCAAAGAAAAATTATGACATTAAAATGTGAAATGACAATAGAAGGAAAAATGCTTAACCAAGTGTATAAATTTAAATACCTAGAGACAATTATAACATCAGATGGAAGATGCATAACATTATGTTGAGCACAGAATAGGGCAAGCAAAAGCTGCATTTAAGAAAATGAAAAGTATCATAGGTAATAAGTCACCAACATTGAAAGTAAGAAAGAGAATGTTGAAACGCTTTATAGAACCTGTTTGCTGTATGGCAGTGGATCTTGGAATGCAACTGAACAAATTAGGTGGGACTTGGAAGAAACACAGATGTGGTTCCTGAGACAAGTGTTGCGAATTCCTTGGACTGCTAGAGTATTTAACAACGATTGTCTGAAAGAGGTAATGATTGATTGATTGATTTATTGATTGATTGATCTAGGAACCGACATCAAAGAATTCGGGGCATTCCCATAGGCGCTCCGTCCCCATCCTCAGCAGCCAGCGAAGAGTTCCAACACCAATAGTAAAGAGGTAATGAAAGTAGACCATTATACACAACTACAAGAATGAGACAAATAGATTTCTTTGGTCATGTGATAAAAAGAGAAAACATCGTGACAACTGGAAAAGTCAAGGAAATATCATCAGTAAAGTTGATCCAGAACAGTAAGAACCGTGATCTGCGCAGAGGCATGAATTCCTTCGCTAGTAGGCAGGGCACTTGATGATGATTAGTATTCTTTTATAGGTTTCTTGGTTTGTTTAAATCCCTTTCTCTACTAATGTTCACCAGTTGTAGATTTTCGTCTGCCAGTCATTTCTTCTGCACTGTCTTCTTTATTTTGGGTATTATTTCGTTTGATGTGTGTTGTACTGATTTCCTTAGCATCTCCCATTGTTCATTCATACTGCTGATCTTTTCTACAGCAGTGTGTCTATTCTATATAGTAATGACGAATTCCCCATTCACTTCCGTATTTGACTCAAATATTGTCAAATCTCATTTCATCTCATCTCATCTCATCTCATCTCATCTCATCAGGTTCCTCGTGTACATAGCGGTGTCGAGGTGAAGTATAAACAGCGGGAGAGTGCCCGCTCAAGGGCTTCATGTATCGATATTCCCATGGACACTGTTATTCCCTGCGTCCATCGTTTACGTGGTCGGCCTCTTCCTCTGCTTCCCTCTGGTCTGTACATCATTGCTTGTTGTGGTATACTGTTAGTTGGTAACCTACTTGTATGGCCAAACCATCTGACTTGCTGCCTTCTAATAAAATCTAGTGCAGCTATAATCCCCACTTTAGTCCTGATTTCTTCACTTCTGATCTTATCTCTTCTTGATACATTGAGTATTCTTCGCAGTAATCTCATTTCTGTTATTGTGATTTTTCTTTTATCTTTTTCTGTCATTGTCCAGGTTTGGCATTGGTAAAATAGAGTTGATAGGAAGATTGTGTTGTAAAGTGCTCTCTTGGTAGTTATTGATACATGTTTGTTCTTTAGTATTGGTGCCATTTGTTCAATGAGTTGGTTTACATTATTGCATCTATTTTCGATCTCGTCTTCTTATCTGCCACATGATGATATTATAATTCCTAGGTACTTGAAACTCTTTACTTGTTTCAAGGGATGTTCGTTTAGGTGAATTGTTGTTGTTGTTTTTTTTTCTTCTTTGGTTATAATCATTACCTCTGTTTCACTTGTGCTAATTTCATGTTATGTTCCCTACACATTTCGTTTAGACTATTCATGTGGTCTTGTAATTCAGCTTCTGATTTTGTTATTTGTGCTTGGTCGTCCGCAAACAGGAGTTCTGTAATGGTGTAATTTGCAGATGGTTCTTCTTCTGTGTTCTTGTCATGCGGTATTCTTGCTGTCTCTGTTTGGCTGGTTTCTTTACATATGTTGTCTATATATGTTACGAACAAGAGAGGGGACAGGACACAACCTTGTGGTACTCCAGATCTTATGGTGAAGGGTTCTGAGTGTCCTCCAGTTGCTCTCACTATGCATTCACTGTAGTTGTATAAGCTTCTACATAGGTTAGTATTGTCAAATATAGTTTGTTATTCCTTGGTGCCCTCTTTAATGTCTTCGATTTCATTTTTAGTGTTCCAATTACTGGCACATGATCACCATTGTACTCTGTCCCTGATCTGGTTTTAACTTATAGTATGCTAAAGCGTCTAAGGCGTCAAGGATGTTGCTCTAAGCAGATGTTTCCTGTTCTTCTCTATGCAAAAAGGCTTCAAGGATGTTGCTCTAAGCAGATGTCTCCTGTTCTTCTCTATGCCCAAAGGCTTCAAGGATGTTGCTCTAAGCAGATGTCTCCTGTTCTTCTCTATGCCCAAAGGCTTCAAGGATGTTGCTCTAAGCAGATGTCTCCTGTTCTTCTCTATGCCCAAAGGCTTCAAGGATGTTGCTCTAAGCAGATGTCTCCTGTTCTTCTCTATGCCCAAAGGCTTCAAGGATGTTGCTCTAAGCAGATGTTTCCTGTTCTTCTCTATGCCCAAAGGCTTCAAGGATGTTGCTCTAAGCAGATGTCTCCTGTTCTTCTCTATGCCCAAAGGCTTCAAGGATGTTGCTCTAAGCAGATGTCTCCTGTTCTTCTCTATGCCCAAAGGCTTCAAGGATGTTGCTCTAAGCAGATGTCTCCTGTTCTTCTCTATGCCCAAAGGCTTCAAGGATGTTGCTCTAAGCAGATGTCTCCTGTTCTTCTCTATGCCCAAAGGCTTCAAGGATGTTGCTCTAAGCAGATGTCTCCTGTTCTTCTCTATGCCCAAAGGCGTCAAGGATGTTGCTCTAAGCAGATGTCTCCTGTTCTTCTCTATGCCCAAAGGCTTCAAGGATGTTGCTCTAAGCAGATGTCTCCTGTTCTTCTCTATGCCCAAAGGCTTCAAGGATGTTGCTCTAAGCAGATGTCTCCTGTTCTTCTCTATGCCCAAAGGCTTCAAGGATGTTGCTCTAAGCAGATGTTTCCTGTTCTTCTCTATGCCCAAAGGCGTCAATGGTGTTGCTCTAAGCAGATGTTTCCTGTTCTTCTCTATGCCCAAAGGCGTCAAGAGTGTTGCTTTAAGCAGATGTTTCCTGTTCTTCTCTATGCCCAAAGGCGTCAATGGTGTTGCTCTAAGCAGATGTTTCCTGTTCTTCTCTATGCCCAAAGGCGTCAAGAGTGTTGCTTTAAGCAGATGTTTCCTGTTCTTCTCTATGCCCAAAGACGGTAATGCCGTTGCTCTATGTACACATTTCCGAATATCACCTTTAGTGTCCTTGCCCGTTCGTGAATAGCATCATAGATAAATTAACTGATTAAGTGTCATAGGATGATGAATCGCCTTAAGCGACTTCCCGCGACTGTCATGGACTTACATACAGTAGTTTTCCCTAAGTTAGTTGCATACCCTTTATAGGACGTAGCAATCAATTCCAGCATTTTTTTGGCTATGTGTGATTCCTGGGCAAATTTACGTTCCGTAGTTTGCCATTGCTTTCTGAACGATGGTACTCATACTATTGTAAGAAAACCAACGCTAGGGGGTCTGCTTCCAAATCTCCCGCGGCTTTATTTCGCCCGCAGCTGTGTTTTCCTAAAGCAAAACCCCTGTAATTTGATACATGATACAGCATGTTTGCTGCCATATTGACAGCTTTTAGGTCATAACTGTGAAACACCTCTACTTCCAATTTTCCGCCATCAATTATTATGTGGTCCAAACCTATTGTTTGATAGGCACTGAATCTGTAACATGTGATATACGGCACTCATGATTACGAAGGGAAAGAAGTCACTCATCATCTCATCTCATCATGTTCCTCTTGTACCTTGCGGTGTCGAGGTGAAGTATAAACTTCGTGAGAGTGCCCGGTTATGGGCTTCGTATATCGACATTCCCATGGATTCTGTTATTCCCTCCGTCCAACGTTTACGTGGTCGGCCTCTTCCTCTGTTTCCATCTGGTCTGTACATCATTGCTTGTTGTGGCATGCTGTTGACTGGTAGCCTACTTGCATGGCCAAACCATTTGACTTGCTGCTTTCTAATAAAATCTAGAGCAGCTTTAACCCCCACTTTACTCCTGATTTCTTCATTTCTGATCTTATCTCTTCTTGATACGTTGAGTATTCTTCTCAGGAACCTCATTTCTGTTGTTGTGATTTTTCTTTTCTCTTTTTCTGTCATTGTCCAGGTTTGGCATTGGTAGCACAGAGTTGGTAGGAAGATTGTGTTGTAAAGTGCTTTCTTAGTAGTTATTGATACATGTTTGTTCTTTAGTATTGGTGCCATTTGTCCAATGAGTTGATTTGCCTTATTGCACCTATTTTCGATCTCGTCTTCTGATCTGCCATTTGATGATATTATACTTCCTAGGTACTTGAAGCTCTTTACTTGTTTCAAGGGATGTTCGTTTAGGTGAATTATTGTTGTTTTTTTTTTTCTTCTTTGGTTATAATCATTACCTCTGTTTCACTTGTGCTAATTTCATGTTATGTTCCCTACACATTTCGTTTAGACTATTCATGTGGTCTTGTAATTCAGCTTCTGATTTTGTTATTTGTGCTTGGTCGTCCGCAAACAGGAGTTCTGTAATGGTGTAATTTGCAGATGGTTCTTCTTCTGTGTTCTTGTCATGCGGTATTCTTGCTGTCTCTGTTTGGCTGGTTTCTTTACATATGTTGTCTATATATGTTACGAACAAGAGAGGGGACAGGACACAACCTTGTGGTACTCCAGATCTTATGGTGAAGGGTTCTGAGTGTCCTCCAGTTGCTCTCACTATGCATTCACTGTAGTTGTATAAGCTTCTACATAGGTTAGTATTGTCAAATATAGTTTGTTATTCCTTGGTGCCCTCTTTAATGTCTTCGATTTCATTTTTAGTGTTCCAATTACTGGCACATGATCACCATTGTACTCTGTCCCTGATCTGGTTTTAACTTATAGTATGCTAAAGCGTCTAAGGCGTCAAGGATGTTGCTCTAAGCAGATGTTTCCTGTTCTTCTCTATGCAAAAAGGCTTCAAGGATGTTGCTCTAAGCAGATGTCTCCTGTTCTTCTCTATGCCCAAAGGCTTCAAGGATGTTGCTCTAAGCAGATGTCTCCTGTTCTTCTCTATGCCCAAAGGCTTCAAGGATGTTGCTCTAAGCAGATGTCTCCTGTTCTTCTCTATGCCCAAAGGCTTCAAGGATGTTGCTCTAAGCAGATGTCTCCTGTTCTTCTCTATGCCCAAAAGCTTCAAGGATGTTGCTCTAAGCAGATGTTTCCTGTTCTTCTCTATGCCCAAAGGCTTCAAGGATGTTGCTCTAAGCAGATGTCTCCTGTTCTTCTCTATGCCCAAAGGCTTCAAGGATGTTGCTCTAAGCAGATGTCTCCTGTTCTTCTCTATGCCCAAAGGCTTCAAGGATGTTGCTCTAAGCAGATGTCTCCTGTTCTTCTCTATGCCCAAAGGCTTCAAGGATGTTGCTCTAAGCAGATGTCTCCTGTTCTTCTCTATGCCCAAAGGCTTCAAGGATGTTGCTCTAAGCAGATGTCTCCTGTTCTTCTCTATGCCCAAAGGCGTCAAGGATGTTGCTCTAAGCAGATGTCTCCTGTTCTTCTCTATGCCCAAAGGCTTCAAGGATGTTGCTCTAAGCAGATGTCTCCTGTTCTTCTCTATGCCCAAAGGCTTCAAGGATGTTGCTCTAAGCAGATGTCTCCTGTTCTTCTCTATGCCCAAAGGCTTCAAGGATGTTGCTCTAAGCAGATGTTTCCTGTTCTTCTCTATGCCCAAAGGCGTCAATGGTGTTGCTCTAAGCAGATGTTTCCTGTTCTTCTCTATGCCCAAAGGCGTCAATGGTGTTGCTCTAAGCAGATGTTTCCTGTTCTTCTCTATGCCCAAAGGCGTCAAGAGTGTTGCTTTAAGCAGATGTTTCCTGTTCTTCTCTATGCCCAAAGGCGGTAATGCCGTTGCTCTATGTACACATTTCCGAATATCACCTTTAGTGTCCTTGCCCGTTCGTGAATAGCATCATAGATAAATTAACTGATTAAGTGTCATAGGATGATGAATCGCCTTAAGCGACTTCCCGCGACTGTCATGGACTTACATACAGTAGTTTTCCCTAAGTTAGTTGCATACCCTTTATAGGACGTAGCAATCAATTCCAGCATTTTTTTGGCTATGTGTGATTCCTGGGCAAATTTACGTTCCGTAGTTTGCCATTGCTTTCTGAACGATGGTACTCATACTATTGTAAGAAAACCAACGCTAGGGGGTCTGCTTCCAAATCTCCCGCGGCTTTATTTCGCCCGCAGCTGTGTTTTCCTAAAGCAAAACCCCTGTAATTTGATACATGATACAGCATGTTTGCTGCCATATTGACAGCTTTTAGGTCATAATTGTGAAACACCTCTACTTCCAATTTTCCGCCATCAATTATTATGTGGTCCAAACCTATTGTTTGCTAGGCACTGAATCTGTAACATGTGATATACGGCACTCATGATTACGAAGGGAAAGAAGTCACTCATCATCTCATCTCATCATGTTCCTCTTGTACCTTGCGGTGTCGAGGTGAAGTATAAACTTCGTGAGAGTGCCCGGTTATGGGCTTCGTATATCGACATTCCCATGGATTCTGTTATTCCCTCCGTCCAACGTTTACGTGGTCGGCCTCTTCCTCTGTTTCCATCTGGTCTGTACATCATTGCTTGTTGTGGCATGCTGTTGACTGGTAGCCTACTTGCATGGCCAAACCATTTGACTTGCTGCTTTCTAATAAAATCTAGAGCAGCTTTAACCCCCACTTTACTCCTGATTTCTTCATTTCTGATCTTATCTCTTCTTGATACGTTGAGTATTCTTCTCAGGAACCTCATTTCTGTTGTTGTGATTTTTCTTTTCTCTTTTTCTGTCATTGTCCAGGTTTGGCATTGGTAGCACAGAGTTGGTAGGAAGATTGTGTTGTAAAGTGCTTTCTTAGTAGTTATTGATACATGTTTGTTCTTTAGTATTGGTGCCATTTGTCCAATGAGTTGATTTGCCTTATTGCACCTATTTTCGATCTCGTCTTCTGATCTGCCATTTGATGATATTATACTTCCTAGGTACTTGAAGCTCTTTACTTGTTTCAAGGGATGTTCGTTTAGGTGAATTGTTGCTGTTTGTTCGTCTTTAGTTATAGTCATTACCTCTGTTTTGCTTGTGCTAATTTTCATGTTATGTTCCCTACACATTTCGTTTAGACTATTCATGTGGTCTTGTAATTCAGCTTCTGATTTTGCTATTAGTGCTTGGTCGTCCGCAAACAGGAGTTCTCTAATGGTTAGATTTGCAGATGGTTCTTCTTCTGTGTTCTCGTCATGCGGTATTCTTGCTGTCTCTGCTTGGCTGGTTTCTTTACATATGTTGTCTATATATGTTATGAACAAGAGAGGGGACAGGACACAACCTTGTCATACTCCAGATCTTATGGTGAAGGGTTCTGAGTGTCCTCCAGTTGCTCTCACTATGCATTCACTGTTGTTGTATAAACTTCTACATAGGTTTGTTAGATGTGTACTCACTCCATATTGTTTAAGGATTTCCCACAGCTTGTTTCTATCTACCCTATCAAATGCCTTTTCTTGGTCAACAAAGGCTAAGGCATTTCCAGCCAAATAAGTATGCCTGGGGATCTCAAGAAAGGTCCCTATCAGATATGACCTACTCTGAAACCGACAACAAGCTCATATAATGAAGTATATTTTGTATCAAGACTGGTATTAGTCACGTGCAAGTAATTTCCTTAGATGGACTAATCACTGAACGTTTCACCCCATGACAACATTCACACGACTAAATGTGACTTGAAGAAACACTGGACTCCACTACAACACAAGCCCGACAGCATCAGCCTGTGGTCGTATGTCATGTGTTGAGACTACAACACAAGCCTGACAGCATCAGCCTGTGGTGGTATGTCATGTGTTGAGACTACAACACAAGCCTGACAGCATCAGCCTGTGGTGGTATGTCATGTGTTGAGACTACAACACAAGCCTGACAGCATCAGCCTGTGGTGGTATGTCATGTGTTGAGACTACAACACAAGCCTGACAGCATCAGCCTGTGGTGGTATGTCATGTGTTGAGACTACAACACAAGCCTGACAGCATCAGCCTGTGGTGGTATGTCATGTGTTGAGACCAACAGCCAGAGTGCACGGCGGGATAGGTGGTCAATCTTCCCCTAGCGCAGCCAGCGACGACAGCTGAAACAGAACTCTCGTCCGATGGCACTCAGGCCATCATCCCAGTAACGCCCTAACCATTACACCAGTGCACCAGGTTCGAACACGACCCATATATTCTACTGGATGTGGAGCTACTCTGAATGTTTATCCAGTTCGGTCCTAATTGTTTGTACATTTCAAGCGGTGTAAGCTCTGCTAAGAGCTAAAAATATGTACACTCTAAAAGGAATTTATCACTGATCATAACAAATAGTGCAACCCCACCCTCTGAAAATAAAGAAAAAATTCTTAGCGCGCCAGCCTCCCCCTCCCAACTACCACCACATACAAATTATTCCTCGTGACACCCCCCGCCCCCGCCCCCAACCCCGGTCTTCTTAAAGAAGAAGAAGAAGAAGTAGAAGAAGAAGAAGAAGAAGTAGAGGAAGAAGAAGAAGAAGAAGAAGAAGAAGAAGAAGAAGAAGAAGAAGAAGAAGAAGAAGAAGAAGAAGAAGAAGAAGAAGAAGAAGAAGAAGAAGAAACTTACAGGTGTGTCTTTAACCCACTCATTAAAGAATAATTAGCATGTGTAAACCATTGTTGTCAACTTCTTCCTGTAATGCATGTAAACAAT
>JACEFZ010025087.1:737500-917202 GCA_014155875.1 Cepaea nemoralis
ATTGTATGAAATACCAACGCAAGGTTATCTGCGTCTTAATTGTCCGCAGCTGTGTTTCGAAGGCGGTAATAGCCGGTTTAGTGAAATCAAAGCATAACACCAGTTTGGAATAGCATATCACCTTTGTACAGGATATACATGTTTGAAAATTGACACATACGTTCCAATAATGTATTATAATTGATAATAAAGAAAATAACACAAGCATTTCTTTATTTTTCTTTCTGTTATTTACTCCTCCCCCTTTCTCTCTCTCTCTCTCTCTCTCTCTCTCTCTCTCTCTATATATATATATATATATATATATATATATATATATATATATATATATATATATATATATATATATATATTATATATATATATATATAAGAACATATTAAAACTATCACAAAGATAAAGTACTAAAGGTTCTGGAAAATCCAAATGTTGCAAGTATGTTCTAAGATGTTACATGGAGATACCAAATATAGTTTTCTGAAACATTTGTTTGAGTTTGTGAAAATCGAGGTATATAGGAACGAGGGTTTTGTGTATATATTCATGTAGTATAGCACCTGAAAGCTAGACTTGTTAGATGTTTTAATTTACTACCAAGGTTCATACTATTTTATTGCTGATATTGCGTATTGAGATATAACTGCTAAACATTTTTCTGGTTTGTGGCGAAGGGTTACTGACGCAGTTCATAATCCCATTTACCGCGTTCGATACACAGCTGTTGGCCATTTGGTAGCAGACCGCCTTGCGTTGGCTTTCATATAATGGTCTGAGCGGCGGTCGTTCAGAAAGCAATGGCAAACTACTGAATGTAAAATTGATTAGAAATCACAAACAGCCAAAAATGCTGGGGTTGACTGCGACCTCCTATACAGGATATGCAGCTAACTTTTAACTGTGGCGAAGGAGTTACGGATGCAATTCGTAATCCCGCATACCACATTCGAAACATTGCTGCCGGCGATTTGGAAGCAGACGGCCTTGCGTTGTGTTTCTTACAATTGTGTGAGCGCCGGTCGTTCAGAAAGCAAATGCAAACTACTGAACGTAAACTTACGAAGAAATCACAATCAGACCAAAAAATTGTGGGGTTGACTGCTACGTTCCTTAAAGAATATGCAAAAAAACTAAAATTGTATGATGTAGTTAGATATCATTTCTGTTCTAATTTAGACAGGGCCGTGGGATGTCCAGCTTGGCGCTTGTTCTTATCAGAGTCATCAAAAATTGAACATGACCAGATCTAGTACTCGCTCATTGGTCCCAAATCAACCCTATTGTCACATGCCTGTGTTCAGTGGCATTAAGGTGAGTGGCCGTACAATATAAACAGTTCACGAGGTGAAAGGGCATTCACCGGAAAGAAAATATAAGGAGATAAACGGGGTTGGGTGTAAGGTAAAGGGGCTGCAAGAAGAGGCAGACAGTTGGAGCAGTGAGGTGGTGTTTGTGTGGATCATTGTGAGGGGGCATAGAATTGTTTAAAAAGACAGGGACAAAGATTGACGGGGCAGTTGAGGTTTGAACTCCGAGCTGAGAGGGAGTTGAGTGTAGACCAGACCAGGAGAAGGTCGTGGCCTGATAAAGTGAAGAATTGTGACGGAGTTTGGAAGATAACTCCGCACTGTGGATTCCAGGGATAGTGAGTGGAATTCGAGACCCACAGTGGGTTACTTTGAGTCGGGCCTAGAGAGAGGCTAGTATACCTGTCGTGTGGGACGATATTGTAGTAGCCGTGAGAGGCAGTGTTATTCGACGTGTTCCATTGGGATGGAGATATATTCTTAGAGAATTATTGTTCCTGGATTTAATATGTTACATGTGTCTGTGTTCATTCAGAATTAAAGGAATATTATGTGCGCAAATTAACGCTTGTTCACTGACTGGTGTTTGGTGGTGATGCATCTTGATTAATCTGTTGTTCAACATCACATTGTTACAAGGACATACCCTAGACACAACCATAGCCACTCTATCTGTCACTTAGTCAACATTCACTTTGTGACAGAGAAGATTTCTGTGAGCTCGTCCGATCAAGAACATCTGGGCGCTCGTCGCTTAGTAAGGAGTATCTGAAAGGCCACGTACGGTCAAGAGCATTATTGACATTGTTGTCATACGGAGATATCTGTGGGCTCTTCGCTGAAAGAGAGGAGTTATTATCTGTGACGTCGTTCCATCAATTTATACAGTACTGCGTCAAGAAATTAACAGCAATTCTGTTGTGTGTGTAAGACGCCACATCGAAGAAAAACTGTCAGCGCGCGGGGAGGGTACGCGGCGGAAATCACAAGCTAGCAGACAGTTCAAGTGAAGTCCACTACAGGTGATTTGGAACCAACCATATCGCTAAAGCGAGTGGGGGTGCAGCGGCAGCACAAAAGTCGGTGATAAAGACACGCCATACAGACTAACCGGGAGAGTCCATTACGGTGACAGGTAAATTTGATACCAGGCAGGAGGGCTGAAACTAAAAGACCAGTGTTGAATCCAGAGTGGCGAGGGCAGCGTGTGTGTGTGTAGAACATCCGCTGTCGGTGATAATGACAGGATTGGGAACCAAAGATAATTGACAGGTGTGTGTGTGCTGGAGGCAAGCGCACTGTATTGTTGCAGGTTGACTGGTCAAGATTATTCGACGCAGTAAATAGGACGGGTGGGTACACCAGCGTCCAGGTACTGGGGAAGTACATGTTTGGAAAACAGAGAAAAAATTGGCAGTCGCTGATTTGACGGACAGTTGACTGAAGGGGATAGTAACGGTACCCCTACCGCAGCCGGGTGGGGCTGTCAAGTTTGTGTGAAAACTGTTTTACGGAGGAATTTTTCACTGAGAGTGATAAAGAGTACTCAGGTACTGACTTGAGGTGTCCGGCAAGGTCAAGGCCGTGGACAGTGGAAAGTTACTGAGATGTTCCATAGTGGAACTGGATAAACAAGCTGTTTTTGTGTGAAACAAGACTTTATGTTCGGCTTTGTTAAAAGCCCTTTGTGTTCATTACCTTATAATCAGCAAACATTTTGTCAACGATTGATGACGTGGCATCTCCGCGAACATAGTTGCATACAGTTGCCAAAAAGAACTGACTGTACAGAGTGAAAGCGTTGAACATTTATTGCCATTATTTTGATCTTTTCTTTTGGTGAATCTATAACATATATGATACAGCAAAGCGCCATCTCCGCAACGAGAGTAACAACATATCGAAAGAACACTTTGGATAATTATTATTACCGTCAACGTTTCCGACAGTTGGAACTTTTGATCACCACGTGAATTCAGGAACCACTCAACAAAACAACAAGTCGCTTTGAAATCCAGCGTCGTAGACATTTCCAGCCGAGGGCGAATAACTATTAAAACGATAAAAACTTTGGTGACTGAATAAAAAGAACTTTTGGCGACGGATTAATAGGCCCATAGTTGTCGGCCAACCAGTTACACATTATTATTTTTTATTGTTTTGCTCCCATCGTCATATTTATTGTTGTCGGGTGTTACGCAATTATTTGTATGTGGTCCAGTGTTTGTCAAGAGTAGGGGATTTTTGTGTTGTTTCTCGAAGGCCGGAGAGACAGGGCGAAAAGTTACTTTCTGAGGTGCACCATATATAATGTCTGGGAAGAAAATCGAAAGGTCGGTTTATTTGGTTCTGCAGGGACGGTCCTGAATTATATAACGTGCCAGTTTGTGTTTGACTGTCAGATTTCTGTATAATTTTATGCTATAATTTTCTTTTCTTCTCTTTCTTCTTTTCGTTATATTTACATATGATATTTGCTGTGTTCGGATAGATGTTATTATCGTGCACTTTTGTCGTGTCTACTATCTAGTGGTATCTGAGTCAGTTTATATTTTACGCGCACTGTGGATGTCCCTACACGAGCTTGTAGTTGTTACTGTGGTTTATTTCTGTGTCATCATCGTCTCCGTGTACTCAGCTTGTGAAGTCTAGCGTTGGATAGTCATCACTTAGTGTTATCATCCATTTGTTTGTATATGTATTTATATGTATGTTTAACAATATTTTCAGGGACTTTATGAACTTGTGGTCATATATATATATATATATATATATATATATATATATATATATATATATATATATATATATATATATATATATATAGGAGGGAGTATAGTTTATATTCCCCCCTCACTACCTAGTGCGTATAGAGTGACTGGGTGAGTACAGAGTGATATTTTAGCACTACGCAGTTACGTGCACAAGAAGTGGTAGTGTACGTATTGAAGGCACACAAAGGACTAGTAGCAGAGGCTTTACATTTATAGTTGGCTGACAGACAGCAACGTGTCCACAAGTACAAGATGCCTACTTTAATGGATTATATTGAAGCAGGTGAAAGAATAGGCCTGAAAGGTAAAGAGTTACAGGAGTATGCAGAAGCGAAAGAACAAAAGCAGACGGAAAGAGAGGAGAGGCATAATGAACGCGAGGCAAAGCGTCTACAGGAAGAGACACAGGTAAAACTAGCTGAAATGGAAAACAAACGTCTACAGGGAAGTAAAGTTAGCTGAAATGGAAAACAAGCGTCTACAGGAAGCGACACAAGTAAAACTAGCTGAAATAGAAAACAAGCGTCTACAAGGAAGAGACACAAGTAAAACTAGCTGAAATCGAGTTAAGAAAACTAGAACTATCTTCGAAAGGTCAAAGTGAGGAAAGCAGAAGACCGTCGCAGTCGTCACAGAGATTAAAACTGCCATATTTTACAGACCGGGACCAACTTGAAAATTATTTGGCCAGGTTCGAGGCATCAGCCAAAGCGTTAGGTATTCCAGAGAAAGAGTATGGGATGCGACTTGGCGAATTTCTTACAGGCAAGGCACTAGACACCATGTTCAATTTACCTGTAGAAGAAAGGAAACAACTACACTATCTTACGTCAACGTTTGCTGACAAAGTTCCAATTAACTGAAGCATGGATATAGAACAAAGTTTAGACAGTTAGTGCCAGAGACAAATCAAGATTTCACAGACTTTTGTTAACACATGTAAAGAACTACATTTAACAAATGGATGGAGCTTGCAGAAGTAGGGAAAGATTTTAATAAATTAGTAGATCTAATGTTAAGAGACAAGGTAGTATCTGCATGCAATTCTAACTTAGTGGCGTTCTTTGAGGAACCGAAGCCAAAGGACATAGACACAATGTCACAGTTAGGGCAAAACTATATGACGGCACACCCTAACAGTTCTATTGGGAAACTAATGAGCTGAGGAAATAGTCTGTGCAGCGTACACTAAACAGGACCAGAATCCAGTCATTAGACCAAGGGCGGAAAGTGTGGATTCAGCACAGAAAGGTGAGCAACAAGAACTTCATGATAATGGTTTCCGAGGAAACAATGTTGGTAGAGTAGGACGGTACCCATATAGAAGAGGGAACTTTCCAGAGACGTCCAAATTATGCCGGATGCTGGAATTGTGGGAGCTGGAGACACAAAATGGCAGATTGTGATGCATAACCATCAGATGGACCAACGAACAACAGTAAAAGGGAGATCACTTGTTTCAAATGTGGAAGGAACGGGCAGTGTCAGTCATCAATGTAGGATGCGAGAAACAGAGCACTCAAATGCAGCACAAGTAATTGAGACGCTGAACAATGAAGATTGTAGTGGGTGCAAACCTCTTTTTGAAAAAGACAGTCAGCCAGTCTTAATATGTGGTCACACAGTTAAAGCAGGATCAGCAGTGCATGAAGGAGGAAGTCTGAAGATGCATCATGGGTTTGTTAATGATAGGCCAGCGTTAACAATTAGGGATTCCGGATGTACGTCCATCGGGGTGAGAAAGAGTTTAGTGCAACCCTCGGATTATACAGGAAAAAAGATTAGATCCATAACATTTAATGGGACAGTAGAATACTACCCAATAGCCGTGATAACAGTAAAAACACCATACATAACAGGAAGAGTGACAGCATGTGTTTTAGACTCACCAGTGGCAGATCTCATCATAGGAAATGTTATAGGAGTTAAAGAGTGTACAGAAGAGGAAGTAGTTTATTGGGACCAAAAATATAGTGTAAGCAGTAATGAGGTAGTTACCACAAGAGAACCTAAATTAGAGAGTATAGCTGAGGTAGAAGAGGCACTTGAAGTAGACACAGGAACTCAGGACAAGGATAGTACAGCTGAGCAGATGAGAATGGATCCCAAATATAGTGCTAGTGGCTCCCAGAGACAAGATACTACTCTGAACAAATGTTCACATGGGTGTAGGAGAGTAGAACATAGGCAGTCAAAGAAAGGTAGATGGTGCTTCGAGAGGAAGAACAATGTTCTCACTCGCCGCTTTTCAGATGGCGGAACTGCATGTGGGCAAGTAGCAGTACCTTTAACACATAGCGACCGATATACTAGAACAGCTCAGGATAGGGCAGGTGCAGGGCACATAGGAGTAAGGCGGAAGCAGCATAGAGCAGGATGCCAGGTATATTGGCCAGGATTCAATAAAGAGTTCAGACTAAACAGAGACGCAAGTGTAACAGTACAATATGCAGATAGGAAAGTTGAGTCAGGTCAAAAGAGTGTTCGCGACATTACTGACCCAGGGCTAGGGATAGCAAACAGATGTTGTAATTGTAGAGGTACCATGAGTGATGGGTACATGAAAGGTAGACACAGCATCGACAGGAATCAGAGGTGGGTTAATGCAAGAAAAGAACCACCTGATATATGGTCGGTACACAAATAGCTTGTGTCTTCTTAAAGATATTAATAGACCTGTGGGTACATAAGTATAATGCTTTTGTATGATGTATTATTATTATTATGTGATGTATTAGTTCATGCATTGATACAAAAGATAGAAAGATGGTTGTATTTATGTGTGGGGAATATGGGAGTTTACTATGAGTATTTGATATATTATTAAGTGTGGTAGCTAGAGTAAGTTGGATTTATACTAACGACTACCCAGGCAATGTGTCTGGGTCACATATTTGATAAGTATGAGTCTCCCAACATTTGAAAACGATGTTTTCTTTTGAGGGTGGGGTAGTGTCATCATGCCTGTGTTCAGTGGCATTAAGGTGAGTGGCCGTACAATATAAACAGTTCACGAGGTGAAAGGGCATTCACCGGAAAGAGAATATAAGGAGATAAACGGGTTGGGTGTAAGGTAAAGGGGCTGCAAGAAGAGGGCAGACAGTTGGAGCAATGAGGTTGGTGTTTGTGTGGAGCATTGTGAGGGGGCATAGGAATTGTTTAGAAAGAGAGGGAAAAAGATTGACGGGGCAGTTGATGTTTGAACTCCGAGCTGAGAGGGAGTTGAGTGTAGAGCCAGACCAGGAGAAGGTCGTGGTCCTGATAAAGTGAAGAATTGTGACGGAGTTTGGAAGATAACTCCGCACTGTGGGTTCCAGGGATAGTGAGTGGAATTCGAGACCCATAGTGGGTTACTTTGAGTCGGGCCTAGAGAGAGGCTAGTATACCTGTCGTGTGGGACGATATTTTAGTAGCCGTGAGAGGCAGTGTTATTCGACGTGTTCCATTGGGATGGAGATAGTATTCTTAGAGAATTATTGTTCCTGGATTTATATGTTACATGTGTCTGTGTTAATTCAGAATTAAAGGAATATTATGTGCGCAAATTAACGCTTGTTCACTGACTGGTGTTTGGTGGTGATGCATCTTAATTAATCTGTTGTTCAACATCACATTGTTACAAGGACATACCCTAGACACAACCATAGCCACTCTATCTGTCACTTAGTCAACATTCACTTTGTGACACCTGTGATAAATCAAGCTAAATAGATGGGTATTAAATGAAGCTCACAGAAGAGGGAAGGAAGGTGACTGGAGCTCTTCTGTTGTCTCCTATAAGTGTCAACCAGTGCCTCAATATGTATTGCTACTGTGAATGAGACTGGCCTCGGGTGACCCTCAATGTGCTCCATATCCAATTCTCAATATGCCTAAGTGAGCCGTGTCAAGACGAGGCTGGCCGGGAGGGCTTGAGTACGATCTTCCTTCCACGACATTAACCAGGCTGCCCCTGACGCTCAAAGACACACAGCTAGGCCCTCCCCAATAATCACGCACCCGGCAATCAAACAATTGGTCATTCCATGGGGATCTGCTGTGGTCAATGAGGTGAATGATGTCCACATCTGTCAGAAACATGCCATTGAAGGGGCACAGACATGAGCTCCCAACTACTCACGACAAACAAATAAGATGAATTCATCGACCAGACATGTGTGTGTGAGAGTGTGTGTGTATGTGTGTGTGTGTGAGAGTGTGTGTGTATGTGTGTGTGTGTGTGTGCGTGTGTGCGTGCGCGCGTGTGAAGGTAAAGTGTACAAATCCCACGTCGTAAGGCGTTTAGGATAGTACTATAATAATTATATATATATATATATATATATATATATATATATATATATATATATATATATATATATATATATATATATATATATGACCAATACAGTTAAGTTAGTTGCTTATCCTTTACAGGACGTAGCAGTTAACCTCAGCATTTATTGGCTATTGGTGATTCCTTGGCAAGTTGACGTTCAGTAGTTTGCCATTGCTTTCTGAACGACCCGCACCCCTACCATTTCATAAAGAAACCAACACAACTGTGTTTCGAACAGGGGTTTGCGGGATTACAAACTGCATCCGTACCACCTTCCCCACGGAGCCGGCTCGACCAATAAAACAGGATGTAATATTTAGCTGGACTGTTTCCTTCTGTTCAAGTGTGTTATATACGTCAATGTAGTGAAGATACGGTGCTCATTTCTCTAGCCAGTCCAGTGCCATGTCAGTGCTAGTGTAATTATGTCCGTTACGTCTTGATAAGTAAATCCTGCCCAGTGTTGATTGTGGTAGTGACCATAAGCTATTCATAGCAAAACTAAAAGCTTCTAAACTCAGAACATATATTAAAAAGCCATAATTAGCCTGCTATAATACAATAACGTACCAGAAGAATATTTAACCTGTTTGAAATACTGATATTATGTGTCAAGAGGAGACGGCACCGGATAAATTATCTACACATGCTTGAGATATCCATTCATCAGCCACAGATGCTGTGTGACATAAAACAGTTATAAAGAACACGCAAGCAGTATGTTATTAACAATAATTATGGAAAGACTTTATAATGAAATGGAAGAAAACAAAGGCACAGTACTAGCTGGCTTTAAAAGATATAGAGGTACACGTCGCAACATATTTAATATAAGGACAATTATAAAGAGCACAAACAAGCAAAGAGAACGAATAGACGAACCTAATTTTCAAAGGGTTAAGAATTGGGCACGCAGGCCTGTCTGAAACTCTTTCCTTCTTATCCGTCTACCCTCATACATTATTACATTAGACTCACCAACCACAACAAACACGATGCATTATAAACGCATGGACAAGCTTGCGATAATCAATCATACATGACTCACTAAAATTAATTTTGACATGGCAATTAGAATTTACTAATGCAGATGTAATATACCGCTGTTAAGAGAATGTGTATTATACTAGCTGTCCTTTGAGATAATAATATATATATATATATATATATATATATATATATATATATATATATATATATATATATATATATATATATATATATTTAAATGGGGCATGCAGTCTGAACTGAGATAATGTCCAAATAGGTTGCGATTGAATATATACGTATTGGTGGTGTCTTTGATTTATTGAGAAACATTGTGCCACAGCTGAGCTGCGGAGTATACTAAACTTGTTTTGTATAAGTCTATTCTTCGATTAGGGACTTGTAGAATGTTTAGTCGTTCACTATGTCTTGCGTTATATTTAAACAATTGTCAAAGGTAGTCTGGAGCATTTTAATATAGGAGTTTGTTAATTAGTTTGTTGAGTGGCAGTAACTGAAGACATTAATATAGGCTTCAATTGTCAGTAAAGTCTTACTATTGATTAAACCCACAGCCATTTTCTAGAGTGAGTTAATGCGCTCTGTGATTGAATTTGAACATCCATCCCAGATTGTGGAACAATAGCCAGTATGTGTCTGTATGTAAGAAGTATATGATATATTTCTTGTGTTTTCATCAATCTAATGTTTACAACATAGATATGTACACTTGCTTGACACATTACTTAAAATCAGTCAGTTATGTGAAATACGAAAAATTACGGAGCATAATGAAAGAATTGAGTTTCCTGTGACATCTATTACATATTATAATAACAGTCTACGTGGAAGAAAACGGAACAGGAAGAATATGCGATAATGTAACAGACAGGTTCGACATATGAGAACGAAGAATTAGACAGGCCTGCATTGTGTCTACTTATCTGCTTAATGTGTATGTTGAAAACATCATGAAGCATGTTAGAGAAAACATTGACAAGCAACGACACTGGAATATAGGGAATTGAAATATCGCACCTTCTACATGCTGACAACATATATTTACTATCGACAATACAAATGGGAATTCAGAAATTAATTAAGTCCATGCAAACAAAGTGAGAAACAAAACGTATATCTCAATACAGTTTAATTAGTTGTATATCCTTTACAGGACGTTCAGTCAATCCCAGCACTTCTTCGCTCTTTGTTATTTCTTGGCAAGTTTACGTTCAGTAGTTTGCCATGTTTTCTGAACGACCGACACTCATACCCGCAGGAAACCATCGCAAGGCGGTCTGCTTCTAAATCGCCCGCAGTTGCGTTTCGAACGCGTTATGCGGAATTACGAATATCTCAATACAACATAAACAAAATAATGACACCATAAAAATAAGGGCATGCATATATTTATCAACTGAGATAAACTATAGACGATGAGTTGCATTGAACAGTCATGTTCTCTGCTGACAGACCATGGGAAAGGTGATACAGACATTACAGAAGAATAAACATCGCTTTATTAAAGCTAAAGCAAATCAAACAGAACAATAAAAGTCACAGCACTAAGAGCATGCATGATTTGTAACGGGATATGGGTGCGAAACTAGGATATATAACATATCAGCAGATAAGCATATTCCATCTTCAAATAGAAATGTGACTGAAGAGAATTAACACTTCACTGGACGGACACAGATTTAGTCAACCAGAACTCAGTAAGGTGAAGACTGATTTATAACACAGCCAAATATGAAATATTTTGGACACGTAATATAAAGTTATGAAAGTCTGATAATTGTGAAGGGAAACGTAGCGTGGCATCGGAGCAGTGGATAACCACAGCGTAGATGGATTTAATATGACACACAGTTAACACATGACAACAATAGAGACATGGCATCTGGCTTGGGTTAGGGAGACAGTTTGAAATACTTTTATTGAGTCTAAGTCTATGACATAACAGTCCACTGGATGATGGCGACAATAGCAGACAAAACACAACACAATCCTGGCAGTTAATAACAAATCATAACATCAACAACAGGTCACCTATGTGAGCCACATAGTGGACACTTCATTTTGTTCTAGGTGGATAATTATGTAGATTAATCAATGGATGAATAGTACCACATATGGCAATACCGTTCTTTAAGAGAACTTAGTGCTGGCAACTACATATGTATAATGCAGTATTGTTCCGTGCGTTTATTTGATTGTCGCTACATTAGGCAGCAGTTGTATTAAACACATTGGGCAATGAAATAATCAAAATTCTCCACTATTGACATTTTTGCCAAATATTCATTTCTCTACTTCTTATTTTGTTCACTTGAAATAAATTGCCCAGGACTGCAGTTTTGTTTCCTGTATAGGACTGCAATGTTGTTTCCCGCAAAGAACTGCAATGTTGTTTCCTGTATACAACTGCGATGTTGTTTACTGTAGAGAAAGAACTGCAATGTTGTTTCCTGTATAAACTTCGCTGCCTGTCTAAAGTCACGCAATGGTTGGTACAGTTTAGATTTTGCCGTGGTTTCACTAGCCTTGACCTGGATTATATGGGGGACTATAATTCGCATATGAGTGTCTGCCCACCTTGTGTAATGTCCACCAATGAATGCAGGCAGTTCTCTGGTGTAAAAAAAAACAGCAACACACATATCCCAGTCAACACAGATCTGTAACTATGCAGGCCATCTGAGGTCACAACAGCAGCTCCCTTGCAGAGAGTCGCTTTCACTCCCGCCAGCGGCTTGTAGTTCCAGTTCCTCTGCTTCACTGCATGTTCACGCCTAGGTGTCTTGAAAGTCATGTGTCCACAGTCGTGTTGGTGTACCTCAGCCTCTTCTTCCAACAACCGTGCCTGTTGTTAGTGTTGTTCTAAGCCAGTGTGACCCTTGATATAGCCACGGTGTTTCAGTTCCAGAGACATTATTGTGTCTATTAGCCAGCCTCTCCCCCCTCCCACCCGCCACTCCCCACCCCCAACAACCAATTCTTATAGAATATCAGTATTTTCATTTTCTGGTTCAAAGGTATTCTAGGAAATCACCTGAAACAATAAACTTCAAAGGCCTGAATTTTCTTCTGCAGTGATTCTTAGTGGTCGTGTTTCACACCCACATGTTGTCACGCGTCTACATGTCGTCACGTGTGCATGTTGTCACTTATTTGCATGTTGTTACGAATATGCATATTGACACATTTCTGCATGTTGTCACTTATTTGCATAGTGTCACTACCTGCATGTTGTCACGTATTTGCATGTTGTCACGCATCTTCATGCTGTCACGTATTTACATGTTGTCACGTAACTGCATGTCGTCACGTATCTGCAAGTTGTCACGTAACTGCATATTGTCACGTATTTGCAAGTTGTCACGTATCTGCATGTTGTCACGTATTTGCACGTTATCACGTATCCGCATGCTGTCACGTAACTGCATGCTGACACGTGTCTCGGTGTTGTCACGTTTCTCGATGTTGTCACGTGTCTACATGTTGTCACGTATCCGCGTGCTGTCACGTATCTGCATGTCTGTCACGTGTCTACATGTTGTCACGTGTCTACATGTTGTCACGTGACTACATGTTGTCACGTGTCTACATGTTGTTACATATCTGCATATTGTCACATGAAAGATGCACGCTGCGATCACAGAGCAACCAATATGTAACCTTGTGAACCAGATTTCTTTGATGTCAGCTACTTTGTGTGGATAAAATTTGGTTTTCATACTTGCTGATTTTCATAGTATAACACCCCTGCCCCCTCTCCCACCCCGGAAGCCCCAATGCCTCCATTTCGGGCTGAATTCCTCCTGGACATGTGTCGGATGTCTGGATTGATGGCTCAACCCAAAAGAGAGAAAGGATACTAAGTTCCTCTTCCCCAATATGATCCTGCCCGTTTAATTATGTTAACCTTTAATGGCGCAGTTGCTTGAGTCCATAACTAGAGTCTCAGAGAACCAAGGAATACATCAAGGAAAACAATTACAAGTATTTCCCCTTTATACCCAAATGTCCTAATGGTGGTTCTTTGCCTCTCCTCTCTCAGTTAACTTAATTTTATCTAGGGTTGTATGATTAAACTAATTGACTATGACAAGTAAACAATACTGGGGAAATATTTTGCACAATTCTTGAAAAAAGATTACGAACTACTTTAGAACCCCAGCTAAGCGAAACACAACTTGGATTAAGGAAACACAAAGGATGCACAGATGCCATTTTTGCTCTTTGACAACATATAGAAAAATCAATCGAATTCAGTGAAACACTCTAATTAGCCTTTGTCGACCAAGAAAAGGCATTCGATAGAGTAGATAAAAACAAGTTCTGGGAAATCCTTAAACAATATGGAGTGAGTACACATCTAACAATACTATGCAGAAGCTTTTACAACAACAATGAATGCATAGTGAGAGCAACTGGAGGACACTCAGAACTTTTCACCATAAGATCTGGAGTACGACAAGGGTGTGTCCTGTCCCCCTCTCGTGTTTATAACATATATAGACAATATATGTAAAGATACCAGCCAAGCAGAGACAGCAAGAATACCGCATGACGAGAACACAGAAGAAGAACCATCTGCAAAGTACACCATTACAGAACTCCTGTTTGCGGACGACCAAGCACTAATAGCAAAATCAGAAGCTGAATTACAAGACCACAGGAATAGTCTAAACAAAATGTGTAGGGAACATAACATGAAAATTAGCACAAGCAAAACAGAGGTAATGACTATAACTAAAGAAGAACAAACAACAACAATTCATCTATACGAACATCCCTTGAAACAAGTAAAGAGTTTCAAGTACTTGGGAAGTATAATATCATCAAATGGCAGATCAGAAGACGAGATCGAACAAATGGCACCAATACTAAAGAACAAACATGTATCAATAACTAGTAAGAAAGCACTTTACAACACAATCTTCCTACCAACTCTATGCTACCAATGCCAAACCTGGACAATGACAGAAAAAGAGAAAAGAAAAATCATAACAACAGAAATGAGGTTCCTGAGAAGAATACTCAACGTATCAAGAAGAGATAAGATTAGAAATGAATAAATCAGGACTAAAGTGGGGGTTAAAGCAGCACTAGATTTTATTAGAAAGCAGCAAGTCAAATGGTTTGGCCATGCAAGTAGGTTGCCAGTCAACAGCATACCACAACAAGCAATAATGTACAGACCAGATGGAATCAGAGGAAGAGGCTGACCACGTAAACGTTGGACGGAGGGAATAACAGAGTCCATGGGAATATCGATATATGAAGCCCATAATCGGGCAATCTCACTATGTTTATACTTCACCTCGACACCGCAAGGTACAAGAGGAACATAATGAGATGAGATGATGAGAAACAATACACTCATGAGAGGAAATGACTTCTTCCCCCCCCCCCCCCCCACATCATTTTTTAAACTCTATATAGAGTAATGAACAGTATCTCAAATACATACATGAAAAATCAGAAAATCATGTACATCAAGATTTTTACACATTATAGTTTCAGCAGTGACTCCCCTCCTCGGATAGAATTGAGATTACAGGTAATTTCGCAGTTAATTTTCTTACAGATCCTCTGTGTTAGTAAATCTGAAGCAGAAAAATTGGTCTGCCTTCCCTTATATTGAATTGTGGGTTATGGTTTCCTGCTCCAAGCAGTCACTGTGATTTATGTTTATCTTGTAAGCTTCAGAGTGTTGTTCTTCCCCAAGTTGTAGAATAATATTGTTTTATTTGGCTCTAGATTTCCATTCTTGGCAGGTAAATTATGTTATATAAATGTTACCTCTCCTATAAGACAAATGGAACTTTTGCAGGTGGAGAAGTTTCTGCCCCACTCTCTCACAGAGCATTTAGCATAGTAGCTTCTATCACCCAAGTCAGGTCTGGATCTCTATGGTTGTGGACAATACCTGAAATGTCAGCAATCAACATGTATCTAATGATGTCATCAATATGACATTAGAAATTAAATTCTGTACCTTTCAAGAAAAACAACAAAGAACTACATAAAAGAATCGTGATCCTAGGAAAATAAACAGTGGAGGGAAAGGAGTCTTGGTGCTCTCTAATAGTTATCCACAACATAATGGTTGTTCTCCTTTCAATCCGTCATTATATGGCGTTCAAGGTTTAGACTAGCAGATGTGCAGTTTAATCTTCACCCAAGCCTGTCCTTCAGGTCTTCAGGTTAAGTAATACCTTTATTGAATTGGAATTGATAACTATGTTTCCCATCCTCTTCAGTACCTAGTTATCTTCTCTTCATCTTCTTCCATCAAGAAAAAAGGGTCTCATACATTACGGGATTTTAACATTATTCGCTATTACAATTAGTAGTTGCTTATAAGCAATATAAGTACATCATGGTATCAATTCTTGTATAGTATTCAGGTGAATTCTTTTCTAATCAAAAGTTTCAAGGCGAGTATATTCCCTCCTATTCACCGTGTCTGTAATATGCTTGTACTTCATTATCATCATCATCATCATCATCATCATCATCATCATCATCATCATCATCATCATCATCATCATCATCATCATCATCATCATCATCATCATCATCATCATCATCATCATCATCATCATCATCATCATCATCATCATCATATTCATCATCATCATCATCATCATCATCATCATCATCATCATCATCACCATCATCATCATCATCACATTCTTATCATCTTCATTACAGTCATCATCATCATCATCATCATCATTGTTATTACATTCATCATCCTCATTATCCTTACAATTATCAGGACACTAGAACATATGTGGTATCAGGAGTGACATGAAATACAAAGTGGGGTTTTGCTTAAGATACAAAACCAGGTGCTTGTAGTATGCCAGAAATGTAATATGGGTTGTGTCGTGCACAGGGCACAAAACCAGATGTTGGTACCATAAGTGATATGTAATACAAAGTGCTGTCATGCGTCGGAGTCCACTAAATTATTAATTAGTGTTTGGGTTATGCCGAACATGTTCTCTTGTGATAGACAAGTCATTGCACATCAAAATTTCCTTCTATTATGAGACTGACTGTTAGCTTAAACTCCTTTTTAGTACTTCACTTTACTCGCTCATTCTCAGACATAATATTCATATGTGCATGGATGATAATTTGACTCATTCATTAGACATCATTCTTATGTACATGGATGATCATTTCACTCATTCATCAGTGTGGTATATTAGAATAGAAATGGGAGATCGCTGTCCCAAATTATCAGGGGACCTCTGTTATAGGAAAACCAGGAATTGGCTCGTGAGATTCCCAAATGATAAAAAAGGTTTTCCTGATAGGAGGTCACGCAGGAGAGCCCAGGGAAGTCACTGCTTTAAAGAGAAAGTAAGATCACTCTAATTAGAGGACAAGCGAGTTGTATCCCTGCCACCGGCTCTCTCTTGTTGGATCTGATCGTTAAGTGAAGTAACTCTATCACTCTAATATTAATTAAAGGAAGTCACATATAACACTAATGAAATTACGGAACACAGTAGGAGACGTTTACATTAATGTAATAAAAGAAACGGATTGGGGGTATGCACCATGGGCAATACAATTTACATAAATATTACACACTTGATATCTTTATGCCTAATTATCTAACAAATATTACTATCCCAATGTCCGATCGTTGATACCAAAAATTCAAGAACATCCAACACAATTATAGCACACTTAACTACATATAACTGTTTGTATGTCTCTAGTTAAGATAAACACTGTTTATAAATGTTTATTTCCTGGACGAATCTGGCACTAGTTGATCTTGACACTGGGTATTCTATGGTTCATGATTCCTTGTAGAATGATCTCTGTAGGTATCAATATAGACTAATTGGACGTGCGTAAAGGTTGTTGTTTACTTGTGGAATAGTTGTTACGTAGTTTAAGAGTTATGACGTAGTTGTTTATTAGTTGTTGGCCGCTGGACTTAAATGAGGATACATGGGGTGGTAATGCAACTTAGCTTCATCCTTATGTGGCGGAGTGGCAAATATAAGAACGCAGATTTCCTCCTTCACTGAGGAATCGCTCCACTTCGGCCAGGGATGATTTCCCTTCTTGGCATCATCACTTGTACCAACAGACCACCTCCCATATCTGTTGTAACATAATGGACAACATAATTGTACCCCTCCTTACAAAATAATTAGAAAACTCGACATCCTCAAAAAAGTGTGGAACAAACACCCATATACTACTACTACCTAGAGATAAATCAGCCGACCTTTGTCCGCTGACTATAGTGTCACTTACATGATTGGACTTAACCAATGTCCTACATGACATAGGCTTACCTCTAGCATGTTTGCAATGCACGCCTGACTCTTGTGTGCACCAAGCAATCATACTCATTAATATAATTATTCGCTCAGTGGTCAATGTCTACTGATCTGACTCCGATTAAGAGTGACATCTCACTCTGGTCATTATGCATATGTCCTTTCCTCAGGATAGGGGGTAACATAAAATCATCACACACTCAATGTATATAATGTTCCAGGTAATACGTATATATCATATAACATGCATGCGTATTTTAGACACACATAACAATGACATTTAGACAATCACAAAGAAAGATTATCCTGATAAATTCTCTCGCCAATCCTAGGATAAGAAACATAAGACAATCCAAGGATAGCCTACAAGACATTTACAGTGTCTACAAATTATGGCAGTCCCCATAAGAAAATGGAGATGCTCCATGATGTATTTCAGAATAGGTCTCTTAGTTAGACTTAAGTCACTAATCACTATCATGACCTAAAGACTGATATTAAACTGACGTTCCCTCGACACAAACAGGGTAGCTTTACAAGTATTTCTCACCTTTTTGTCTCCAGAGACTCGGTAATATTATCCACTGAAAATCACATCCCGTTAGAATCACTTTTACTAGAGAACTCCCTATACTGAATTAGCTACTCCTTATATAAAATCTATTATCCCCCCTGCCACGTTAATTGCGCACTTAGTCTACACTAGGAGGTCGGATAAACATGGTTATTCGGACATCCTTTATGTAAGGTAAATATCCGCGGACCTTCTCTTATTAGTTTGACGTATTTAGTCTGCATTCCATTGCAGCACTATCTGCCGTAAAATAATACTTCATTTGGGCGAATGACAACAAACTTTGGAATACTGGGCGTAATCTGTTATTCCAATTAATAAATCGCCGGTCGTTGTATTTACTGGGCGCTATGAATTTCCAGCCGTATGTGTTTTCACAATCATTGCATTGGTAATATAAACAGGCGTTGTCAACCCTTGTATAGAAAATAGACTGTGCCTTGTCGACGGTTCTCAAGCTGTAGTTATGGGGAAATTGAAAATGTCACAATGCTCCCCTCTAAGACAGTTCCTCCTAGGGAGAACTGGAACATCACCAAACTGCAACTTGAGAATCCTCAGATGTAATCTATCTATTTCTCATTGGTCCCTGTCGCTTCTGGTTCTGTTAAATTGTCAGGAACAGGATGTCGACTGAGGAAGTCTGCTCCAACATTCATTTTTCCAGGTACATATTCAATCTGAAATGAATACGGTTGAAGAAGTAGCGACCATCTCATCAGTCTCGCATTCAAATTTCTTGAAGCTGCCAGAAACATCAAAGGTTGATGGTCACACTGCACAGTAAAGTGTTTCCCATACAGATAGGCTTGAAATTTTTCCACAGCCCAAACTAAGGCCAAACATTCTCTTTCGATGGTAGAGTAATTTCTCTCTGCTGAGTTCAATTTTCTACTTGCATAGGCAACTGGAAATAGCACTGAGTGCTCATCTTCTTTCCTCTGAAGTAGGGTAGCCCCAATTCCAATGTTGCTTGCATCTGTCCGAAGTATGAATGGTCGTTTGAGATCTGGAAGATGAAGTACTGGTTTTGCTGTTAATGCTTTCTTAAGTTCTGAATAAGCATTCTCACATTCTGCCGACCATGTGACTTTCTCTGGTTCCCCTTTTCTTGTTAGGTTGGTTAAAGGAGCAGTGAGGGAATTGAAGTCCTTGATGTATCTCTGGTAGAATCCACACAGTGACACAAAAGACCTAACATCTTTCTTTGTTTTTGGACGAGGTGCTCGTTGTAGCTTCTCAATATTTCCTTCATGAGGAGTCATGAATCCTTGAGACACCGTATGTCCAAGAAAATCAAGCTGATGGAATCCTATCTGACATTTCTTTGGTCGTGCAGTTAAACCAGTTTCTTTAAGGCGTTTGAAAAGACGGTGGAGTGCCTTAAGATGTTCCTCAAAGTCTGCGTAGCAATTAGGATATCATCCATGAAATTGCTGATTGCTGGATGTTGAAGTGGTTCGAGTAATTTCCTCATCATTCTGGTGAAAACACTGGGAGCATTACTCAATCCAAAAGGAAGAACGTTGAACTCATAGTGACCATCAGGAGTACTGAAGGCCAACCATGGACGAACTTCTGGTTTTACAGGAATCTGATAATATCCCTTGCTGAGATCGATCCTGGTGAAGTATTTGGCTCTGCTGAGACTCGTGAAGAGTTGGTTTTGGTCAGGCAGAGGTTCGGCCTGAAACTCCGTTATAGCATTGAGCTGTCGATAATCGATGCACAATCTATGTTCTCCACTGGGTTTTCTCAATAAAACCACACTTGCACTGTAAGGTGATTCAGATGGAGATATGATTCCAGATGAAAGCATTTGCTGGATCTCTTCTTTTAAAGCTGTCGCTTTGGCATACGGAACTGGGTATGTTTTGACTCGCACAGGTGTAGGGTCAATCAACTTCATGTCGAACTCTACTAAATCTGTAAGTCCTGGCTTGTCTGTAAGTATATCTGCATATGTAGCTAAGAGTTCTTGAATCTGCTGCTGCTGATCCTGGGTTAGTGTAGGACTGATGTCCACATCCCGGTAAGTTTCTTTTGCTTGCAGAGTGTACTCAACACCCATAGTGTTTCCCTGGTCAACTTCTGTAGCCACTGCCAAAGCCATCAGATGTGTAACTCGGTGGTGGGCCTTTCATTATATTTCCTCAGGAGGTTTATATGAAAAATCTTCTGTTTTCCTCTGATGGAAATCTTGTAGTTAGTGCGAGAAATCTTCTCGGTCACTTCATAGGGTCCTTTCCAACCGATCTGCAATTTGTTCTGGCTAGTTGGGAGAAGTAACAGCACCTTCTCTCCAACTTCCAACTCTCGATCCTTTGCTTTCTTGTTGTAGTAACGAGCAATTCTACGTCTAGCTTGCCGTAGATTGTCTGACGCTAGTTTCCAACCATGCTGTAGACGTTGTTTCAACTCAGTCACATAGGTGGATGCAGTTACAACTGTCTCATCAACTTGATCATCAGTCCATGTTCGAAGTAAAGCTTCAAGTGGTCCCTTGATTGGTCGACCAAATAACAATGTTGCCGGTGCAATTCCAGTTGAGTTTTATACTTATCTGATTTCACAATGATAACTTTAAATGTTAACACCATTGATATCACAATGAAATCTCAATCACTCCACAATCACAATCATATGTGTATGGATGACAATTAAGCATATGTATGTGCTTTACACGTGATAAACTCACAGATTCAACAACCATGACATTACAATGGAATATCACCAATTCTCATCCTTCATCAGAAATTATAATATTTCCTGGATGATAATTAAGCATACTGATGTGTTGTTACAATTGATACATTCACATCTGTTTAACAATAATGAAATCACACATGACTCATGCTCTTTTTAGTGACATAGACTTATGTGATCAGTAGGCCTACTTATGAGATTCACAAAGGATGATTCCTCGGGTTTAGCAAAAATAAAATCACATGAACCACACCAGACATGCTCTCATCAATGACATAGCATTATGTGATCACTAGGCATACTTATGGGATTCACAAAGGATGATTCCTCATGTGTTGCAATAATGAACTTTTACATGGGTTCCCACATGCTCTCATAGATTTATGTGATATACTCAATCCACATTCATTCATTATGAATCCTAAACATTCTTGCATGGCGGTTGATTAAGCATTAATATGTGGCACACATATTAATTCCATATGTTTAACAACAATAAAAATACATTTGCCTCATCATATGGTTGCTTTAACCCATCACACAAACTATGATATCTATATGAATCTATTTGGGTCTCATGTGTTCATAGAATTAAAAAAAAAATAACTACTTGTCCTCTCATGTGCTCATGTAACAAAATCTACTTGACTATTTCACATTACACTAATTTATCTTACCAGTGTTGGCACATTTAAACTAGTTTTCTTACCACTGCACTAAGTGTAGTTACCGTCTTAAATCTTAAGTTACTCACCACTCCTAAATCACCGTTGATTGAGTTTAACTACTTAAGAAATACAATGTAAAATTAGGTCTAATGCTTATACATTAAATAAGTTGTTTAACTGGTAGAAAAAAATAAAACTCACTGTGGCTTTCCTAATGGACAGTTTACCCATAGGCTATGATAACTGAATTTATTATTTAGTTTCTACTAAATTAATTTCTTAAGAACTAACCACATGGTTTACACACATTTACTCACCGACTGTAGCGAAACGCCAGTGGCCCATATCCTTATGCATTCTTTTATTCTTGGTAAACAGGGGTAAACGGCTTTCCGTTATTCTCAGTTCTCTTGTTTGCTCAACTCTCCATGAAAGAGGGTTCTTTGGGTTAGCTTCATCCCACAATCTTTACATGGAGCGAGTATATATTTGTCTGTCCTTTCGGGTAGTCCCGATGGAACGCCTTGCGTCAAATGTGCACTGGTGCAGCTGCTGGGCAATTGATGGCCGTGCCAAAACCTACCGTTTGATACTTGCAGTTTGTCAAGTGATTTAAAGATTACGACAGAGATGCAACATACTACTGAAGTAGTGGAAAGGTAAACTTGGGTTTTCGTTGATCCAGGCAAGGCTTGGCCTATAAATATCTATTGTTTTAACGACTGAGTGGTTATGGCAAAACAGCAGTCTTGCCATGTTGGGAGGGGGTGACAGTTAGCCGATCTGACTACGCGTCTTGATCTTGGCATGGAAAGGGAACACATCTGAAGAATAAGTAGTTACCAAATGATATCGCTTGTTCTTGGCAGCTGATAGACGAGTGATATCTTGATTCCTACGGCTTACCGTTACTTAGTAGCATCTCTCTTTTAAATATAGGCACATTAGATAGCTACGGGGATGGGGTCCACCAATCTATAATCTATCTTCTTGAGCCAGGGGATGCTAGCCACAGGACTATCTCTTTCGTCTGTCACTCGATAGGATGATGTCGGGAGGATAATAAACTCCTCTATCTCACTGAGAGAACCTGAACTTATCTACACTATGGCTTGTGCAGGGCAATGCCGGTACATTGGGGCGACAGCTCAGTCGAGAGCGGCGGCCGGGAGGGGTAGTATCTTCTTTGAATGGGGAAATACACGGTGTGCCATATAACCCCACTTAAGGGGGAGAAACACACCGATTACTGGGCGCACCCACACCACAAGATCTTGGTTGCGAGAAAGGCATGGTTTGCAAGTGAGAGGAAAGCATGGAAATGAATGTGCCCAATAATAATAAAGGCTTGGTATGAGTGTGGAATGTGTGTCTTGTAGACAAAACGTTCCTAGGGTGGACAACTTGACATCACCCAGCTGGAGGTCGACTCAAGCCCGGACGTAGCCAATCCAGGGGGCTACCTGACAGGTCAGGCCCATTCATTCGGGTATGGTATATACTGCATTGGGTCAAGATCCTATATGTCAAATATATTAACTGAGACCCTATTGGTCTTCAGGATTGTGTGATGCATGAGTCCGCCCAGTCGCTTAATATTGTTTGTCATCTCCAGGGTCCTCTTTTGTTGGACGTGACCAAATCGGACAGTCTCCACACAGCTTCTGTGCTAGAGCCAAATACGTCTGATGAAGCCAGGTCAATGTATTAGCCATATCACACATGGTGTGCCTAACTCTGAGAGAGAGGCAAGGGCATATCTTGAAGAAATGACATAGGCCCGAGAACAGTTACAATCTGGGTTGTGTCTACGCATGATTATCCTGCATACTATGAAACAATGACAATTTGCAGTAATGGTGCATCTCGGGTCCTTTCATTGACATAGGCCCGAGAACAGTCACATTCTAAGTTGAGTCTACGCATGATTATCAGGCATACCCATTTTGTACCGGACATTGAAAGACACCTATCTATGTTAAGTCCATGAACAATTCCTCAACAACCAGTGGATTTGATTCTACGGAAGCCTGTTGAACTTACACCCAATTACCGGGAAGGAAGGAGATTCCGGCACAAGGGGTGAGATGTATGTGGACAGATCGGACAGTATATGAAGCTGGGTCTGTGACTATGGCTACTGAGGCTATGTGCCTGAACTGTATCGGTGTTGTGTCTGTTTAGCACTTTCTGTGTTACCTGCCTTGGTGTTTTTCTGTGCTGTCCTGTATTGATTTAATAAATCAAGTTTTAGCTTATTCCAACGAGCAATGTGTTATATATATGGATCAGCCAGAGGAACACGACAGGAAATAGGTCCTTAGGTCGAAAGAAAGAGTGACAGTGAGTCCGGGGAAAACGGAGGAGGGTTGGCAGGTAAAGACCTATCCCAGCCAGGGTTATAAAGAGAATAATTTGAAATATTGTGATAGGGCTATTTGGGACCCTCCACGTAGCTTGTTACAATTTCTGGGGGCACGTCGTGGGATATTTGAAATCCTGGTGGAGTTCTGGCTGATTTAGTGATAGGGGACAGATATTCTTGTCTACTATCAATAGGTTCTGCCTACCGTGCCTGGCTATTGTCTATACTCTTCCTGACACAGACTGACCGACATACGACGTGTTGTGGTCGTGCAATATATATATTTTGGTTATGTGAGATAATCATTTTCTATACAATTTCTTGGGCACTTTCCCTCTGAGTTTAAGATGGCATCAGCTGGGTTTAATGTCGCTGACGTACAGGCTACAGGGCGTGAGATGGGCTATGATGGAGCGGAGTTACAGAAATATGTGCAGGAAGTGGAAAGAGACTTCAGACAGGCTGTGCGCGTAGCCAAGAAAATTGAGGCGGAGGCTAGGAAGATGGAGGCCGAGCAGGCAGTCAGAGACCATGAGTTTCGTATGAGGGAGTTGGAGCTGAAAGCTCAAACTGCCAAGGAAAGCGAGGGTGCAGTTGGAGGCGCAGTTCTACCGGACTCAACAACTTCTGGTGGCGGTCCATATCAGGCAATGAAGTTCCCATTGCTCCCGTTCGATGAACACAAAGAGAAGATCGACCAGTATCTTCAAAAATTCCAGTCGATGGCTTTGGCTATGGGGCTGGAACGTGGGAAATGGAACTTGAAAATCTCGCAGGGCCTGAGGGGGGACCGCGTACGAGGTCTACTCAAGGTTGCCACCTGGTATGGAGAATGACTATGAGGCTCTGGAAAAAGCATTATTGAAAAGGTTCCAGATGACAGCCCATACATACCGTCAGCAGTTCAGAAAGTCCAAGAGAGAGCCAGGAGAGATGTTCGCAGCCTACAGTGTTCGACTGAAGTCTTACCTTTTGAAGTGGATGTCATTAGCTGGATTTGCTAACGACTATGAAAGTTTAGAAGAATTAGTGGTCGGTGACCAAATGAAGAGGATGATGCCTAAGCCATTGCAAACCTTCTTGCTTGAAAATGGGGCAGAAAGGTTAGACATAGTCAACACATTGGCGGAAAGGTATGTGCTAGCTCATGGGGATAATGGGGAATTGTCACAACCCAATCCCCGATCACCAGACACCTGGTCTGGAAAGAAGAAGAACCCTAAATCAGCTCACACCAAGAAGGAGGATCCTTTCGAGAAAGTTCCTATTAAGAAACCCTCTGGTAAGAGTCCACCTGGATCTCCTAAAAGAAAGTGGAGTGAAAAGTGGTGCGCCTATTGCAAATCTCCCACACACAATACGGTTGATTGCCGGCGTAAACAGAAAGACTCTCACTATGCTGCTTGTCTTGTAGAAACCGGGGAAGGGTCTCACAAGGAAGTAGAAGGGAGGGATCTTGGGAACAATGATTCAGAAAAACTACCAGTAGTAGAAACGGTACTTGTGAACGGGCAACCAGTTGAGTGTCTCTATGACACCGGTCTGCAGTTTGAGGCTGTAATTTCCTCACACTTAGTGAGCCCGGAGCAGCTAACCGGGGAATCTATTGAGATTCAAACGGCGACAAAGAGTGCGGTAGCGATGTCTCTTCCAATTGCGAAGGTAGACATCAAATCTAAATATGTTACCGGCACTATACAGGCAGCCGTTCTGCTAGATCCTATCTTCCCAATGATCTTGGGTTGTCGCTACGTCTTTCTAGGGATTCCAACCTAACCCATGTACGTAGGGGCGATGCAAACCAGATCTCAATCGGAGGATGAGCAGACGCCGGCCTTGATCGTGAATCCCTTGCCTGGGGAGTTACGAGCTGCTCAAAGCCAGGATGCTACTTTGCAACCTTGCTTCAACCAGTTGCCCAAAAGTTCTGACCCACCAAGACGGGGTCAGTATTATATGAAGAATCGGTTACTGTACCGGAGAGCCGGAGTGGAGGACCGCCAGCATGGACAGCTGGTAGTTCCTAAGGCTTATCGGGAACAGCTTCTTCATATGGGACACACCATTTCTTTCAGTGGACATATGGGTGTCGGGGCAACTCTCCAGCGCATTTCCTGCCATTACTACTGGCCAGGGATGACTGGAGACGTGCGTAGGTACGTCAAGTCGTGCCCAGAGTGCCAGCGTGTGGCACCAAAACACTGGACAGCTCCGGTAGTCCTGGGAGACATGCCCATTATGAACTCTCCTTTCGAGAGAGTTGCCATCGATCTTGTTGGTCCTCTTCCTCGGACTAGGAAGAGGAATAAGTACATTCTCACGATGGTGGATTGCTGTTCCATGTGGGGCGAGGCGATACCGTTGGCCACAATCGACTCTAAGCGAGTGGCTGATGCACTGATGGAGACCTTTACTCGGTTGGGATTTCCCAACCAGATCCTAACGGACAATGGGTCTCAGTTCTGTGGTAAGCTGATGGAAGAAGTCTTTCGTATCTTCCAGACTAACCACATTCACACAAGCCCGTACCACCCTCAGTCTAATGGGCAAGTAGAGAGGTTTAATGGTACCTTGATGACCATGCTTCGGAAGCTGGCTCAAGAGAAACCAGACAGATGGGATGAGTATATCTCGGCCGCCTTGTTCGCCTATCGGGAGGTTCCCCATGGATCGACCGGGTTGCCACCAGCCACTCTACTATTCGGGAGGCCAATCAAGGGTCCCTTAGAAGCCTTATTGAGATGTTGGACAGAGGAAGAAACTTCCGAAGAAGTTGTATCCTCATATAAATACGTCGAAGAGTTAAAGAAGAAATTCCAGACGGGTTGGGCTTTGGCAGCTCAGAATCTGAGGGCGGCCAGAAAAAGACACGCGGCCTACTACAATAGAAGGACGAAAGATAGGTCTCTTAAAGTGGGGGATCGGGTTCTGTTGTTACTTCCAGTAGGTTCCAATAAACTCGAGATTGGTTGGCAGGGGCCTTTCCCGGTGGAAAGGGTTGTGTCCCGTACCAATTATGCTATCCGGATCAGGGGGAAATCTAAAATCTTTCACATTAACCTCTTTAAAAAATATGAGGAACGATCCGATGGTACTTCTCTCCCACTCATGACTATGGCGGTCGCGATGGAAACTGAATCGGGCGAAGACGCGGATAGGGAGTATCCTTTACAACCTGGGGAAACCTATAAGGATGTACATATAAATCCTGATCTGTCGACTGAAGAAACAGAACTGGTCATCCATTTGTTGGAGTCCCATCAACAGATTCTTACCGATCGTCCAGGGCGGACAGGGTTGGTCGAGTTTGATATGGCTCTGACTACCCAAGACCCCATTCGCCAGAAAATATATCCAGTGCCCTTTTCGAAAGAGAAGGCCCTGGAAGCAGAAATCCAGAAGCTTCTGGATGATGACATCATAACTCCTTCGACTTCTCCTTATAATGCCGGGGTTGTCTTGTTGAGGAAGCCAAGCGGGGAGCACCGCTTATGTATTGATTACAGGCATTTAAACAGTTGTACGACATTCCAAGTTGAGCCGTTACCAAACACAAATCAACTATTTGCCAGATTAAATAGGGCAAAGTACTTCTCAAAAATCGATTTAAGTCGGGGATATTATCAGATCCCTGTGAAGCCTGAGGTTCGGACCCATGCTCGCTTTCAGTACTCCGAGCGGCCATTACGAATTTAAGGTGATGCCTTTTGGGCTGAACAATGCGCCCAGTGTGTTCACTCGCATGATGAGAATGTTATTAGACCCTTTAAAGGATCCCTCTGTGGTCTCGTTTATGGATGATATTCTCATCGCGTCTGACAATCTGAGTGATCACCTGAGGTCCTTGGGACAGATCTTCAAAAGGTTAAAAGAGGAAGGGTTAACCGCCCGTCCAGCCAAATGCATGATTGGCTATCAATCCTTGGAATTTCTGGGATATACTATTACCCCAGGGGGACTGGTACCGGAAGAAAAGAATATTGAAAAGGTCCGTCTCGCACCCCGTCCTAGATCCAAAAAAGATGTTAGGTCTTTCTTGTCTCTGTGTGGGTTTTACCAGAAATTTATTCCAAAGTTCAACGAAATTGCGGCGCCGTTAACCGAGACTCTGAAGAAAGGATCGCCAGATCTTATAATCTGGACCCCGAGCTGTGAAGAAGCTTATGGGAAGCTGAAAGAGGCTTTGGTGGATAGGCCAGTCCTGCAACTCCCAAATTTGGAGAAAACGTTTGTTCTAAGAACCGACGCGAGTAACATAGGGATTGGGGCAACTTTGTTGCAGGAAGGGCGAGATGATGCTTCGGTGCTATTTCCAGTGGCGTATGCAAGTAGAAAACTGTTACCCGCCGAACGGAATTACTCCACAGTCGAACGGGAATGTCTGGCTCTAGTGTGGGCGGTACAAAAATTTCAACCGTATTTGTATGGAGTACCGTTCAAAGTGCAGTCCGACCATCAACCTCTGACCTTTTTGGCAACTTCTAAGAAACTGAACGCGAGGTTAATGAGATGGTCATTGCTCCTACAACCGTATCAGTTCACGGTCGAATACATCCCCGGAAGGGAGAATGTGGGAGCAGATTTCCTATCACGGCATCCTATTGTTGAATGTGAGGGTGGGGTCATTCGAACAGAACCACTGACAGTAGAAAGTTCGTAGGGTTCGACTTTCTTAAGAGGGGGCCTATGTAGCGAAACGCCAGTGGCCCATGTCCTTATGCCATTCTTTTATTCTTGGTAACAGGGTAAACGGCTTTCCGTTATTCTCAGTTCTCTTGTTTGCTCAACTCTCCATGAAAGAGGGTTCTTTGGGTTAGCTTCATCCCACAATCTTTACATGGAGCGAGTATATATTTGTCTGTCCTTTCGGGTAGTCCCGATGGAACGCCTTGCGTCAAATGTGCACTGGTGCAGCTGCTGGGCAATTGATGGCCGTGCCAAAACCTACCGTTTGATACTTGTAGTTTGTCAAGTGATTTAAAGATTACGACAGAGATGCAACATACTACTGAAGTAGTGGAAAGGTAAACTTGGGTTTTCGTTGATCCAGGCAAGGCTTGGCCTATAATATCTATTGTTTTAACGACTGAGTGGTTATGGCAAAACAGCAGTCTTGCCATGTTGGGAGGGGGTGACAGTTAGCCGATCTGACTACGCGTCTTGATCTTGGCATGGAAAGGGAACACATCTGAAGAATAAGTAGTTACCAAATGATATCGCTTGTTCTTGGCAGCTGATAGACGAGTGATATCTTGATTCCTACGGCTTACCGTTACTTAGTAGCATCTCTCTTTTAAATATAGGCACATTAGATAGCTACGGGGATGGGGTCCACCAATCTATAATCTATCTTCTGAGCCAGGGGATGCTAGCCACAGGACTATCTCTTTCGTCTGTCACTCGATAGGATGATGTCGGGAGGATAATAAACTCCTCTATCTCACTGAGAGAACCTGAACTTATCTACACTATGGCTTGTGCAGGGCAATGCCGGTACATTGGGGCGACAGCTCAGTCGAGAGCGGCGGCCGGGAGGGGTAGTATCTTCTTTGAATGGGGAAATACACGGTGTGCCATATAACCCCACTTAAGGGGGAGAAACACACCGATTACTGGGCGCACCACACCACAAGATCTTGGTTGCGAGAAAGGCATGGTTTGCAAGTGAGAGGAAAGCATGGAAATGATGTGCCCAATAATAATAAAAGCTTGGTATGAGTGTGGAATGTGTGTCTTGTAGACAAAACGTTCCTAGGGTGGACAACCTGACATCACCCAGCTGGAGGTCGACTCAAGCCCGGACGTAGCCAATCCAGGGGCTACCTGACAGGTCAGGCCCATTCATTCGGGTATGGTATATACTGCATTGGGTCAAGATCCTATATGTCAAATATATTAACTGAGACCCTATTGGTCTTCAGGATTGTGTGATGCATGAGTCCGCCCAGTCGCTTAATATTGTTTGTCATCTCCAGGGTCCTCTTTTGTTGGACGTGACCAAATCGGACAGTCTCCACACAGCTTCTGTGCTAGAGCCAAATACGTCTGATGAGCCAGGTCAATGTATTAGCCATATCACACATGGTGTGCCTAACTCTGAGAGAGAGGCAAGGGCATATCTTGAAGAAATGACATAGGCCCGAGAACAGTTACAATCTGGGTTGTGTCTACGCATGATTATCCTGCATACTATGAAACAATGACAATTTGCAGTAATGGTGCATCTCGGGTCCTTTCATTGACATAGGCCCGAGAACAGTCACATTCTAAGTTGAGTCTACGCATGATTATCAGGCATACCCATTTTGTACCGGACATTGAAAGACACCTATCTATGTTAAGTCCATGAACAATTCCTCAACAACCAGTGGATTTGATTCTACGGAAGCCTGTTGAACTTACACCCAATTACCGGGAAGGAAGGAGATTCCGGCACAAGGGGTGAGATGTATGTGGACAGATCGGACAGTATATGAAGCTGGGTCTGTGACTATGGCTACTGAGGCTATGTGCCTGAACTGTATCTGTGTTGTGTCTGTTTAGCACTTTCTGTGTTACCTGCCTTGGTGTTTTTCTGTGCTGTCCTGTATTGATTTAATAAATCAAGTTTTAGCTTATTCCAACGAGCAATGTGTTATATATATGGATCAGCCAGAGGAACACGACAGGAAATAGGTCCTTAGGTCGAAAGAAAGAGTGACAGTGAGTCCGGGGAAAACGGAGGAGGGTTGGCAGGTAAAGACCTATCCCAGCCAGGGCTATAAAGAGAATAATTTGAAATATTGTGATAGGGCTATTTGGGACCCTCCACGTAGCTTGTTACACCGACTCTTCTTTGAAAATTGATCACAAACTAACTTAAATTTAAAATAAATATTCTGTTTACCTTCATCCGAATAGGATGGGTTCCAACATTACGACACAGAGTTCGGGATCCAAGACTCTGATTTCCTCCAAATTCTCTGGATGCTTATCGCATGTAGTTTCTTTTCTTCTCACACTTTGATTTTCTTTGAATGCTTGAGGTTTTAGACTTTGACCATGCAGTCAGACAGTGGTCTTTTCTCTCGTGTTGGGCTGTGATCAAACAGACCAGTTTTCGCTTCGCGGGCTGCATTTATTCGGGTTCTCTCCGGTTGTAATGTCACAGCCAATTCTAATGTCGCTGTTTCGGTTCGTATGTCGTAAAATGAGTTTGTCAATGTTGGATTGTAGAAGTATGGAACAACCAGCATTGTTGCGGTGTTCACCTTTAATTGTTGTACTGATAATATTTACAGAACCATTACGCTTTTGTGAGAAATTATATCACATCGCTTTACTTCTAAAACACCATCTCTCAATAGCAATCTTGACCCACGATGAAGCCATGTAACTGTAGTCGGCATTGGCGACCAAACTACACCTACATCGCTTTGCCGGTCCTGTCCTCAGAGGTCGGTAGGAGAAGAAGTCAATAAGTAAGTCACACATGGCTGTAGAAAAATAACTAAATATGATAACAACTTGAAACCAGTTTATTTTTATACATACATTGCCTCTTTATGTCTCAACATAGTTTCCACCAACAATGATGCACTTATCCCATCATTTTATCAGTAATCTCAAACCGGTTGCTTAGACCAGCGTGCTCTGTTTCCAAAGCCACGTTTTCACTTCACATTCAACTTCCGCGTCATTCTCGAAATGTCTCCCGCTTAGGTGTTGTTTCAGTGGACCAAAAAGGTGGGAAATCACTAGGGGCTAAGACGGGGCAGTAAGGTGGATGTTTCAGAACTTCCACCTTAGTTGGTTAATTTTCGCCTGAATTAATCGAGCCGTATGTGGACTGGCATTGTCATGAAGAAGCTACACTCTTCTAGTCAGCAGTCCTTGAAATTTCAATCGATCACGCATTATGCTGTATGCTGAATCATGTGAGCACCCTATTCCAGATGCTACAGAGTCTATCGTTACTCGCCTGTCACCTCTAATCATCTCCTCCACCCGCTGCACGGATGCTTCTGTTGAAATCTCAACAGGACGACCAGATCGGATTTCATCAACAAATTTAGAGCGTCCTTGAGAAAATTTTCTACCCAGCTATGCACCACTTTACAGGACAAACATTTGTCAGCATAAACAGGAAGCATTTCCTTATGAATGTCCTTTGCAGGCAGTCCTTCCCCCCCCCCCCCCCCCCCAAAAAAAAAAAAAACCGCACAACAGCACGTTGCTCTTGGTTGTACACTCCGTAAGTACAGTTGCCATTTTGTGTATGCGCTGCGCATGAGACACCTAGCGACACGTGACGAACGGGAATATAAAGTTCGATGTTGCTGTCACCCAATGAAACCTGTAGAAAACACCATTTACGTTTACCTGCCATCCCACAGAACTGTAGATCATACTTATTGACTCGCCCTTGTATTTATCAGCAGCATCGGACATCATTGTCACGACCAGCTGTTTCTGTGTCGCAGCCAAGTGAATGTTAAGATGACCCAGCCAAGTGAGTGTAAAGATACCTAGCCAAGTTTGTGTTAAGATGACGCAGCCAAGTTAGTGTTAAGATGACGCAGTATTTGGCTACAGGCTGGGGAGAAAGAATTCTTACAATATGATCTCTTCATTGTACAACTAGCATTTCGGCCGATCTAATAAACATCGGTTTATAACAGATCCGTGTCACGTGCAGTGATTGCCGATAGGGCGCGTCAACCATTCCGCTTCCAAATTGTCTGGCTCCATCCAACGCCTTTGATGTGGGGGAACAGGATAAAAAGTGTTCTTTCGGCGGAAGGAAGATTAATATCCTAACAAGAAAGGGGAGTCTGAATGTTCAATGATTTGAATATTATGTAGTTCTTGATCGAATGCATTTTTGTCATAGATAATATGATGTTTTAGTGTCTGTCAGGCCACATGGGGGATACCTAATGGGTCCAAGTAGTCCTGTCGCCACATATCACATAAATCTGCTCTGGAAATGATCCTCAAAGATTGTGAAATCAAGCGACCCCCCCCCCCCCCCCCCCCCCCCCCAGGGCAGAAGTTGATGTTGGGGTATCTTGTTAGGCCTTCACATAATCTTACCCGCGCTGGTCACACCCATTTCTCTCGGCTTGTCACTGGCTGACGTTTCCTAGAACGTTCACAACATTTTATCCCAGACCCATTTGTTCCGGGATCATATATTGTTATTGAACAATGGATCCCAAATTGCGCTATGTTCTGGGCTACAATTCAAAATTAAAAACTGCATTTCCAAAATTGAGCTTCTGTTGATCACAATGTAGATTAGACATTAACTTTAAATAAATAAATACAAGTTAGGATAATTAATTTTACAAAATTGCCAACAATGATTATGAGAGAAAACATTGAGATTAGGGGAAATGTAAACAGTGATTTTGTTTGTACAAATGATGGCACACAAATAAGAAAGCTGGCAGAAGAAATAACAAATACCGGGGTCAACTATTTTGGCCAACTTTGTTTTTCGCGTTAAAAGATACGGTGTTATTTTTTTTAAATAATAATACTTACACATTTGCTGCAACATACAAAGATACATACATAAAGCAAAGGATCTGTTTCTCCGCATTAAAGCCTATATGATATATGATTATAATCGACATCATCATGTGCACATTTCTATGCTTGGCTGAGAGGCTAAACGAAACTGTCTTCTGACCTCAGGGTAGTGCCACCGTTCCAGATGCCGGGCAGTTGGACTTAAATTTTGACTTCTCTTCCTTGGCATGAGGACTTAAATTGCAAGAACCTGAGAAGTTGAAGAGAGTTCACGTCAAGGCGAGGGACACTGGTAATAGGGAAAGCAAACTATCATGCAAAATTAGTCCATCACGCAAAACTATTATTACTATAGTCTGTCCAGAAATGAATGCCTTCGTTCACGATCAATTATTTTGAAAACTGACTGTTGCATCGTTATGAAATTTTTCCTGCCGTCTTATATTTACCCCCACCCAAGGAATAAGTCTCTGATAGGCCCAAAAGCAACTTAAATCAAGGAAAGTGGCGACGTTTATTTGATGCTTTGGTGAAAAACTAGTGATTTCTCGCTAACAAACCTGTTTAACAGTAATGCCCCGTTCCACTACGCGAGGCTCTTGCCATAAGACCAATCCCATGTCCCAAGAGAAAATTAATTATTCAACGTTAATGCTTCTGTGTGAAGACGTAATACATTTAATAATGTGTACTTCATCTCTGACCCGTAAATTATATACCGCATATAAACAACCTTTGTAATCTGCTGTACAATCTCCAGAAATTTTTTTTTTTATTGTTGGGTGGACATAATGATAAGGTTATATGCTAAATCTCATCATTTTCCCTCAGTTGGTTACTGAGATATGGAATTTTATATTGGGGAGGACAAAAGTAAACAGACTATAGTAACTACTGGTAATAATAGCGCATGTGTTGACTACGCTGAACTTCCAAGCGAGCAAAAGCTAAAATATGCATATTTCCATTGTGTGTGTGCGTGGTATCCTGATTATTGTGGTGCGTCTCCAGGCTGGTTGCCCCCGTCTTCATCGCCTTATAATGCTGGGTAAACTGGTCTTACTAGTGCAGTGGTTCTCAACCTTTTTCGGCCCGTGCCCCCTTCGCCATATTTTCAGAACGTCATCCCCCCCCCCCCACCTTTCGTTTTTCCACCCTAAAAATCACCCCCCCCCCCTTTTTTTTTCCCCCACATAATAATGGAAGCTAAATTTAATAGCACATAGCACATACTAGAACAAGTCTAGACGTCTACATAAAACGTGATTTTCGTGTCTACTTACGTTATAAAATGAATTTCAGACGGGTGAGACATACAGAACCATAAAGTATGAAGAGAAAAACATCATCAAGTAATCGGTTCTTGTATTAACGCGATCTTGAAATAATCTTAATCCCCCCCCCCCCCCCCTCCCCCCCCCCCCCCCCCGCACTGGAAACCCTAAAATTCCCCCTGTGAGGGAGGGGGGTGGGAATTACCAACCGGTTGAGAAACACTGTACTAGAGTCTAGATAGAATGAACGTGTCCAGAGAAGTCTGGTTTTACGTGGAAGAAACTCGTCATCGCCCCTACTGCAGTTAATTTAAACAGTGTGGCCATGTGAGGGTCAGGAGATAAACTTTTGCTGCCAGAGATGTTCAATGATACACAATATGAGTATTTGGCCACGGCTGAGAGCTCATCCTCAACTCCGACCTCGGCTATGACTGCGATTTGATCATTGATGTTCTCCTGATGACTTAGTCCCATGCCATCTTCTTAGATCATCAAGCATCATTTCTCTCGGTGTGTATGTGCCTTCTCTACAGCTCATCTTTCTAGTCGTCACAGTGTTCTCCAATGCCGCTCTATTCATTACATAATCACAGAACACTGTTGGTCTGTTTCTGGTAGCTGTGTGTATTGTGTTAGCTCCCCCCGGGCATTCGTTGTTAGTTCCTCCAGCATTCCAGGCTATTCACAACATTCGTCTTAGAAAACACAGCCCGCTATCTCCAAGCTATTCCTAACTGATTTGTTGAGATTTCAAGATTCACTGCCACACAGCAGGACAGGTTACATACAACATTCCAGTACTGGTTTTGTGACGTTCAACGCGATTTACTTCCTGTCATCTTCAGGAGTCAGCTATTTTTGGCCTATTCTGCCCGAGAATAATGTAAGACTTGGAAAATGAACAGGTGAGCTGAAAAACATCTGATGGCCGCGGAAATGTGGTTTCTAAGGAAAATGCACAGAATAACGTGGATAGACAGAAAAACCAATGTGCAAGTCTTACGAGAAACAAATGAAAACCGGTGATCACTGATTAAATAAATTAGAGAACTTGGTGGCAACTTGAAAGATTGAGGGGAAAAGAACAAGGCGAAGGTAGAGATGTAATTACCTGGTTGGCTTGGCCACCTAGTATGGTCGAGATAAGAACATAGAGCTGATCCACGACTCGGGTGATCGTGTGACATGGTTAAACACGATCTCCCATGCTTATCGGCATGGCACATGCTGGTGATGATTATGCTTAAAAGGCGTAATTGTACATCTGTTAAATTGGCAATGTCGACGGGTTTGGGGAGCTGTTAGAGATATTAAAGTGGAAATGATGGGGACAGAGGAGCTTTCATTGTGCTGGAGATTTGAGAAGGTCGACACTTGGCACCGGGCGTGGAATATTTAACTCCAGTGTCTGCTCGGTGCTGCTGTGTGGGTCTGTGACATGGAGAACGACTACAAGAATGATTTAAAAACTACGAACATTCACTAATAGATGCCTGCACAGAGTGGTGTGACTGGAGTGGTGTGACGGAGTCACCCGTGCTGAGCTCATGGAGAAAGCTAAATGGGTTCTTGTGGGTCAAGCAAGACGCGAAGAAAGAAGTCCGGCGCTGGATGAGGCACACGGCGCTGAATGAGGCACACGGCACTGGATGGGGCACACGGCGCTGGATGAGGCACACGCTAAGCCTGCCTGGGGATAGATGGTTTGGCGAAGTGGTTAGGTAGTGGCTTTGTACGATGATTTCAGCAGGCCGCTTTGCGAAAAGAGACTAAACTATATGGGATAACAGTCGTTGCAATGAACTAGATCCTCGGGTTAAACAAAATAAATAACTAAATACCGTATCTGGAGCCGAGAAGGCAAACCAAATAGTGGGAGACTGTGAATTTCTCAGAAGGTGAATTTATCAGCTCATATAGAATGATGTAGACTGTCCCTTTAGTTCAGCTTAGTGAATCTGAACATCACACCTCACACTCCACTTGTTGGTCTGATACAAACATGATGGTACTCCCTGTGTAAGTTTTGCGGCAGAGGAAAAGATGTTGAGCTGCCCATAAATGTGCTGGTCGACCACGTGGCTAGGGTATTTTCGGATAATAAGCAGTCCTGATACCAATTAGGAGAGTGTACACTCCCCTGTATACCAGGTTCAAAGCTCCTAGCATTTCATTCGCCAGCCTTTAACATTTCAATAGGGCCAAGTATCCTGAGTTCAGGACCTATCAGCACCATCCAGCTCCCTGTCAACACCATCCAGCTCCCTGTCAACACCATCCAGCTCCCTGTCAACATGAAAATGCAAAAACCCTTCTATACATATTTGAAATATAATTACAGGTCATCATAATCGAAATCTCACAAACATCAGAAAAATAGAGCAAGGTGGAGGATGTTACTAAGTCACCCATCCCGCTTCTCCGGCGATGGAGCTCACTCCAATCCTGATGTATTGAGAGTGTTATTTGCACCTGGATCAACACCTGCTCTACATTGATGTAATGAAGTCATAAGGATATAAACTCATGAAAGACAAGGACAGAAAGATAAGGAGGTCAGCAGAATTAGACCAAGTTGTCCCGTGGTGTAACACAGACATGGTGTGATAGAGACATTAGGTTGAGATGAGGTTATCCTGTTGAGACAGATGCATCTAGTTAAGACGATGACATCCGGTTTAGACACAGGCATCACGATAAGACAACAGGCGTGTTTAGATAAAGGCATGTTGATATAAGGTCAGTATGCCAACCCATCATCCCACGTCCGTATGGCAAAGTTGGCCTTTATTCTCCTCAGATCAGATCTGGTTCACCAGTGGCCCCTTTCATCTCCTCCTTCTCACTGGGGAAAATCTCGAACACCGTCACCAGCAGTTATGGGGATCATTGATAGACCACTTGTACATGTGAAACAATTCACATGAAGAAACAAACATATACTCATTCATGAATTAAGCAGGATCCATCCAATACATATCCCTAACTCATCAGCAAAAGTTCGAACACAAGAACTCCTTTTGGTCTATTCCCAACTCAACTCTTAGAAATGGGTAGTTGTCGACCGCTGTTTGAACACGGTTGCAAGCATATCAAGAGCACCAATTCAGGAATGAATTGCACTACAGCAAAACCTTAAGACTGCTGTTTGCAATTCACTGAACATAAATATTCACCACGTCCCTAACCAATCATTGTGCAACAAGCATTGGCATAAGGGACACATCTTGCAAGTCATCTGGGTATATGGTACATTATTCTTTCATCTCTTATGAGATTATAGCTCATAAAATGAACATGGCAATCACTTAAATACTCCCCGCATCTTCATGAAAAAGAGTACATTACATGATCAATCACACATTCTGAGCACAAGAGTTGTAAAACACAGACTCACAAGAACTTTCCACAGTTGGAGTAAGAATCTGCAATGAAGTGCATCCAAGGGAATAGTCCTACAACACATAGAAAAGATGCAAATATGCATTGAAAGTGAGATTACACTCACAAGCATAAAGCAACGACACATAGCAGACAAACGTTAAACATGGTAAAACTTCAGCGGAACAGGCATGTCATGTCTACAGAAAGCGAGCAAATCAGGCTATCCTCAATCTCAATGAAGTTCTGATTTCACAGTGTCACAATTCACTCACAAAAACACTGACACCTGCACTCGCTTTCATCCAGAAGCACAGTCATAGTATTTACAATGTATTTATAAGCCTTACCTGAGGTATAGAGAGCGAAATTGGCCAATATAAAGAAATATGTTCCACTGGTCTCGGAGAGGGACTTGTCATACTGACATTTTCTGGGCAAGTGACAACTAAGTTTAGGACGGGTTCCTGCAAGCTTGGCCGGAACTTTCGCGACCTATGGTCGGGCTCACTTTAGGGCTCATTTTGTTTTCTTTCGCATATCCTTTACAGGACATCGCTGTCAACAGCAGCATCTTTCAGCTGTCTGTTGATTTCTTGGCAAGATTACGCTCAGTAGTTTGCCATTGCTTTCTGAGCGGCCGGCTCAGTTATCCTGCAAGTCACCAGCGGGGGACGAACCGCTTTCAGTTCTCGCCTGCTACGAGACTCTGCGTGATAAACGGGATTACGGAGAAAGTGGTGTTACCCCTCGGCCAGAGAGAACGGCCTAGGACTCATACCCAGTCAATATAAGGAGCATCTACCTAGTACCCTGTTTTTCCAATTCCAGGAAATCGGTGAAGGACGAAGCAAATATGCCACAGAGGCCCCTCTTGCACGACTTAGGGAGCATCAGGCGTCAGGTCAGTGAGGATCCTGTGGACGTCTTAGGGTCTACTGGACATATGGTGCTTGACCAATCAGCCATCGGTGGGTGATATGGTCAGTATCGCGTCGACCACTTTTACTTTCCAAGACATGTCCTGGTTCCCATGTAAGGCTAGGACGAGAATTGGAAGTGGTTCTATCCGCGTTGGTGACTTGCGGGATAACTGAGCGGCCGCTCAGAAAGCAATGGCAAACTACTGAGCGTAATCTTGCCAAGAAATCAACAAACCGCTGAAAGATGCTGATGTTGACAGCGATGTCCTGTAAAAAGGATATGCGAATTTAAAAAAAAAAAAAAAATCGTTGAGGAGCAAACGAAAAGATCACATTATACCGAAATTGTTCCCTAATCTATCAGTGGCTGTAGAACACATTCGCATCACAGAAGGATCCCGTTATATTTGCAATGATTTATCTTTGACCTAATCTTTCGTCTCCTTGAGTTAATACTCCTCTGCCCTATGGCCGTTGTGTTCTAAAATACGCAAGTCGCTGGATCAGCACGGAACTTATCCACATCCAAATGATTAATGAGAATTAACTCCCTCATTTGCTCAGCCAAGCAGATTCTGCATGTAGGCCTCCCTATTTCCTCTTCTCATTTGACTGTTCAATTTACTAATGTTTCTTGCCAGGGTTAATCATATTTGCTGAGAAATAGACGACGCCAGGTCTCGTCTCCCCGCAACCTCCTTCTGGCTCCCTCACTGGCAGAGTTATGTCCACTTGAGATAAAATGTCGCCGCCGGGCTAGCGATACACTTACCCCCCCCCCCCCCCCCCCCCCCTCCCACCCCAGTACCAGAGACTTGTATATAATATTAGCAGCGGCTATGAGGCGCGAATATATGTGAATTCATATACGATAATCATTTGAGATAAGTAAATGTTCACAACTACCAGAGAAATGACACGGCTGGGAGAAAAGTAATGAACCCGCCAACAGAGGAAAATGTAAATGAAGTTTTCATAACAGAAATATACATAGGCTAGCAGAATCAATCACCTGAGCGCTGGTATCTATTTGAGGAGCATAGCATGAATATACATTCAGAATCATACATTAATGCATGATTGTCGTGTTGACAGTGTATATGTGAGGACTGTATGTGTGTGTGTGTGTGTGTGTGTGTGTGTGTGTGTGTGTGTGTGTGTGTAGAATGTTATGTGTATTACAATGTATGTATGTGTATGTAGAATGTATGTATGCGTATTACAATATGTGTGTGTGTGTGTGTGTGTGTGTGTGTGTGTAGAATGTTAAGTGTATTACAATGTGTGTATGCGTATGTAGATAGAATGTATGCGTATTACAATATGTGTGTGTGTGTGTGTGTGTGTGTGTGTGTAGAATGTATGTATGTGTATGTAGAATGTATGTATGCGTATGTACAATCTATGTGTTTGAAAGTAGAATATATTTATGTGTATGTGCAATGTATGCATGTGTACGTAGAAAGTATATGTTTGTAGAATATATGTATGTGTATGTGGAATGTACGTGTGCAGAATATATGTATATGTATGTGGTATGTATGTGAATGTAGAATGTATGTATGTGTATGCTGAATGTATGCATATGTAGAATGTAGTATGTCTATGCTGAAAGTCTCATCTCATCTCATCTCATCATGTTCCTCTTGTTCTCGCGGTGTCGAGATGAAGTATAAACAGCGGGAGAGATCCCGCTTATGAGCTTCATGTATCGATATTTCTATGGACTCTGTTATTCCCTGCGTCCATCGTTTACGTGGTCGGCCTCTTCCTCTGCTTCCCTCTGGTCTGTACAGCATTGCTTGTTGTGGTATACTGTTAGTTGGTACCCTACTTGCATGGCTAAACCATTTGACTTGCTGCCTTCTAATAAAATCTAGTGCAGCTTTAACCCCCACTTTAGTCCTGATTTCTTCATTTCTGATCTTATCTCTTCTTGATACATACTGAACATAAAGAGTAGACACCTATATTTTCTTCACGGCAAACCATGAACACCAAAAATGATTGCCAGACAGCATCATCATGTGCCCTGTCAGCTGGCCTAGTCGTCCATGTCACTACACAGTTACTTGGCGGCTGGGATCAACTCTGCTGATGGTGTTCTTCCATGCCATTAGTTCACCTAGCATCAAGTCTCCACGTCCATTTCTGCCCCCCCCCCTGATCTTTCCAGTCGTCATGATGTGTCCCTGTCATGATGTGTCCCTGTCATGATGTGTCCCTGTCATGATGTGTCCCTGTCATGATGTGTTCCCGTCATGATGTATTCCCGTCATGATGTGTTCCCGTCATAATGTGTCCCTGTCATGAGGTGTCCCTGTCATGAGGTGTCCCTGTCATGAGGTGTCCCTGTCATGATGTGTTCCTGTCATGATTTGTCCCTGTCATGATTTGTCCCTGTCATGATGTGTTCTCGTCATGATGTGTTCCCGTCATGATGTGTCCCTGTCATGAGGTGTCCCTGTCATGATGTGTCCCTGTCATGATGTGTCCCTGTCATGATATGTCCCTATCATGATGTGTTCCCGTCATGATGTGTTCCCGTCATGATGTGTTCCTGTCATGATGTGTTATGATGTGTCCCTGCCATGATGTGTCCCTGTCATGATGTGCTCCCTTCATGATGTGTTCCTGTCATGATGTGTTATGATGTGTTCCTGTCATGAGTGTTATGATGTGTCCCTGTCATGATGTGTTCCCGTCACGATGTGCTCCCTTCATGATGTGTTCCGATCATGATGTGTTCCTATCATGATGTGTCCCTGTCATGATGTTTTCTTGTCATGATGTGTTCCGGTCACAATGTGTTTCTGTCATGATGTGTTCCTGTCATGATGTTTTCCCGTCATGATGTGTTCCTGTCATTATGTTTTCCCGTCATGATGTGTTCCCGTCATGATGTGTTCCTTCATGATGTGTTCCCGTCTTGATGTGTTCCCGTCATGATGTGTTCCCGTCATGATGTTTTCCCTTCATGATGTTTTCCCGTCATGGTGTGTTCCTGTTATGATATGTTCCCGTCATGATTGCTTCCCGTCATGATGTGTTCCCTTCATGATGTGTTCCTGTCATGATGTGTTCCCGTCATGATGTGTTCCTGTCATCATGTGTTCCTGTCATCATGTTTTCCTATCATGTTGATTTCCTGACGTTATGATCTGTTCCAGTAGTCATGCTGTTTTACAGTGCCCACGGTATTTTCCAGTGGTCATTCTGTTTTCCAGTGTCTCAATTCTCATAACATGATCTTCAAATGCTGTTTCTTTTTTTTTTTTTGTGTGGTTGTATTTCATATTCTAGTTTCATTACAATCGATGATAGAAAAAAAGGCTGCATTAGAATATGACAATATATCTAGAAAGCAGGTGTGTGTGGTACTTGGGAGAGAGTGAGAGAGAGAGGGGGGAAGAGAGGAGGGAAGAGAGGGACAGAGAGAGAGAGAGAGAGAGAGAGAGAGAGAGGAAGAAAAAGGGTCTAGAGAGAGGGGGAAATAGATAGAGAGAAATAATGATGAGAGAGAGAGAGACAGAGAGAGAGAGAGAGAGAGAGAGAGAGAGAGAGAGAGAGAGAGAGAGAGAGAGAGAGAGAGAGAGAGAGAGAGAAGATTTGGGAGTGTTCGTATGTCTATTTACTAATGTAAATTGTGTTTAGACCTAGTTTGTGCTGATCCTGAAGAATATCCCTAAGATCGAAACTTCAGATTCGTTGTGTTATGAAATAGCTTTTTTGTTACACATTTGCTTTAAGTTATCTAAGCATTATTAATATTTTTACTATTTTATTATTATTATTATTATTATTATTATTATTATTATTATTATTATTAATAATAATTATTATTATTATTCATAATTTTCATAATATTCATATTATCATTTCTTTTCTCGATTCATCTCCACACTTCATTTCTAATTACCGCGCTTGAGTTCGTTGTAAGGTATGTTAATGGTGATGTATTTATCTCTCTATTTCTCCCTCTTTCTCCCTCCCCCCCCTCTCTCCTCTCTCTCTCTCTCTCCTCTCTCTCTCTCTCTCTCTCTATGTTGCTCTGAGGATCCTCACATGCCTAACTGTTTTTATTCTACTGTCATTAGACTGTTCCAGGCGATCGTTGTTAATTACTCAACAGTTATAGTTAATAACAAGTTCAACGCAGACTGGTACACAATGAAATAAACAGCCGCAAGAGAAAAATATATATGTAATTGCTTGTCTGCGGCAATTGGGCGATATGACTTAGCCTGCAGCACCCTGGGCATGACTGCGATCGTTTGTAAAGCTACGATGCATTGTATTTGCAATGCCGGGGTCTCCCTTGTGCATACCAAGATCACGCACATAGTTTTACTCTGTACGCGCTATAGTTTCACTAGCTGATTCTGGTGCTGTGAGCAGTCCCAGAACACACTCAGTTACTGAGATAATCAGATGTTGATAGTGTATGATCAAGATTCTTTGCTCCATGCCCATTACTGTCATAGTCTTCAGTGCACCAAGTCACTTCCTAGATACAATAACGAACAACTCCCTCCGCATGATTCCTGCATGAGAGGCTTTGATGAGTCCCGAGAAGTTAGCATCAACACTTCTGTTGGCTATAGATGGCTCTAACGGGGTTAGATATAACTCCATATATAGAGGGGAAAACATGCGTATGGTGGGGCCCACACATCTAAAGTATAATTATAATAATTTAAAATTATCTTTTGTGTGAAACCATGTTCTTTACTGTGACACCAAATATCTTTCTCGTGACACCGAACAGCTTTCTTGTGACATCATATATCTTTCTTGTGACATCATATATCTTTCATGTGACAGCATACATCTTTCATGTAACACCATACGTCTTTCCTGTGACAATATACATCTTCCTGTGACACTATACAAATGTGAGTCGTGGATTATTTCTCCATTTCTCAGGAATACGATCGGGTGTTTGAACATACATGTTTCAGGAAAGTTTTAGAATGTCGTTGGCCGAACAGAAGTCAAATACCGCCATTCTACATGTGAACATGGACAAAAACTGGCTCACTGGACAAGAAGAGAACAGTGTCATGTCTCGGAGACTGACATACTTCTGCCATAATAAACCTCACAGTGCTGGGAAAGAGCTGACACACAGTGTCATGTCTGCCATAATAAACCTCACAGTGCTGGGAAAGAGCTCACACACAGTGTCATGTCTCGGAGACTGACATACTTCTGCCATAATAAACCTCACAGTGCTTGGAAAGAGCTGACACACAATGTCATGTCTGCCATAGTAAACCTCACAGTGCTCTGAAAGAGCACGCACACAGTGTCATGTCTGTCATAGTAAACCTCACAGTGCTGGGAAAGAGCTCACACACAGTGTCATGTCTGCCATAGTAAACCTCACAGTGCTCTGAAAGAGCTCGCACACAGTGTCATGTCTGTCATAGTAAACCTCACAGTGCTGGGAAAGAGCTCACACACAGTGTCATGTCTGCCATAATAAACCTCACAATTCTGGGAAAGAGCTGACACACCGTATCATGTCTCGGAGACTGACATACTTCTGCCATAATAAACCTCACAGTGCTGGAAAAGAGTTGACACACAATGTCATGTCTGCCATAGTAAACCTCACAGTGCTCTGAAAGAGCACGCACACAGTGTCATGTCTGTCCTAGTAAACCTCACAGTGCTGGGAAAGAGCTCACACACAGTGTCATGTCTGCCATAATAAACCTCACAGTGCTGGAAAGAGCTGACACACAGTGTCTTGTCTGCCATAGTAAACCTCACAGTGCTGGGAAAGAGCTCACACACAGTGTCATGTCTCGGAGACTGACATACTTCTGCCATAATAAACCTCACAGTGCTAGGAAAGAGTTGACACACAATGTCATGTCTGCCATAGTAAACCTCACAGTGCTCTGAAAGAGCTCGCACACAGTGTCATGTCTGTCATAGTAAACCTCACAGTGCTGGGAAAGAGCTCACACACAGTGTCATGTCTGCCATAATAAATCTCACAATGCTGGAAAGAGATGACACACCGTATCATGTCTCGGATGCTGACATACTTATGCCATAATAAACTTCACAGTGCTGGGAAAGAGTTGACACACAATGTCATGTCTGCCATAGTAAACCTCACAGTGCTCTGAAAGAGCTCGCACACAGTGTCATGTCTGTCATAGTAAACCTCACAGTGCTGGGAAAGAGCTCACACACAGTGTCATGTCTGCCATAATAAACCTCACAATGCTGGGAAAGAGATGACACACCGTATCATGTCTCGGATGCTGACATACATCTGCCATAATAAACCTCACAGTGCTGGAAAAGAGCTGACACACAGTGTCATGTCTGCCAAAATAAACCTTACAGTGCTGGGAAAGAGCTGACACACAGTGTCATGTCTGCCATAGTAAACCTCACAGTGCTGAGAGAGCCAAGTTATGACTGCAATTAGCGCAATAGAGGTTGAATACTCATTGCATGCATGCTTCCATCGCCAGGCCAGGCGGGGTGACGTACACATATATGAGTAACATGAAGGGTGGAGACTTTGAGGAAATGGTTCCGTGTTTCAACCTAAGCATGAATACGACAGAAATACCCCAGGATTGGCTGCACAGCTACCTCAATCTCAAAGCCAGGTAAGAATCTCTCACTTAATGGATACAAAACACTTTTGGCAAAGTCCTCGAAAAGATAACCCACAGGCTCTAGCGAAATTTGGAAAATCGTAATCTGCTACCCAAAGAGCTTTGGAGTTACCGGTCTGGGACGGACACTTGGGCCAATGCGGCAACTTTTGCATTTGATGTCTATGAGCGCTTCCATGATAAACAGGAGACAGTGGCGGTAGCTCTTAACCTGGAGAATGCGTATAACAGGGTCAGGTATGATCGGTTGATATTACACTCTGTTGAACATGGAGGTCTAGCCTTGCCTTGTCATGTGGATTGCGGCAGTCCATTATGAGCGTAAAGTTGCACTGCGCATGGGTTCTGGACTTCTGATCCCTGTACGATTACACCTGGGTTGTCACAGGGATCTGCCATGTTCCCAGTGCGCGTTAATGTCTACACCAGCAAAGTTGCAGCTTTTGAGATACAAGCTGTTGGTAGGATCTTGACATTTGCAGATGATGTGCTGGTGTACAGACAGGGAGAGTCTGGCTGCAGATTTACAGGTTGCAGTAAACAGGGTGGCGAAGTGGTGCAGGGACCCAGGGATCGTTATAAACCCAAACAAGGCCTCGGTTGTGTGGTACTCCCTGGATAACCAGACTGTAGAGGCTGATGTCCCGTGTACTATATTAAGTGGGTGTCCTCTCAGTAGAAAGAGCAAATTAAAGTATTTGGGTATTACCATTGTCTTTTAAAGATTATTTGAAGGCTTTGGTGGTGAATGGCGTTAGAGGACTTAATGATTTGAGGGCGATGGCAGCAACCAGGGTAGAGCAGAGGATGCTGTACGAGCTCTTTCAGCAGTTAATAATTTATGTCATTGAGTGTGGTTTAGAGCTGACTGAGACACAGATGCATGTAACTGTGCCATTAGTCAAGAGAAAGCTAAACATTCCCTGCAGGAGTGCCCAATATGCTCCAGTTGACTGCTATTTTCTTTTATTTGTTCATATTGACATCTGAACGTGTATCAAGAAGAAGAAACAGAAGAAACAGAAGAAGGCGAAGAATATACGAACATTATATTATTTTATATATTTTAGTTATAGTTTTTATGGCATAGCTGTAGTTTTCTTGATGGTTTCTTATACTGAGACAGTTAAAGACACTTTTTAATCAACACGCCAGTCTTGTCTGAGCTTGTTTATTTCGTTGGACAATTAAATTACTTATTATTGTGTTCTTCTAATCTGCATTATACCTGCATTTATCAAGCTATAATTACAGTGTACAATAAAAGACATGCACGGCGGTTAGTGTCATTACAATCACGCCGTTTAGCGACGCTGGATGCGCCAGTACAATCACGCCATTTATCGCCGCTGGATGCGCCATTATTGTCATCTTGTTGTACACACTATAGATGATGTTTGTTGTGTAGTGGTGTTCTTGTTTCGCGCTGTGTCACACGTAGGAACTAGACTTTATTAAAAACACAATGTCTGTGCTGCATGTAGGAACTAGACTTTATTAGAGACACATTGTCTGTGCAAATGTAGGAAGTAGACTTTCTTAGAGAAACCGTGTCTGTGCCATATCTAGGAACTAGACTTTATTAGAGACACATTGTCTGTGCCACATGTAGGAACTAGACTTTATTAGAGACACATTGTCTGTGCCACACGTAGGAACTAGATGTTATTACAGACACACTGTCTGTGCAAATGTAGGAATTAAACTTTATTAGAGACACATTATCTGTGCCACACGTAAGAACTAGACTTTATTAGAGACACATTATCTGTGCCACACGTAGGAACTAGACTTTATTAGAAACACATTGCCTGTGTCGCATGTAGGAACTAGAATTTATTAGAGACACATTATCTGTGCCACATGTAGGAACTATACTTTATTAGAGACACATTGTCTGTGCTGCATGTAGAAATTAGACTTTATTAGAGACACATTGTCTGTGCCGCATGTCGGAACTAGACTTTATTAGAGACACATTGTCTGTGCCACATGTAGGAACTAGACTTTATTAGAGATACATTATCTGTGCCACATGTATGAACTAGACTTTATTAGAGACACCTTGCCTGTGCCACATGTAGGAACTAGCATTTATTAGAGACACATTATCTGTGCCACATGTAGGAACTAGACTTTATTAGAGACACCTTGCCTGTGCCACATGTAGGAACTAGCATTTATTAGAGACACATTATCTGTGCCACATGTAGGAACTAGCATTAGCATTTATTAGAGACACATTATCCGTGCCACATGTAGGAACTAGCATTTATTAGAGACACATTGTCTCTGTGCCATATGTAGGAACTAGACATTTATTAGAGACACATTAGTCTGTGCCACATGTAGGAACTAGACTTTATTAGAGACACCTTGTCTGTGCCACATGTAGGAACTAGACTTTATTAGAGACACCTTGTCTGTGCCACATGTAGGAACTAGCATTTATTAGAGACACATTATCTGTGCCACATGTAGGAACTAGACTTTATTAGAGACACATTGTCTGTGCCGCATGTAGGAACTAGACTTTATTAGAGACACAATTGTCTGTGCCGCATGTAGGAACTAGACTTTATTAGAGACACATTGTCTGTGTCGCATGTAGGAATTAGACTTTATTGGAGACACATTGTCTGTGCCACACGTAGGAACTAGACTTTATTAGAGACACATTGTTTGTGTCACACGTGGGTACTAGACATTTTTTTTGCGCTCGCTCGCTTTGAACTCAAGCGTAGTCGATACACACAATTTATAGTAGTGATGGACTGAATCTTGCGTGTGGGTTAGCTTTCTCTATTAACAGTGTCCCTTTGCTATCAGGCGAACAAACTCCGACTTTAGAGGTACTTGTAATTAACGTTTCCAAATCAAGGACGACATGTCAACGTTTTAGTCCCGCTGTCCGGCGTAGAGGTTGAACCGCTAACCTCGGCATCAGCACACCGGATGTTTAAGAACACGCGTTCTTATATATTCGGCCATGCGGACCTGCGGAACTAGACTTTATTAGAGACATATGTTCTGTGCCACACGTTGGAATTAGACTTTATTAGAGACACCTTGTCTGTGTCAATCAATACACACGACTAGAACTATTTGGTGAAGGTTTTCTCAGTCGTTTTCTGTAAGATGGGAGGGGGTGTTGATATTATACATTTCACCACACACAAGCAAGAAAATGCGCATATAGAATCATGTAACTACTCCCCCGGGCCTTTTCCCCGGTAAATATTTACAAAAACTTGACGCGTATTCGGGTAATTAGATATAGATGGTGAACATCGTTTGGGTTACTCTAGGGCAGTGCTTCCCAAACTTTTCACTTTCGCGGACCGACATAAAATTTTCCTTTTGCACCAGGGTTCGGTGCCGTTTAGAAAAAATTGTCTCCTTGTAATATGGAATTTTATATGACCAATATACATTTTAAGATAAATATAAGATTTAGCGTAATTGTGAGTGTTGTCCCAGTGCGCTAAATACGGCTCCATAATATTATTGGATGACAGTGATTTATTTAATGGTGGTCTCATTTTCATGAATAATAATGTTATTGTAGAGATTTATAAATCAAAAAAGTTTTTTTCAAATGTCAAAACTACATTTAGGTCTTCTTGTAAAGGTGTATACACCGACATTAATGAACACCAATATAAAATAAGAATAAAATATATCTTGAAAACGATACCAAATCAGATTTTAAACAAGCTGACTAAATTACTGTATGTTGCAATAAAAATGATTTAATGATCAGCTGCTAACAGTAACTATTTAATGTTTATTATTTACAAGCTTATCAAACCGTGGCTTGATAGCAGACAGGAAGGGGAAAGTTCTTCTCAAAGGAGAACAAATTTCCATACTGTTTCTGTATATGCCTTAATAATACGCATTGACGAATAAGAAATGCTCTTCTATCAAGTTATCTTTGTATCGATATCTCACATACACCATCAGAATAGCTAAGTTGGCAACGTCCGTGCTTTCGTCCAACTATAATGAAAAATAATACTTTGCAGATGTATCTAACACCTTCACTCACTCAGACGATGGCAAAACGCATTATAATCGTACAGTGAAAATCAGGTATGTTCTGCATCTTTTAACAATCAGCAAATTATAATGTTGATCTTTCTCACTTTTCGTCACATAGGAAACAAAAGAAACGCACGTCATCAACAAACAAATGTCGTCGACTTGGCGGGCTTTTAGTAGCGGTCTCTGTTGGTTACTATTTTTAACTTTCCAAACTGAACAAATGATTCGCTCTCCTTAAAAATAAACACTCCTTGGCTATAACGGCTGCAGGCTCAGTTTATCTTAAAATTAAATCACCATAAAACGGTACGGATATCATGTTTTGAGAAAAGGACAATCTTGTTTTTAAAAGGTTCTAAACAATCCTCAAAGAAGAACATATTTAACTTTGTTTCTTACTTTTTTCAACTCACGTTCCATCCATCCATCATGTGCCATGACGGTAAGCGTGGGCGGTCATGTTCTGCCATCTCACTCGATCACCAGAGTCGTGGATCAGCTCCGTGTATCTGTCTCGACCATGCCATACTGGCCAAGCCATCCAGGTATTTATTTCTCGGTCGTCCCCTTAGTCTCTTCCCTACGATCTTGCCAGTTGTCACCAAGTTCTCCAATTCATTTCTCCTCATAACCTGCCCACAAAAATTTTGACTGTCTACGTCTAATGTCTCTAATCAGTTTACGATCTTCATTTGCTGCGGACTTGCAAAGAAGGGCTCACGGACCGGCACTGGTCCGCGGACCACCACTTTGGGAAGCGCTTCTCTAGGGTACAGAGGCGTGCATTCACCACATTCTGTGCTTGAATCGCGCCTCTTTACACAAAGTAATTGGATCTGATGCTGCAGCGAGCCGACACCGACACGGCACAGCTGTAGCAGATACAGAACCTCACTTGCTGGTGCACTTCTTAGAGGATTCTGCTTCAATGTAAACAGTATTTTCATATGAACTTACGCACTCATTTTACACATCCTCCTCTCATTACTCGTGTGCGCGCGCGCACACACACACACACACACACACATACATCCGTTTGCTGTGCACAAACGTATATTTAGTCAGAAATTCTGTCGAAAAAAAGTAAGTAACCTTCTGCAAAACTTGCCAAGAAACCATAACAACCATGAAAGAAAGTGATGAGATACCAGCTGAATTAATTAAAGCGGGAGGAGAAGAAAGCATACAAATTTATCATGCATTAAGTAAAAAAGATATGGAAATATGGTATATGGCCAAAAGATTATAAGAGAACTATCTTTATTCCAATACCAAAAAGGGCAACCTGAAATTATTGCACCAACTATAGACTGTTGCCCTGATCAGTCATGCAAGAAAAATCATACTAAAAATCATAATGGGAAGACTTCGTAAGAAAATGGAAGAAGAGATTAACGTGGTTCTAGCTGGGTTTAGACAAGGAAGAGGAACAAGCGATTACATACTCAACATGCGTTTACTAATAGAGAAGTGCAGAGAATTTAATATAAACCTATTCTCATGTTTTGTGGATTATTCAAAGGCATTTGACTGGGTACAACATCAGAAACTTTGGGAAATCATGAGGAATATGGGCTTACCATCACATGTAATACAACTCATAAAAATGCTCTATCTAGACCAACAAGCAGCGGTTAGAATTGATGGCGAGACTTCAGATTGGTTCTACATCAAGAAAGGAGTCCGTCAGGGCTGTGTGCTGTCACCCTATTTATTTAACCTCTAAGCCGAAAATATAATGAGAAATGTCAGAGATGATATAACCAGGGAGCAACATGATGCCCTAAATATCGGTGGTCATGAAATACCAGAGATTGGATATGCTGATGATACAGTATTGCTACACACATCACAGAATGGTATAGAAATCATAATAACCTTAACCCAAAGAAATAGTGAAAATCACAACTTATATTTTAACATAGCAAAAACAAAGTTAATGCATACAGATAAAACTACTATGGGGAAAGAAATATATGTTTATGGGGAAAGATTAGAGGTGGTCGAAAATTTCGAATATCTTGGCTTATTGATTACTAACAATGGTGACACAATGAAAGAAATAAAACGACGACTATCAATTGCTCTTCAAAGACTAAAACAATTGAATAAACTTTGGAGTGGGAGAGATAGGACTACAATAATTAGATGTTTAAGAGCATGCATCTTTCCCATTTCAACATACGCTTGTGAGACCTGGACACTTACTAAACAAGCTGAACAGCTTATAAATGCCTTTGAATATAAATGTTATAGACGAGTTCTAAGAATATCTTTGGTAAAGAAAAGAACAAATGCATCCATACTTAAAGAGCTGAATATTGAAGAGGGTTGGCTATTAAAGACGATAAAACAAAGAAAATAGAAATATTGTGGTCACTTGAAACGTCAAAAAAGTTTGGAGAGGGTATATGCCTGGGAAGAAAGGAAAAGGAAGGCCAAAGAGAAGATCGTGCAGTGATGTGGCGAATGATCTCCAGATGGGTGTATCGGACGCGGGACATCTTGCTTGTGATCGAGAAGTTTTCCGGAAGGTTGTTATAGCAGCGAGGTTCTGCAACGGACATGCTACTGAATGAATCATCATCATCATCATCATCATCATCATCATCATCATCATCATCATCATCATCATCATCATCATCATCATCATCATCCACTTCTGCCGTCAAGCGTCGTGGGGAGGAATAATTTGCGTTCCTGCGCCCGGTGGGCGGCACTGGATAGTGTCATTCCGTGTGCTTGTTTGTATAATTTCTTTGATGTCGTCAATCCATTTTCTTCTTGGACGTCCTCGTGGTCTCGTCGCAGATGATCTTTGATGTAAGGGCAGTGATGGTAGTTGCTGGTGTTGCATTCTAACGACATGGAAAAACCACTTGATCTTCTGTCTTTCAATAAATGTGGCACAAGGTGTTGATCCCACTGTCTGTCTGATAATAGTATTTCTTATTCGGTCTCGGATTGTTAACTTGGCAGCTCTCCTCAGACATCTCATTTCGCAGGTGTTGATGTTGCGAAGGTGTAATTTGGATAAAGTCCAGGTTTGAGACTTTAGCCAATAAAAATCACAAGCAAACAGCAAATAACACATCACATTTCATAAAAATAAAAAAACAGTATTATTAACACACACATACACTTGCAAAAAACAAACAAACATTAATTAAACAATTTAAATAGTTAATAGTTAAATACACATATCAAAAAATTATATCATTGACATCATAATCACATAATATAATAAAGTCATAGAAACAAATCACAGCAATAATCCAACATGCACAACACATAGCAGCAATCAATCACATAATACAATAGAATAAACAAATTACATAAAAAAAAAATCTAAACACAATTAGCAAAATATAGCATTAAAATACTCATGAAAACAATAGGCACACAAATATCACAAAACATAAGCAAATAAACAAAATTTGCATCAATATTACAACACCAATTTAGATTACATTAAATGCACAATGCAAAACAACAATAGCAATTATAATAAGCATAACAATAGCAATAAAAATAATCATATAACAAGTATAATTTTAAGTAAATTAATATTGAAAATTCAAAATTTCACAAAAAAACAATAATTTTCACACAAATAGGTCACATAAATAACAATAAATCATCAACAGATCAAAATCAAAAAATCACATATAAATAACATTAACAATAACACATCAATTCATTCAAAACATTACATATACAAACAACTGTATCTGCATATAAGCAGATATCAACTAGCAAATACAAATCAATCACAACAAAAACCAAAAAAAAAAAAAATCAAAAAAATTAAATAAAACAAAATCATATTATTTTGCAAAAACAACATCAAATCAACAAAAAATATAGCAATCATCATTCAAAAATTAACAAAACAATAGATTAAAAATAACAAATAACAATATTCATAGCAATTAATAAAACCAAATAAATCACTAATTAAAGCCAACTAAACAAAATTACATAAAAATAAGCAAAGCGACAATCACAAACCACATCAAACAAGTAATATCAATATATTAGGGCAATCACAAACATAAATCAACAATTGTGCAAAATACAACCTCAAATGTAATCATCAAAACCTAAAATGCAAATAATCACAGCAATTAACATATATCAAGCATTTGACATTAAAATTTTAAATATCCAATAATAAATAACAACATTACAATAGATGCAAAAAATTAACAATGTACAAAATAAAATAAATCAACAAAATAGACACAACCATTATCACAATATACAGCAATATCACAATACAAACTACAATCATAAAAAAAGCAACAAAATTCATAAACAACACAAACACATCACATCGATATATATAATCATTTATTAATAGCCATAAGCATCAAAAAATCAACAAATATAACATAAAGAACAATGACATTCATAATCAACCCACAACAAGGACAATAAATATACATAAAGAATAAACAATTACAATATAAATAAATAACATTAAAAATCCTAAACGACAACATTATAAAACAAAAATAGGAATATACATTCATACACAACAAATAACATTATAAAACATAATAAACAAAACAATGCCTATTTCAAAAACATACAAACAAATAGCAAATAGCTTTATATCAAAGACATCATAAACACAATTTATCAAACAAAATCAACAAGCATTTAACATATTTTAAATTAGTAATAGCAAGCAAGCAATTTCATAAAACAAAAATCAATCATATTCATATATTATTTTAACACATTCAAATAAACATAATTATTACATCAGCAACAAATCAAAAATATTCAAATACATTATAGGTTGGTGTGAATTGCTGTTTTTATCTGTAGTTTTGAATGATGACCATTTACTATATTCTGCATCTCTTCAACCTCCCACCAGTATGTTCCTGCTAAGGAATATGACTGCTTGTGACATCTCTTGCCTGACTGTGTGGTATAACAGCACGCTCAACTAGTCTGGCTATCCAGGGTTGTCTGTCTGGTATAACAGCACACTCAACTAGTCTGGCTAATTCACGGTTGTCTGACTGTGTGTTATACAGCAGCGCCACAACTAGCTCGGCTAATCTACGGTTATCTGACTGTGTGTATAACAGCACGCTCAACTAGTCTGGCTACATCTCACGGTTATCTGAATGTGATGGTATAACAGCATGCTCAACTAGTCTAGTTAATCCTCGGTTGTCTGACTGTGTGTGGTATAACAGCACGCTCACTAGTCTGGGCTCATACTCGGTTCTATCTGACTGTGTGGTATATACAGCACACGCTCACTGTCTGGCTAATCTCACGGTTATCTGAATGTGTGTATACCAGCTTCGCTCAACTAGTCTAGTTATCCGCGGTTGTCTGACTGTGTGTATAACAGCACGCTCAACTAGTCTGGCTAATCTCGGGTGTCCATGACTGTGTGGTATACAGCACGCTCACATAGTCTGCTACGATCTCGGTTATCTGACTGTGTGGTATACAGCCGCTCAACTAGTCTGGCTAATCCACGGTGTCTGACTGTGTGGTATACAGCACGCTCACTAGTCTGGCTAATCTACGGTATCGGACGTGTGTATAACAGCCATGCTCACTAGTCTAGTTAATCCTCGTGTGTCTGACTGTGTGGTATAACAGCCGCTCAACTAGTCTGGGCTTAGTCCGCGTTGTCTGACTGTGTGGTATAACAGCATGCTCAACTAGTCTGGCTAATCCAGGGCGTCTGACTGTGTGGTATAACAGCATGCTCAACTAGTCTGGCTAATCTACGGGTGTCTGACTGTGTTGTATAACAGCACGCTCAACTAGTCTGGCTAATCCACGGTTGTCTGACTGTGTGGTATAACAGCACGCTCAACTAGTCTGGCTAATCCAGGGTTGTCTGACTGTGTGGTATAACAGCACGCTCAACTAGTCTGGGTAAATCCACAGTTGTCTGACTGTGCCGGTATAACAGCACGCTCAACTAGTCTGGCTAATCCAGGATTGTCTGTCTGGTTATAACAGCACGCTCAACTAGTCTGGCTAATTCACGGTTGTCTGACTGTGTGGTATAACAGCACGCACAACTAGTCTGGCTAATCTACGGTTATCTGACTGTGTGGCATAACAGCACGCTCATCTAGTCTGGCTAATCTACGGTTATCTGACTGTGTGGTATAACAGTACTCTAAACTTGTCTGGCTAATCCACGGTTGACTGACTGTGTGGTATAACAGCACGCACAACTAGTCTGGCTAATCCACGGTTGACTGACTGTGTGGTATAACAGCATGCTCAACTAGTCTGGCTAATCCACGGTTGTCTGACTGTGTGGTATAACAGCACGCTCAACTAGTCTGGCTAATCCACGGTTGTCTGACTGTGTGGTATAACAACAGCACGCTCAACTAGTCTGGCTAATCCTCGGTTGTCTGACTGTCTGGTATAACAAATAAACACACATAGTATTATTTGGCGCTCACAGAAGAAGAAGAAGAAGAAGAAGAAGAAGAAGAAGAAGAAGAAGGAAATAGAGATTATAAGACGCACTAGACAACATAAAATTTGAAAGCTATAATATTTACCGTCCGGGATCGAACCTGTCGCCTCCAAATGACGACGGCGCCTTGTTGCAGGAACAAGTGTACTTCGACGCACGACCAACTAGACACTCAAATAAAAGTGTTTTCATTGGTCGTGTCTATCATACACATGAACCAAACAACTATGGAATATGGACAGAATTCGTATAAAACCATTGAGATAACACCATAGGTCTCATAATTTATATTAAACTATTTCGCCAAAATTTATATTAAAAATATAATATAGCTTTAAAATTGTATGTTGTCTAGTGCGTCTTATAATCTCTATTTCCTTCTTTTCTTCTGCTGTGAGCGCCAAATAATACTATGTGTGTTTATTTGTTTAATCGTCTTAGTGCCTCAACGGTTCTCCCTATTTATTTCTTGTGTTTATGTGTGGAATTACAGCACGCTCAACTGGTCTGGCTAATAATCCACGGTTGTCTGTGTGGAATAACAGCAGTACCAACGACTATAGCTAGTCATCAGTTGCCTGACCTTGTGATAATAGCACTAGAGGTTGCCTTTCTTGTCTGTCAAGAATTGATTGTGTGATATCTAGTGTCTGTCTATCTATTCCTTTATTGCCCACATGTGTTATATAGCGGCATTACTAGCATATCTAGGCCTCACTGTGTGAAATAACGGCAGTTCAGTCAGACTTTTATAACCATTGACTTATTGTGTGCTATATCCATCAATCCAACCATCCATCCATCCATCCATCCATCCATCCATCCATCCATCCATCCACCCATCCATCCACCCTTCCATCATGTGCCATGCCGATAAGCGCGGGCAGTCATATTTTGCCACCTCACTCGATCACCAGAGTCGTGGATCAGCTCCGTGTTTCTGTCTCGACCATGCCACGTGGCCAAGCCATCCAGGTATTTACTTCTCGGTCTTTCCCTTGGTCCCTTCCCATCGATGTTGCCAGTTGTCACCAAGTTCTCCAGTTAGCTGGTGTGCTATAACACTAGTGCCCACCTGTGTATTCCTTCATTCCTGACTGCGTGACATAACACCAGTGCCCACCTGTGTATTCCTTCATTCTTGACTGCGTGACATAACGGCAGTGCCAGCCAGTGTATTCCTTCATCCCTGACTGCGTGACATAACGGCAGTGCCAGCCAGTGTATTCCTTCATTCCTGACTGCGTGACATGACGGCAGTGCCAGCCTGTGTATTCCTTCATTCCTGACTGCGTGACATAACGGCAGTGCCAGCCAGTCTATCGGTTTCTCATTGGTCAGGCGTGTGTATTCCCAGGTACCAAAAATGAATACAGAAGTCTATGAGTAGTGGTCCGTCTGTAGAGACCCAGCCCAATGCATGTGCCCGAAACATTCTTCAGTTTCTTGATCAGGTTTAATAAAATCATTTAGTATGCACGAATTAACCAGGTGGGTAGTTTATATCTTTACCGCGCCCTATTCAAACACTGTAAAGTAGTCACAGCAGGCAGTTGACATATCACAGAAACTTTCACCGCGAGGCTCTGCTAAACAACGAAAAACAAGACTGTTCTACACGCCAAGAGTCAAACAATTAACATTTTAAACTGTGCACAAGAAATCATTGATCAATCTCTCTATATAGACATGTGCACAATAAATCATTGATCAATCTCTCTATATGGACATGAAAGAATCGAAAGTCAAGGTCGATATCGTCGACTCAGTAGCAAGTTTGCATTGTCACTAAGTTAAACTGCATCAATCTTTAAGGTGAACCCTTGGGCGGACACATGAAACAGCTAAACTTCCCGCATCAGTAACTAAGGTGAATAATTGGACGGATACATGGCACAGCTAAACGTATCGCATCAATCTCTAAGGTGAATCCTTGTGCGGACACATGAAACAGCTAAACTTCTCACATCATTCACTAAGGTGAATCCTTGTGCGGACACATGAAACAGCTAAACTTCTCACATCATTCACTAAGGTGAATAATTGGACGGACACATGACACAACAAAACTTCTCGCATCAGTCACTAAAGGAGAATAATTCGACGGACACATGAAAAAGCTAACTACTCATGCGAATGTTTAAAAACTGTCAAATGTATGAGGAAACAGCCGATTCCAACATTTGCTGAATAGTATCTGTATCCAGCCTGTCAAAAGAAGGACACTAGGACTGATACACAGATACGGCTCCCATGGATTGTCAAGTAAACGTAGAGGACCCGTGTACACACCTTGAGACATATTGGTCATGTGGTCACAGGAAGGATGCTGTGTACACACCTACTGGCACATCGGGTATATATGTATGTATGTAATATAGCCCCACAATGTTAAAACCTAATGGACACTCAATGGGTGATGTGTTTAATATAACACCGGCCGCCATTATTTCCCAAGGCATGCTCCAGTACCCATGTTAGCCAGTGTAGACCTGGGAGCCTAGGTTAATTGACAAGTCAACTACGCCTGGATAGGGAACCACCGGCGGACAGGTGCGCTTGCTAGTCACTGCCGTGTCACTGCCTCTCCCTGCATTAAGTTAGTTGCATATCCTTTACAGGACGTCGCAGTCAACACTAGCATTTTTTGCTGTTGTGATCTCTTTGCAAGTTTTTACGTTCGGTAGTTTGCCTTTGCTTTCTGAATGAACGACACCCATACCATTTCGTAAAAACCAACGTAAGGCGGTATGCTGCCAAATCGCCCACAGCTGTGTTTCGAACGCGGGCATGTGGGATTACGAACTGCCTCCGTAACCACTACGCCACGGAGCAGGCCCCATGCATTAGCATTGCATTAAACAACAACAGTATCAAGCCAGCCTGCAGTACGGGGCAGGCCAGGACTCAGTTTGTGACTCTTTAAGTCCATGCATCAGGGCCGGATTTCCCCGTCCACATGAAATCCCGAAAGGACCAGCATTCTGAGGTTTTATCCAACCCTGGCAATTATAAACAGGATTGGGGTAAAAATCCACGAACAACGGTATTGCTCACTGGATTAGAGATGACAAGAATGAACAGAATCCTGGAGAGACTCATTAGCTCGTGTATTGGTTGTGACATGACAGCCGAAAGCCACTTAGCTGTACCATTGTGGCGAGTTTTTGAGCTGGAACAACAATGCCCGGAGCATGAATACAATCTTCCCCTAACAATGCTGAAATCCGCTCCGCCGGCTCCTTCACTTCACCACAGGGTAGGCTCCGGGGGTATTTGTGGCGCCATGTCTTCATGTGGTCTTTCCTGATTGACTGTGAATCAAACCAAAGATTATAATCTATTTAGCTTCAGATATTTGGGTCTACATTTTGGTAGCTTTACACAGACTTCACAATGTAAACAAATTCACAAGTATACGTTGCGCGCAGTAAGACAGTTCACTAATAACACTCTATTTCCTTCTTCTCCTTCTGTGAGCGACAAATAATACTATGTGTGTTTATTTGTGAACTGTCATAGTGGCCTCAAGGGGTTCCCCAATTGATTAGCTGCGTTAACTAGGGAAACGTATACATGTTGCCGTCAGTAAGGAAATGTATACATTCCGTCACTAAGGAAATGTATACATGCCGTCGGTAAGGAAAAGTATACATTCCGTCAGTAAGGAAAAGTATACATTCCATCAGTAAGGAAAAGTATACATGGTGCTGTCAGTAAGGAAAAGTATACATGGTGCCGTCAGTAAGGAAAAGTATACATGGTGCCGTCAGTAAGGAAAAGTATACATGGTGCTGTCAGTAAGGAAAAGTATACATGGTGCCGTCAGTAAGGAAAAATATACATGGTGCCGTCAGTAAGGAAAAGTATACATGGTGCTGTCAGTAAGGAAAAGTATACATGGTGCCGTCAGTAAGGAAAAGTATACATGGTGCCGTCAGTAAGGAAAAGTATACATGGTGCCGTCAGTAAGGAAAAGTATACATGGTGCCGTCAGTAAGGAAAAGTATACATGGTGCCGTCAGTAAGGAAAAGTATACATGGTGCCGTCAGTAAGGAAAATCAGGACCCTTCAGGTACAGGTGCTATACCCATATTTGTGTAGACCTATCGGCACTCCAGGGGTCATGGGGTCAGTATCATTCGACCTCCTTGACTTCCCAAGACAGTTTCTGGTATCTATGCTAGACTGGGTGGACACCGGAGCCCTGGTCAATATTAAACATTCGAATCATTCTAGATGCCAATCAAACCACCAGCGCCGAGCGTGCAGGCTGTCTAGCCACTACTTCACTGGCGCTACCATGTGTTGCACTTACAGTCAGCTCCACTTCTTTTACATGACATTGCAATCAACCCCAGCAATTTTTTTTTTGGGGGGGGGGGGGGTGATTTACTAGACAAATATTACGTTCTGTAATTTGCTATTCCGATCTCACTGGCCATGGGGTTAACGTCTTTCTCCGTAATCCGGTAGCGGTTCTCGCCGCGTTGGTAACTTAGGGGTGTGTGAGCCGGTCGCTCTGAAAGCAATGGCAAACTACTGAGCGCAATTTTGCCTAGTACATCCACAGCAGCTGAAAAATGCTGATGTTGACTGCAACGTCCTGTAAGAGATATGGGAAAAAATTGCTATTGCTTTCTGAACGACCGACAAACACGCATGTTATCGAAATCAACGCAAAGCGGCCTGCTTCCAAAATTGCCTGGAGCTGATTTCGAATCCTCGACTCGGTAAGTTTGGGGAATATTCAACGAGGTTGCCGTCACTAGGCTACAGGAACGCATATATAACTATATATAGTTGGTAAACTATCTATATTTCTTTCTTTTTTTCACATTAATTGTCAGTCTCATATTAGATCGTCTTAGCTGAGTGAGACTGGCTGTCACAAGATGTCCACAAGGGATGCAGACAAGAAGAAGACATATTCCATATGACAGCCGCTGTTCGCTCGTGCAGACCGCAGGATCAGAATCTCGGTGTGTGTGAAGTTTGGAAGCATCTAGTGCAGCCTCTGACATACACCACTGCAACCGTGTCTTCTACGAGTTCCAAACCACATTTGATAATTTATTTCTAGTAATGTCTCTTTTAGCTCAGCGGACTGACGGAGCGTTTATGGGAATGCCCCGAATGCTGTGATGTCGGTTCCTAAATCAATCAATCAATCATTACACATCATTCTATGTAGTAGGATCTCTATACGTTACAGATAATGCTTCTCATTATTTGTGATTAGGCAACTGTATCTCACACATAAGGGTTCATATTATGTAATACGATAACTATATTTCACACATAAGTGTTAATATTATGTAATATAACAACTGTATCTCACAAATACCACTTTGCCTTGTGTATTAGGGCAGCTGTGTGAAATACGTAATAATTCGAATTATATATCTTGAGACCGTCATTGTTGATGGTAATGTTTAGTCGACATGTGATGGTATGTGTTGACATTATCAGTGTGTTTCATGTTGTAGATATGCTTATAAAATATATTTGAATGTTTATCGTGTCTTCCAACAGACATAATTAACTGTCACATTTCGCTGCATCTCGACGGGTGCATACTGCAGGAGTATATACCATGTTACATGAAACAAACATGAACACTTTGGCTCAAATATGACGTACATCGTCCCTGGCCTTGTGCGAATGTGTAGAACTTTATACCCAAGGAAGTCTAACATTTAGCAGGAAGTCCTTCTGTTTACATAGTAACTGCTGGAATCCACTAATAATATAAAGATATATTTGAGAAAGCGATTATTGTTCGTAGAATACAGTACAGCACGAAATGTGTTTTGTGTATTGACTGTGTGATTACTAACACTTAGCAGGAAGTCCTTCTGTTTACATAGTAACTGCTGGAATCCACTAATAATATAAAGATATATTCGAGCAAGCGATTATTGTTCGTAGAATACAGTACAGCACGAAATGCGTTTTGTGTATTGACTGTGTGATTACCAATGTGTTTTGTGTATTGACTGTGTGATTACTAATGTGTTGTGTGTATTGACTGTGTGATTACTAATGTGTTGTGTGTATTGACTGTGTGATTACTAATGTGTTGTGTGTATTGACTGTGTGATTACTAATGTGTTTGTGTGTATTGACTGTGTGATTACTAATGTGTTGTGTGTATTGGACTGTGTGATTACTAATGTGTGTGTGTATTGACTGTGTGATTACTAATGTGTTGTGTGTATTGACTGTGTGATTACTAATGTGTTGTGTGTATTGACTGTGTGATTACTAATGTGTTGTGTGTATTGACTGTGTGATTACTAATGTGTTTTGTGTATTGACTGTGTGATTACTAATCAGCAAATGTTCTGTGATGGCCGAATCCGACGGTTCTTTTTTTAACGCTCGCTGGCTTTGAACTCATGCGTAGTCTATACACACAATTTTTATAGTATTGATGGGGACTGTTGCATGTGGTTAGCTTTTCCTATTAACAGTCGTCCCTCGCCATCAGGTGAACCCACTCCGACTTCAGAGGTACTTGTAATTTACGTCCCCAAGTCAAGAACAACAGGTCAACATTTTAGTCCAACTGTCTGGTGTAGGGGATGAACCGCTAACCTCGGCATCAGCATACCGGAAGTTTAAGAACACCGTTCTTATCCATTCGGCCATGCAGATCTGCAACGTTTTATCACCTGTTGACTGCACAAGTTAACTCCATTTTCCACCCACAATGGTATATATTCGACTACACTACTTGATTTGCTAATTGTCTTGCCGCTCTACCTAAGTATGTCGCGTTGCACTCACATTGGAATCGATAAATGCAGGTTGATTTGCTGTACAGAGACAATGGTTCTTTCACAGATGGCGTAAGTGTCGAGATGGTTTTTGTATCTGATAATTGGTTCAGCAGCAAAGAAAGTGCGGTGTACAACAGTTTTAAGTCAATCGTGTATTCGTTTCATTACATCCTCTCCTCGAAAGGTGAGCTGAGGAAATACTTGAAGTTTGGGAATCGTTGATTCTGTGGAATTAACTGTTCTAATCCCTTCGCAGTTTCGGGAGAAGAACCGTATTATCTGCACATTTGAGTTCTAGAATTGGATTTCCACAAATCCGATTGTCACAAATGGACCAAAATGGTCACGTGTTTAATAACTGATGACATGTCACATTACATTTGTGCACGGTTGTTGAGCAGTTATGGGGATAGTATGCAGCCTGAAGCCTCTCAAGTCAGTGCGATATTCTGTTAGCTAGTCTGACAACTACTTGCTGCTCGTGCTGCAATCATTCAATTAAGTGTCAACATGTAATGAAAATCCATATCTCTAATTTAAACATGGTGGGTAAATGGTGCTAGACCGATATTTTCATAGACAAATTTGCACTCTGTGGGCGACGTCGCCTGTGCATTCCCAGACATTTACTTGTACCCACTGGAGGCTGGGTCGATCTGGGAACCCAGGTCCATTTAAAAAAATACAAAAAACAAGAAAACATGACCGCCCACGCTTATCGGCATGGCACATGATGGATGGATGGATTCGTTTCTTTCTAGTGACGAGCATAATCTGTGTGTTCTTACAATTTAATTCTAACCCAAGATGTTCACTGTGTGGCTTGCCTTATTGCATCGAAATTCGATCTCGTCTTCTGATTTGTCATTTGATTTTACTTCCTAGGTACTTGAAGCTCTTTACTTGTTTCAGGGGGTGTTCTTTGAGAAGAATCTTTGTTGTATTGTTTTCTTTGGTCATTACCTCTGTTTTACTGATGTTAATTTTCATGTTATTTCATGTTTCAATTCTTTACACACTTTGTTTATACTATTTATGTGACTTGTGTTAGTACATGGTCTTTTTTGTATATTCCTTTTCGACTAGTCTGTGTGCCCTGTAATTTCTAGATATGTTGTAGTTCCCACTTGTCTGACCCAGAAAATGAGGACAGTTGAGTTGAAAAGTTAGCACTTTGGAGGACGCTTTCCCCTCTGATACTAAAACATAATTGTGCAGTATTTAATGCTCTTGTTGACATGGCCTTCCCCTGAAGTAGCATTTGATCACGATGACTGTGATATTATGTAATAACATGGTCACTGGCAAAGTAATAATTTGTTAAATAGTTTAATTGAATATCTGTGGGATAATAAGTGTGAGCACCATATACAATGGGCTGAAATAAAGTCTAGGGTATATGATTCATTTGGTCCCTCAGGTTCGCCGAATAGGCAGTTGATTCGAGACAGTTTCTTTCCTAAAAGACTCCAGGAATAGAGTAGTTATTGGCTCTTTTGAAAGAAGAATGGGATGATGGTCGAATAGACTCCACCCACATTACAAGGTACTACTTTCCTGAAGACTAAAACAGAGAATAGGCCACTTAACCACAGATCTCTATCAAGTTGTTATCCTTGAATAAAATATCTGAGACTGTGTGTTGGTCGACCTCCCACTGGATTCTCTGCATATATATATATAAACACAGTAGCACATTTATCTACGACAACAAACAGTGTAACACTGGTCACGTAGACAATGAAAAACTCTCCTGACGAACATATATGTTTATTGACAGACTCATAAGCTGGTATCTGAGACTCTGTCTCTATTTCATTCTAACAAACATCACCAAATCAATTACATTATCACCTAACACTCCCTCCTCCTCTTCTCTTCCCCACTCCTACATGATGTAAATCACACACACAAAAAAAACCAACCAGAACATAACTCAAATATCTGACTGGTGCAGATGTCATTAGTGTAACTACTCCCCACACACAGGACTTCTCTCCCCTGTCTCTATTCTCCCACAATTCTTCTGATGACTCTGCTACTGGTCTTTGCAAACTCTTCATCTGATTTACTGTTGGAATCGAGGCTCTCCCCCATCTCACCTTTGACCAAACTTCACACTGTGCCACTGAGGTAAACAAAGGTTCTCTGGATACTGATCAAGGTAATGGTGATGTGGATCGTTGTTATTGATAAAAGTCAGTCATGATTGACCAACAAAAAAGAGGAACTGTTCTCAAATGGTCCCTTCTGTAAAATTGATGATGGTGTATGACTTGAAGTCTGGATCACTCAATCTGGACTTGGTTTCGAGAGGATAAAACTATATCTGCATAAAATAAGGGATTGCAACCCTTGATAAAAACGTCCATCAGTTAGGACAAGTTGTAGCACGAATGCTCCAACGACGTACTGGAGTTGTTGATAAAGGAAGGACTATCCCTGAGTATGGGTCAGAAGCCAGTTGAATCTCTCCAGGTGATTTCCAGTAATTGGTAAGACGTGCATGCGTAATCTGGGAAAACGATGAAGTCTCAAATGTCTCAGCACGACATTTAACAACCCTAGAGAAGTGTAGCTGGGTTCATATTAAATACAAATGATGACGACCTCTCAGAAGGAAAGAACCATTCCGTCTGTGCCCTGCCAACATTCTGGAACGTATAAAGCACAGACTCTCAACAAAGTTGCTGGGGTTTCCAGCGAACGAAGAACTCTCTATGCGTTAGTGTCATCTCTAGCTGAACATCGATATGCGGCTTCCCGGAATATAAATGGGTACCTGCTTCGTCGCAAGAAAAAGAGGAATCCACAATGTCGCAGTGGGGACATTGTACCACAGGAAGATCCGTGCTGGTTTCGAAGTTCACTCCAATAAGTATGACTCTTCACATCGAGAGACACCTCCAGTCCATAAGTTGCAGAATATACTTCCTGATATTACAGGGATAAAATGGGCGCCATCTCTCTTCACCTGCCATGAGGAGTTGAACCAAAAATGGAGATAACTCCGTCTGGAGTTTCGTCCAGGTCTTGATGAAAAATAGGGGATTATTTCCCCCGGCCTCCCAGTAATTGGAAGGAATGACGGAGGTCCCTAAGTGCAGACTGATTTCTCCTCTGCACACCCAAGCCAATACTGTTTTGACTTGGAAAAAAAATCATCAAGATGGTGTAGACAAAAAAAGCGGCTTAGATCTAGCCAAATATCAGACCAAACTGTTCCCCGTCGGTTGCCTCATTTGCCTGCAAATCAAAAATGACAAGCTATGAATAATCTAGCTTAGTAAGTGAGCTCATAAGACTCACAGAGACAACAACGGAACATATATAGGGAGAGGACATCCTCCTCCCCTGAAATGGTATACCTGTGGCCTGTATCGTATGGGTATATTTTGGCGGGAAAGTGGGGCGGTAATATGTACACGCTACCCCCTCACCAAACAGGACAACACAGATACCAAATGGAGATATATTCTCCCACATACAAACACTCCATTAATTTGGAGGACACAATCTGTTATACAACATGCACGGGTGGGGTGTGTGATTAAAATCGAAGGGGTGGCCATATTGGCGCCAATGACTTGTCATAGCGGCCAGTGGCTAACACTGCACGATTTACGGCAGGAAAAAAATGAGTATTTAGGTATGTGAACCGTTCTCATAAATATGATTGAGCCACGACATACATGATCCACCAAAATTCGACAAAAGCAATGGGGTGTCTTATCTGTGACCCCAGGCTGTCATACACACCAAATATAGTTTCTGCCCCCGGCATATTCTGCACACAGATAAAGTAAAGATTCACACACACAATATATATAGGTGCGTACAGTAACTGAATCTTTAACAAAGGCATTATATAACACCTGAACACTTTACCATAAGTCAAGTAAAGCGAAGTTCTTCCCTAATTGAGAGTGAACCAAAAGTGAAGATAGATTGACCTCTGCAGACACAGTACAGAATTTACAGAGACATCATACTCTTCAAAAGAAGATGAAGTAGTGATCATAGCATGATAAGAATGGGATAATAATTGTAAGCATAGGAATATAGGACAGTGGCATGGATAGACGTTAAAATCTCAGGCCGGCTTTCTTACAGAAGTAATGATGCCGTAGCAAAGTCCACCGAAATACATACATGACATGTAGTATGACTTTTCATATCAAACAAAGATTGTATTAAATAGTTAACACAAATCTTATCATTCAAAAAAACATAATTATGCTCACCAATGCAACATAGAGGCGAAAATAGCCCCCCAAAAAGGGCTACACCCTCCCGGGAAAAAAACACGTCTACATGGTTCGAACTGCTAGACTCAAGTGAATATGGCTGGTCCCGCCTGGAAGTTTTACCAGATTATTCCAGGCTATTCTGAGCTATGGGCACATTCCTTGCCTCTATCTGAGTGCGGGCATTCCTTCCCATAAAAGGTAGTGCCAGTCTCTCACACATGAAATCAGTCTTTCCAAGAACCGCTATAAATAATCGTCTGTAAGCTGGTGCGACTGGAGACAGTATGTCACAATATCTCAGATTACTGAAATTACCAGACTTCAGTCTGACTATTCTTACTAGGGTTGCTTACCTTCACTTAACCTCTAAACGTCTTTCAAAATACCTCGACGTTTGAGATGTTAACAACCGGTAGTGAAAAGTGTGCTAACTACTCCATCAAATACTGATTAGTGTTGCAAATTGTATCAGTTATAAGGATTATGGAATGTGTAAATGTTAAGATCTAAATTTCTGGCATTTAAAAGAATTTATCAATTTCTCTCGACAGTCTTTGACGTGGAAACAAATAAAACAACTGGAAAATAAGGAAGGTGGGCAGTCCACCGTATGATTATCCGATGTTGTATTATGGGGGATATCTGGCCTGCAGTTAGAATTAGCTTTCACAGTTCAGCCTTATTCTGCTCACTGTTTCCTACAGCCAGCATAGCCGTCAATAAGTCAGTGAAGTTAATATCTGAACTTATGAAAGAAAGACCTCTAAACAAAATCTGGAGGTGTACTTCTATCCTCACCGGTGCGGTGACCTCTACTTGAATATATGAGTTCCTCTGATTAATCCTGGGAATGAGGTGTGCAAACTCTGCAACCTGCTGTGATGAGGATTTAATGGCTGATCCTTATGTCTGTACATGTTATCTACTCACTCGGATTTGCGTCTTGGGAAGCACATCAAAGCCAGGTTGAGGCAGCAGTTGTGTCTGCTCCATATGTTAATATTGTATGGATGTTAAACGCATGCCGACGAACGTTACAGTCCACATCAGCATTTTTTCAGCTGCTGTTGATGTACTAGGCAAATTTTACGTTCAGTAGTTTGCCATTGCTTACTGAACAACCGGCTCCCATACCTAAACGTTATAACACAACGCGATACGGTCTGCTGCACAAATCGGTCGCGGCTGCGTTTCGAGCACCTGGAAGCGGCTCACGAACCGCCTTTGGCCACGGAGACCGGCGTGCCGACGAACGTGTGGTGGCAAATTGTTAACCTTTGATTTCTTTGTTTTTTCCCTTCACGTAGGTGGTAATTATCTTTAGTGTCACTAAACTATTTACCATACATTTTATTTTAATTCTGCATGCAAAACTTGCCAAGAAACCATAACAAAGAGAAGATGGGTGCAGGATGTGGCGGATAATCTCCAGATGGGTGTATCGGACGCGGGACATCTTGCTTCTGATCGAGAGGTTTTCCGGAAGGTTGTTATGGGAGCGAGGTTCTGCAAAGGACATGCTACTGAATGAATGAATGAATGAATGAATGAATGAATAAATGTATGAATGAATGAATGAATGAATGAATGAATGAATGCTTATGTGCAGTTTTCAACTAGTGTCCATTAGGGTTTTTTCAACTCATTCTTCAATATCTTTCATATATTTCTATGGCAACTTAAACCTTCTGAATTGTAAGAGTTCTAAATCCACGTGACTTTCACAAGCTGGTGTTAGTGTTCATCAAAGTGCTCCACAGATGAGGCGTCAAGCTCGGTCCTGTACTGTGCCTAGAGATTGCACATTCGTCTTGAGGCAGTTGTTGGGAAGACACAGTTATGTTCTTTAACCAAGCGAGTGTACCCAGTGTACACACGTCTCAGAATTTCTTCGACTTACCTCCAAGGTGTGCCAGCAAGCTTTCTATATTCCCAATACGTTTCTTCGAAGCAAGCTGCTGACCAAGTGCTACCCCAAGATAAACTGATAGAAGCTAACTGCTGACCAATTGTTGTTGTTGTTGTTGTTGTTATTGTTGATGTTGTTGTTGTTGTTGTTGTTGTTGTTGTTGTTGTTCTTCTTCTTCTTCTTCTTCTTCTTCTTCTTCTTCTTCTTCTTCTTCTTCTTCTTCTTCTTCTTCTTCTTCTTCTCCTTCTTCTTCTTCTTCTTCTTCTTCTTCTTCTTCTTCTTCTTCTTCTTCTTCTTCTTCTTCTTCTCTTCTTCTTCTTCTTCTTTCTTCTTCAGCGTTCCGAGCCATTGAGGTTCTTTGCTGCAGATACAATCCGTCTCCATTCTTCTCTCTGGTTGACCTTCTCTTGCCAGTCGTTGATTCCAAGTGCTTGTAGGTCTGTATATATATATATATTATCTCTCCACCGTCTTCTTGGTCTACCTCGGGGTCTACGGTCATTTATTTCCTGAGTGTAGGCTAGTGTTACCCCAAGATAAACTGATAGAAGCTATCTGCTGACCAAGTGTTACCCCAAGATAAACATGAGGTTATTTTTGTAAGAGCTGGTATTCATCTCATGTGAGATTTGTATTTTCTTTGGACACTGTGTAGTCCTTTGTAAATATGGCGTAGACTGGTTTAAGGCGGTTTATTTTTAGTTTCCAAGCGTGGCAACATTCACGCAGTCACGTCAGGTCTTCAGTTAACTATTGTTAGGACAATTCTGCGTCATAGATAACATTTCACACTATGTCGCGGGAGAACTCTGCGTCATTGATATAATTTCACATTAAGTCGTAGGACAACTTATGCCGTAGAAAACTGTAGCTGCAAATCAGTCAGTCAGTCAGTCAGTCAGTCAGTCAGTCAGTCAGTCAGTCAGTCAGTCAGTCAGTCAGTCAGTCAGTTAGTTAGTTAGTTAGTTGGCAGATCATCATCATTGCACATCGAACCATTCAATCCATAAGTGCTTGGAATCCATACTCAGTAAATCCCGCAGTGTGTAGCGGCTAACGATACCAGTTCTGTGTTGGTTTATTAATATTCTTTGGCTTCCTGCATAGTGTTATTATTTTCTTTTAACTTGCTGTTCTCGCAGTCTGACCATGGTTGCAGATTCACAGTCATCACATGGTTCTCGCAAACGACTTACTTCTCGTAGAGCATTCTGTTTATCGGCCTGGTCCATGGCTCGTCTGCCCACCACGGTAGCCCTACATGCAAGCCGTCAGCCTGCGCATTTCCTTGTACACCTGCATGCCTTGGCACGAACAGGAAACTGTCTTTGCCAGCCGTGACTGCTCCAGAGGCAACAACCTCTGTCTTCGGACCCAAATAATCTCTATCTTCCTGAGTATACTCTTTGGGTCGCTAAGGTAACATACCCGAGTGAAAGTTTGTGTCACGAGCCATGTAATTGCTTTACTTACTGCCATGACTTCCATAATCTACAACCTGTGGTCAAGGCAAAAACACATGAATCTTCCTTCAAAATTCTTCCCCCAGCCTGAGCCTTAAAGGTCCATGAACTTCTCACACTTCAAACGATCGACCCATCTGTGTAAATGGCAGCATCACTCTCTAAAGAATTCTCGAAGATCAGCCGGATTCTATGGTCTGCATGTTCTGTCTAGCTGGATGCAAACTGAAAATAACGTACAGAACACTGTTGGCACTTGTACATACTTCTCGCCAGGCTCTAAGTCCTCAAATAAACACATCTACTGAAGAATGTCTACGGCTTTGACCCATCCACTATTTTCCTTTGTTTTACTTGCTGCCCATTACCTCCTTAATTTCACTGGGAGGTTCCTGTCAAGATGGCGGCGAACAGTTGTAGCTGCAATATCCAAGCAACTATGATCACGTCTATATAGGGCTTGATGATCTAGCTCAGGCCTGTGGTCCACTGGGAGATTAGCAACTAGAAGAAGAAGAAGAAGAAGAAGAAGAAGAAGAAGAAGAAGAAGAAGAAGAAGAAGAAGAAGAAGAAGAAGAAGAAGAAGAGAAGAAGAAGAAGAAGAAGAAGAAGAAGAAGAAGAAGAAGAAGAAGAAGAAGAAGAAGAAGAAGAAGAAGAAGAAAAAGAAGAAGAAGAAGAAGAAGAAGAAGAAGAAGAAGAAGAAGAAGAAGAAGAAGAAGAAGAAGAAGAAGAAGAAGAAGAAGAAGAAGAAGGAGAAGAAGAAGAAGAAGAAGAAGAAGAAGAAGAAGAAGAAGAAGAAGAAGAAGAAGAAGAAGAAGAAGAAGAAGAAGAAGAAGAAGAAGAAGAAGAGGAAGAAGAAGAAGAAGAAGAAGAAGAAGAAGAAGAAGAAGAAGAAGAAGAAGAAGAAGAAGAAGAAGAAGAAGAAGAAGAAGAAGAAGAAGAAGGAGGAGGAGAATGTCGCTTGTCGTCCCGGGAGGAACGTGGAATCAACAAGCACACCTTTAATATCCTTCTACTATTGGAACTATTGTATGACTATTGTCTACACTCCTCCCTTCTGTCTTCTATTCCATATATCTCTCTCTTTCTCTCTCTCTCTTATTCCTTCATCACATACTCCGACAACAGTTTCCTTCAACAATTAATAAAATATTTATTAATTAAAACTATGTCTGGTGTATGTATGGACTGTGTATATGTAGTTGGTAGTGTCTTCTATTGTGGGTGCAAGATAGGACTCTGAATGTTTAGTCTCCGTATCGCATCTCGCATCGTCATACGGCCAAACCACAGGACATCAAACATAGAAATGGACAGCTCTCACCCTGGATGTTCCGTTCTGCTTGAGTCTTGATATAATCCAATTCTTGAAAACAAATGTTCAATGTCTTATCACCAGAAAATAATGTGATTAAGGTAAGTCACTGAAATCCACATATTTCCTGTTTATGGAAGTTCGTATAATCCTTCACGGGAAACACATCACCACTGTCTACAGTAAGGTAACAGTTCTTTAGAATATTTGTAAACTGTTATTTAGTTAGTCAATGTTTCTTTTCGGTGCGTACCCAATTCCAATATATTTATGCTATGTCGTTCAGCCTTATATAATGAAAGTCCTTTTCAATGGTTTTCACAAAAACCTGTTATTTGCCATTCGTTATGTCAGCCCACGATTAGTGAATGGCTATGTTGACGTTGCTCTAGTGAAATACTTTCACAGCACAAGGGCAGTTCATTTCTTTAATCTTCTCTGATTAGGTCATGAGTGGTATTGGAACCTGTGAGATATATATTAAATCAGGTGATATGAGTCTGCTTCATACTATTTCTTATGTGAGTGCCTTTCTCCAGCCGTAATGAAAAAGCTTCCGAAAGATACTCTGACATAAGACAGATGAATTCACTAAAGTCTAAACTATTCACTAATAGAAAGCAATGGTAAACGCTAAGCACAAACACCTATTTCCCTATGCTAAACTATTACGCCAAGGTTAGATTACCTTATCACTTCTATGTTCATCCATGAATTGAAATATATATATATAAGCACATATGCACTAATATCCCATCGCCTTAAACAATAAGGGACTATAATTTCTTTCCACACACAGGATGCATAGATATCTCTGCCCAGTTTGGGAACACACACTAACTCCAAAACAAGTTTTCCACCCATTTATACCGAGTGTCCAATCCTCCGTTGCTTTTGATCCCAAAATCAAATTTGCCGTAAGTCCCCACATCAAAAGTCTGTGAAGTCACGTATTCGTTAGTGGCGCTCTGTCTCGTGTTCGCTCCGTTCTTCCGCTGGTCCCCTCGTTCACCACTCGTCGCAGATCAAAGAGTTTTAACTTTTGGATCACCGTCTTCTTGTGTTCCCCCGTTGTCGAAGTCTCCGCGTCGTTCTGTCCGTTGACAGTCGCTGGTCAATGACTCCTCACACTGTATCCTATTTTTATACCTGTCGGTCAATGATCTTTACTTTATCCTCATCTCCGACTGAAGTACTCGATTGTTAACCCTCCTCCTACATTGCAATTAATCTTACTATTAAAGTTCATCAGGGAATCATTAACTCACAGTATCCCGTGACAGAGAAGAAGAAGAAGAAGAAGAAGAAGAAGAAGAAGAAGAAGAAGAAGAAGAAGAAGAAGAAGAAGAAGAAGAAGAAGAAGAAGAAGAAGAAGAAGAAGAAGAAGAAGAAAAAGAAGAAGAAGAAGAAGGAGGAGGAGGAAGAGGAGAAGAAGAAGAAGAAGAAGAAGAAGAAGAAGAAGAAGAAGAAGAAGAAGAAGAAGAAGAAGAAGAAGAAGAAGAAGAAGAAGAAGAAGAAGAAGAAGCAACAGCATCAGCAGCATCAGCATCAGCATCAGCAGCGGTGGTAGCAGCAGCAGCAGCAGCAAGAGAATCAGAAGAATAAGGAACAACTATGTAAAAGATAACGTTTCTCACCATGCAGTAGCACAATTATGACTCATATATAACATTGTATACTATGCAGTAGGACAGCCGGCTCCGTGGCCAAAGGCTTGCGAACGCGGTTCGTAAGCCGCTTACCAGGCGTTCGAAATGCAGCCGCGACCGATTTGTGCAGCAGACAGTGTCGCGTTGTGTTATAACTTGTTGGTATGGGAGCCGGTCGTTCAGAAAGCAATGGCAAACTACTGAACGTAAAAACTTGCCTAGTACATCAATAGCAGCTGGAAAAAATGCTTGTGTTGACTGTAACGTCCTGCAAGGGATATGCAACATTAAAAAAACGTAGGACTTTATATATACGTCATATATGCGTCATATATATGCAATTTCACAGTTTGTATTAGGCGACTTATGCATCATATATCATATTTCATACTCTGTAGTAGGATAACTTACACTCAGGAAATAAATGACCGTAGACCCCGAGGTAGACCAAGAAGACGGTGGAGAGATAATACATATACAGACCTACAAGCACTTGGAATCAACGACTGGCAAGAGAAGGTCCACCAGAGAGACGAATGGAGACGGATTGTATCTGCAGCAAAGAACCTCAATGGCTCGGAACGCTGAAGAAGAAGAAGAAGAAGAAGAAGAAGAAGAAGAAGAAGAAGAAGAAGAAGAAGAAGAAGAAGAAGAAGAAGAAGAAGAAGAAGAAGAAGAAGACGAAGAAGAATAACTATGCGTCATAAACATAATTTCACATATGTAGTAGGACAACTGTGCGTCATAAATAAAATTTCACACTATCTGGTAAGACATCTATGTATTAAACATAGCGATCCGTATAGCACACGGCACCTACGCCTTCTAGATTTGTAGCATAAAAACTAACTTGTCCCCTTTCAACTCTCTTGAACAGCCACTTATCAAGCACGGCTTCGCGTCATGCACGAGGACAACTGTACAGTTGTGGATTCACAATATGCAATAAGACCAATTTACAACATATTCGGCCTGCCGTTTACCTAGTTAGCAAGATGGTGTCTGTGGGAAATGTCACACGCGAACAACTTTCCCCTGTTGCAATCTGCTGTGATTATGTCGTCTCCGAGGAAAATGGCGCCATGTTTGTGGTAAAGCATGATCAACGGCTTTTTAAAATTTCACATTTACTCAAAGTGGAAGTATTTAATCTAAGTTTCGAAAGTGATGGAAGTTTTATTAATTATGGCTTTCGTTATTGATTTCTAAAATAGAATAACTCATGAAAAAACTGGGGCAGGCGAAAACTGTAGCGAAATTCATATCATGGTATTTTAACCCTGTCATCTGTTATGTCACGTGTTTCTGTAAATGTAATCGGTTTGTATCTGTTGTCACCATCGTAAAGTTCTTTCGTATTTAAGACATGAAATTTATATCAATATACAGCTTCCTGTCCTACTCGTTACCCCTTTTCACCCTCTCTCTCTCTCTCTCTCTCTCTCTCTCTCTCTCTCTCTCTCTCTCTCTCTCTCTCTCTCTCTCTCTCTCTCTCTCTCTCTCGATATCTGTCTGTCTGTCTGTCTGTCTGTCTGTCTGTCTGTCTGTCTGTTTGACTGTCTATCTGTTTCTCTTTCCCTTTAAACACACTGTATTTATTATGCTCATGTACTGACATTTTTTTCCCCGTAATACTGCTCTTGTTTTAATTTTCCCACACCAAATTAGATCTTTATATTTGTTTGTTTATATTTTTATCAATCATGTGCCGTCTCCTCAATGAAGGCTGATTATAATTCATTAATAAAACTCTCTCTCCCACCTCCTCCTCTCTATCTATCGTCAAAGATTTATGCTCTGAAAGATTGCTGCTCGCCAATCTCTTGATGTTATCTTCGTACGTGTATTGTTGTCCGAACTTTCTTCATATGCCTTCGACAATACATACTTCTTCTGGTATGGTTTTAAGAGTGCGATGTCTTTTAATGTGACCAAAGCATTGAAATTGTTTATCTTGATCTCTTTTGTCATTGCCTGCGCCTGAATACTTTTGTTTGAACTGATTCACTGCCAAACACAAAGTATGTTTGGATCAAATATGGTACAAAGTCACATGAACAACTATTATAATGTAAGTTTCCATTGGATGGCACTGAAATTGTGGAAAATACCACGAAGCAAACCAAATAACACCATGACCCTAGTATGGCGATATATCGTCCTTCTGTCCAATTGGGAGGTCTCATTTGGCGATATATTATCCTTCGGCACTGAATCTCTTGATTTCCGTGAAATAAGACGTAAATCACAGGCAGAAAATAAATGCTGAGATTGAGTGCAACCTCCTTAAAGGACATACAACTAACGTCAGTAAACACGGTTCGCAGCCCAAACTATTTAGGTCTTCAGGTCTTCAGTTCTGAAAGCCGGGTGTATGCAAACAGGGAAAAAAATGGATACTGAATATTTAATTCACCGCAAACAAAGGAATCCCGAGAGTTCCCGGGAAATCACGTGACATCAGGGTGATTCCATAGTGGGTGTAGGGGTGTGTTGATATACTGTGCAACTTGTGTATGGGGGTAGTCATTTGTGTGACTTGAAAATCTCTGTGTAATAAAGAATCATATAAATTGAATGTGTGTCTATCACTTCCGGTTGAGTGTGTGGTAAACTGGTAGACCTATTGATGGATGCAATAAATATTTCTAAGCCCGGAGGGCCCTCACTGTCGTCGGAGTGTATATCCATAGCTTGTGCTACTCGTCTTATCGCGTGTACGTCCCTCATCTTTGAAGCATCTGGGGGACAGTTTGCGAAGACAATGACATGCGGTTTTGGGTAAATCTTGCTGCAAACACACTTGTCGACCGACCACGAAGTATATCCCTATTTTGAAAATCAACGAACCCACCAGATCTACGTCAGTGTAAAATAACTACACAGTTTGTTTGCGGTGAATTAAAAATGAAATACCAAAAAATTTTCGCAGCAGGAACATGCCGTAGGTATGTGAAATATTAGAACCATCACGTGTGTAAAGACTGGAGCGCACCGCGGTATAGAACTATCACGTGCGTACAGACTGGAGCGCACCGCGGAATAGAACCATCACGTGTGTAAAGACCGGAGCGCACCACGGAATAGAACTATCACGTGCGTACAGACTGGAGCGCACCGTGGAATAGGACAATTAACAATGAGGGCTGGCATCGAACCAGTGTGTCACCACATTCATGGCAATGTCAGTAGTAGGTTACGTTGTATCTGATTAGGAAATCTGGATTGTGGTGCTGGATTGACCCCAATCCAGCTGGATTGGGGTTAGGGGTTAGGGGTTAGGGTTAGGGTTTAGGGGTTAGGGTTAGGGGTTAGGGTTAGGGGTTAGGGTTAGGGGTTAGGGTTAGGGGTTAGGGTTAGGGGTTAGGGTTAGGGGTTAGGGTTAGGGTTTTTTGTGTGCTCCTAATTATACTTTCTGGATTGACCTCGCTGGATTGCCCCCAATCCAGCTCGGGTCCAGGGCGGTTTGGGTAGGGTAGATACTTAGGTCATATGTAAGGGGGCGATACATCTAAGAAAAGACATGTTTTTTTTCTAAGGGCAGATAACTGTGTGTATAATATTTTAACTAATTGTAAAACATAAATAAATAAACAACAACCAGGGGCGCGCGGCGGCGGGCGCAGGAGCAAGCGCGGCCGATCGGTCGCGTGGAGCGGTCGACCCCAGTAAAACAGTGTCTTGTAGTACCCAAGTGGCCAGTCATTGCTGAGTGATCACTAGTTCGGTTATTGCCGAGTACTGTGGTGGGGTTAGGTGGGTCGAAGTCTCGAACCGCGCCGGGTGTCATATGAAAATTATAATAAGTAAAAAGGTATATATGGCATGTATATGATCTGTAGTGGGTCGTAGTGGCTTATAAAACTATCATCATATAGATTACACCTCTTCAAATGAAAACCTTAAAAAAGTAAAGATGGCCTGTAGTAACGATTGTAAGGGGGCGTGGCTTCGTGGTATTCGTTGTTAAGGGGTTGGTGAGTGGTTATGTACCTATATAACAGCTTCCGAACAATTTAAAGGGATGGGCGAGTGGCGAAGTGGCTAAGTAAATGCGTCGGTTCCTTTCTAAGAGACAGAGGAGTTGCTAGATAAAGGCTCCAGGTCGTTGTCAAGGGGTTGGTGAGTGTACAAATAGCTAAATAACTGCTTCTGATCCTTGTTAAGAGGTGGGCGAGGGGCGGATTGGTTGGATAATTACGCCCGTTCCTTGGTAAGAGCCAGGGTGATCGAGTGGAGAAGTGGGTAAATATAGGCATGGAGGTATACCACCGACACATTCAACGCATAATTTCGGCGTCGGTCGTCAGAAGACCAAGGATATTTTCATTATATGTCTATTGTAAAGGGGTCGACTGTTTGTTATAACGGGGTTACTATTATCTATAGTGGCTGGGACTTAAATACTATCAGCATACTGGTTACAGCTCTTCAAATGAAAACTTTGAAAGTGTAAAGATGGCCGATGGTTTTAGTGGGTATGACTCTGTGATATTCGTTGTTAAGGGGTGGGGTGAGTGGATGAGTAACTAGATAAACGCTTCCGAACACTATCATCGGGTTCGAATCCCAGTGGGGTGGTCTAGTGGTAGAAGAAATATTGATAATATTTGGTTACTTAGTTGTGATTTCGAGCTCGGTTGTTATTAACCCGGTTATGTTTAGAAAAGTAGAGGTGGTGTGCTGGTTGCGGAGTATGTTTAGGGGGTACCCCAGACACCGTGGAAGTGACAGGTTCGAATCTCGGAACTTTGTCGTGGGTAAGATTTCCAGTCATCAAGGTGTGGGTGTCGTCGCGGCCACAAGTCCCACCGCTGATGAAAAACACAGGCAGCAGATTTCACCATTGTACCTACGAGTCACATAATATAAGCTAACTTAACATTCAGAATATGACCTCAACAGCTGTTGCCAAAAATCAATACTTATTCTCATAACGGCTAATCCAGGGGATTATCGTCATCGTAATGACCAAGTCAGGTTAATAATATTTCTTATATCTCCGCCATTGCAAATAGTTCGCGATATTAATAAATGTTCATATAAAGGTTGGAAGGGGATTAAAAGATTAACACCTATTGTCGGGCCATCCAATAAAAATCAATAACACTACCCTCGATTTTTCTCATAATTGCCGATTGGAGATTATGGGCTTAGGTGTATGTGTCCTTATTTAGTTAAAACAGGTGGTATGAGTAGGAGATATCACAAACAGTATCAGCATGTGCCACTCTGATCTTAAATGTCAGTAGTTCGTTATTCTTGTGACATTGAAAACGCTTGTGGCTTGAAGACAGATGGTGTACTATGTTATTGGGTGGTGTATATAGATTGACCAGTATGTGAAATTGATAAGGTCACCCCTGCCAGCGCATCGTAGCTGTGTTGTGACTTGTCGCCTATTACATCCGGGTGTAAAAATAACCAAACATATTTCACATCAACTCAATATGCATACCTCTATATAGCTGCACTGCGAACATGGCTAGAGTCTACTTTAGGAAAGTATCGTGTATCTGTGTATACGGGTTTACCACTGCTTATAGATGTGTGCAGTATTATTGGAAAGCGGCCGTTATGTCTACATTATCAAAGTATGTTGCCTTACAGAGCTGGTATAGTATCTATGTGTCTGCTACGTTGTATGTTTTGTCATGTTGCCTTGTAGTATTTGGAGAGAGTTTCATGCGGGTGTCTAATGATTTAAAAAAAAAAAAACGATGTCTCAGAATCCACAACGCCACTGGCATTAGAGGCTTTTCAACTTGGCTGCTCATTGACCACGCTTCACAGTCATACTAAAGTACGGGTTCTATGTAGTACTTAAACACTCCTTTTATTTCTCATTACAGTTGTCAACTTTATATTAGTCAGTATGTTTTCCAATTTGCAAAAGACAACCATTATCACAGCGATTCTTGTTCCAATGCTTTAAAACCACCTCCTATCAGACATTTTTTTCTTTCCTTTTATGCTCACGGCTACCGTTTCCCATTTCAAGCTCCATGTCTCTACTCGTATGCATTAGTGTGGTAGAAGTAAACCGATAACTCACAAGATAGACGTATATTATCACACTGTATATGAACATGTGGGAAACGGCTACATCCGGGCAAAGAGGGCGTTGTATCTGTCACATGCGTATGGATACAGCCGAGACACGTGGTTAAGAGGGATACTACAGAAAAAAACGGTATTATGTTGGCGTTCGAACCAGGGGACCTAATTCGTGATGACCACCATGTACGGGAGTGATTCTGCCCCCTCGTCAACAGGGCGTCGGGGGTTTAAAAGGGTGTTCATTCTCTCGCTTTTCTATTTCCGAGTCGTCATAGGGTCACCAAGTAACAGTAAAGAACACGAAACTACTACTACCAAGGCCTCTATACACCACAATGCATTTTCGAATATAATATACACAACTATAATCAAGTCATCACAGTATTCAACTAACCCGTTCTCATAGACATAGAGGAGAGATGTGAGCACCGAGGCCAGTTGGGGGAGGGGTACCTTTTACTTAACATCTATCGGGTCATACACCGACGAGTGTTTAGCTATATTTATCATATAATATTACCCGTGAACACAACAAGCTTCCCCGGATCAGTCTTAGGCTTCTCATATAACATGACATATCACGTACCCGCTGTCCTGACCAGCAAAGTTATCGCTTCTCAGAGCAGACATTTACACTTTCATTAATTCTTCTGCCTGGCCAAAGGGGGTCTTTGCATCTTTCCGCAGAAACCTAGTTCCAATGCTAATATATGTTTTTCAATGTGTCGACTCATTACCACATTTCACATCCTGACAAAAGTACAGGTTCTATGTTCCACTCCAACAGTCAAATAAGAAACAAAATGTTAGCCAAATTATTAAAATGTTGGCCAAATATAGAAATATATCGACCAGACGTATAAAATATAGTAAACTTTGTTAGCCAAACTTATAAAACTCGGGGTCAAAATAAGAAATAGCTCAACCAAGCGTATAAGAAATAGGAAAAAGGCTAGTCAAACTAATGAAAATGTTGGCCAAATACAGAAATATCTCGACCAACTTATAAAATGTAGGAAAAATTGTTAGCCAAACTGACAAAACTGTTAGCCAAAATAAGAAACGTCTCGGCCAACTTATAAAATGTAGGAAAAATTGTTAGCTAAAACTGACAAAAACAGTTGGTCAAAATAAGAAACGTCTCGACTAACATTATAAAAAGTAGGAAAAATTGTAACCAAATTAATTTAAAAAGGTGACCAAAATAGGAAATATCTCGACCAAACTTATGAAAAGTAGGAAAATTGTTCGTCAAATGTGACAAATATTGGGCAAGTAGGAAATCATGTTAGCCAAATAGGAAAAATATCGATCAAACTTATAGATGTATCGGCCAAACTTATAAAATGTATGAACATTTGTTAGCCAAAGGTGAAAAAACATTGACCAAGTAATGAAATATCTCATCCGAATTTATAACAAGTAAGAAAATATGCTAGTAAAAGCAAGAAATATGTCGACTGAAGTTATACAATAGGCGAAACGATGGACAAACTTATAAAGATGTCGACCGTTATAAGAAAATGTATTACCCAAATTAGGAAAAAATATTGACCAAGTTTTGAAATATCTCGACCAAACTTACAAAAAATAGGAAAATATGTCGACTAAAGTAGGAATATTTGTTAGCCAAAGATGAAAAATATTGGTCAAGTAAAGAAATATCGCATCCAAACTTTTAAAATGTAGGAAACTTTATTAACCAAATGTGAAAAATATTATCCAAGTAAAGACATGTTACAACTAATCTTATAAATATCTCAACCATACTTATGAAAAGGAGGAAAATGTGTTAACCTAATGGGGAAAATATTGGCCAAGTGAAGAAATATCTCATCCATTCTTATAAAACTTAGGAAAATGTGTTAACCTAATGAGAAAAATATCGCCCAATTGAAGAAAAAAGTTACACAAAACTTATAAAACTTAGGAAAATGTGTTAACCTAATGAGAAAAATATCGCCCAATTGAAGAAAAAAGTTACACAAAACTTATAAAACTTAGGAAAATGTGTTAACCTAATGAGAAAAATATTGACCAAGTAAAGAAAAACATACACAAAACTTCTGAAAAGTAAGAAAATTTGTTAACCAAATGGGAAAAATATCGCCCAAGTGAAGAAATATCTCAACCATACTTATGAAAAGGAGGAAAATGTGTTAACCTAATGAGAAAATATCGCCCAATTGAAGAAATATCTCAACCATACTTATGAAAAGGAGGAAAATGTGTTAACCTAATGAGAAAATATCGCCCAAGTGAAGAAAAAAGTTACAAAAAACTTATAAAACTTAGGAAAATGTGTTAACCTAATGAGAAAAATATTGACCAAGTAAAGAAAAACGTACACCAAACTTCTGAAAAGTAAGAAAATTTGTTAACCAAAAGGGAAAAATATATGGGCTAAACTATGAAATATGATGACCGAACTAAGAAAGTGTGTTAACCAAATGGGGAAAATGTTGGTCAAAACATGAAACATCTCGACCAAGCTTATAAGTATCTCGTGTAAACTTATAAAAAAAAAAGTAGGAACAAATATTGCTTCTGTAGTTATGTCAAACGTGTCTTGAACTTTTATCTGAACAGACATTTCACAAGACATAATCATCAACGTCAACACTTTCCCTCTTTTACATTACCGAAAAGTTTCAACTTATCAGTCCAGAGTATCCACTAAAGAAGCACTTATGCATACTAAGCACCCAGCTCTTCACACTCTTGGTTTTTTTTTCTTTTCTAACGCAAAGTGTCTCTGTCTTTCATAGATAGCTTCACAACTTTTCTATGTAGCACCACTAACAACGCCAAACCTTCGTTTCACATGAGCTCTAATGAAACAGTCATAACAACATTTAGGGCAATCTGTGGCTCCACCTGGGATAGTTTCAATATCATCTGAGTATTCGTCAGCAAAGATCCACTTCCCATGGCTGATATCTTCAACTTTCTATACCACAATGTCTGCTACACTAACCTTCCATTGGTCCATCTTTCAACAATACAAAGAGTGTTCTCGAAGTCTAGCTAACATAACATTGCTTACTTTGTCCACCTCTATCACACTTTGTCATTTCACAGCTGCAATAGCGGCAAGTCTAATAAATCGCACTTTTATTGCCCGCTTCACTTAATATACAGATATAGGGTAAGTATAGGTATAAGTTAGGTATAGGACATATATCAAACTTACATCTTGCGCAATAAAAGTGCGATTTATTAGTTTTAAATTTTAATTAAAATGTAATCACATAAATTTAACTTTTTCATTTCTAACTTTGGTTTGTATCTATGTCTCTTAAGAAAGAGTTTGTTGTATAGTTAGGGTTAGGGTTAGTTGATGTATACTTAGGTTTAGGGTTAGGGTTAGTTGATGTATACTTAGGGTTAGGGTTAGTAAGAAAGAGTTTGTTGTGTTTGATGTCTTTCTGGTAGTCCAAGGAATGCAACTCATTCGTCTCAATAACCCAAGCTCTGTTGTTTTTTCAAGTTCTGCCTAGGGGTGCTGGTCGATGACCATATTCGTTGTCTAGAATAGCGCCTAGTAGGTTAGGGGCATATGATTTATCTCCACGGGGTTGGAAAATCTGCTTAGTCAGCAGAAAATCAGTTGTTCTGTAATCAAAGAGAATGTTAATGTTATTTGGTATGAAATGTTGAAAGTCGGTTAGACGATGTGGTAGAGGGTATTCAAGGGTTCAGTAAGGCAGACGTGGCTTTAAGAAAGGTCGACTTCATAACAGACACTGTTGGTTGGTTGCAGACTTGCCGCTATTGCAGCTGTGAAATGACAAAGTGTGATAGAGGTGGACAAAGTAAGCAATGTTATGTTAGCTAGACTTCGAGAACACTCTTTGTATTGTTGAAAGATGGACCAATGGAAGGTTAGTGTAGCAGACATTGTGGTATAGAAAGTTGAAGATATCAGCCATGGGAAGTGGATCTTTGCTGACGAATACTCAGATGATATTGAAACTATCCCAGGTGGAGCCACAGATTGCCCTAAATGTTGTTATGACTGTTTCATTAGAGCTCATGTGAAACGAAGGTTTGGCGTTGTTAGTGGTGCTACATAGAAAAGTTGTGAAGCTATCTATGAAAGACAGAGACACTTTGCGTTAGAAAAGAAAAAAAAACCAAGAGTGTGAAGAGCTGGGTGCTTAGTATGCATAAGTGCTTCTTTAGTGGATACTCTGGACTGATAAGTTGAAACTTTCGGTAATGTAAAAGAGGGAAAGTGTTGACGTTGATGATTATGTCTTGTGAAATGTCTGTTCAGATAAAAGTTCAAGACACGTTTGACATAACTACAGAAGCAATATTTGTTCCTACTTTTTTTTTTTATAAGTTTACACGAGATACTTATAAGCTTGGTCGAGATGTTTCATGTTTTGACCAACATTTTTCCCCATTTGGTTAACACACTTTCTTAGTTCGGTCATCATATTTCATAGTTTAGCCCATATATTTTTCCCTTTTGGTTAACAAATTTTCTTACTTTTCAGAAGTTTGGTGTACGTTTTTCTTTACTTGGTCAATATTTTTCTCATTAGGTTAACACATTTTCCTAAGTTTTATAAGTTTTGTGTAACTTTTTTCTTCACTTGGGCGATATTTTTCTCATTAGGTTAACACATTTTCCTCCTTTTCATAAGTATGGTTGAGATATTTTCTTCAATTGGGCGATATTTTCTCATTAGGTTAACACATTTTCCTCCTTTTCATAAGTATGGTTGAGATATTTCTTCACTTGGGCGATATTTTTCCCATTTGGTTAACAAATTTTCTTACTTTTCAGAAGTTTTGTGTATGTTTTTCTTTACTTGGTCAATATTTTTCTCATTAGGTTAACACATTTTCCTAAGTTTTATAAGTTTTGTGTAACTTTTTTCTTCAATTGGGCGATATTTTTCTCATTAGGTTAACACATTTTCCTAAGTTTTATAAGTTTTGTGTAACTTTTTTCTTCAATTGGGCGATATTTTTCTCATTAGGTTAACACATTTTCCTAAGTTTTATAAGAATGGATGAGATATTTCTTCACTTGGCCAATATTTTCCCCATTAGGTTAACACATTTTCCTCCTTTTCATAAGTATGGTTGAGATATTTATAAGATTAGTTGTAACATGTCTTTACTTGGATAATATTTTTCACATTTGGTTAATAAAGTTTCCTACATTTTAAAAATTTGGATGCGATATTTCTTTACTTGACCAATATTTTTCATCTTTGGCTAACAAATATTCCTACTTTAGTCGACATATTTTCCTATTTTTTGTAAGTTTGGTCGAGATATTTCAAAACTTGGTCAATATTTTTTTCTAATTTGGGTAATACATTTTCTTATAACGGTCGACATCTTTATAAGTTTGTCCATCGTTTCGCCTATTGTATAACTTCAGTCGACATATTTCTTGCTTTTACTAGCATATTTTCTTACTTGTTATAAATTCGGATGAGATATTTCATTACTTGGTCAATGTTTTTTCACCTTTGGCTAACAAATGTTCATACATTTTATAAGTTTGGCCGATACATCTATAAGTTTGATCGATATTTTTCCTATTTGGCTAACATGATTTCCTACTTGCCCAATATTTGTCACATTTGACGAACAATTTTCCTACTTTTCATAAGTTTGGTCGAGATATTTCCTATTTTGGTCACCTTTTTAAATTAATTTGGTTACAATTTTTCCTACTTTTTATAATGTTAGTCGAGACGTTTCTTATTTTGACCAACTGTTTTTGTCAGTTTTAGCTAACAATTTTTCCTACATTTTATAAGTTGGCCGAGACGTTTCTTATTTTGGCTAACAGTTTTGTCAGTTTGGCTAACAATTTTTCCTACATTTTATAAGTTGGTCGAGATATTTCTGTATTTGGCCAACATTTTCATTAGTTTGACTAGCCTTTTTCCTATTTCTTATACGCTTGGTTGAGATATTTCTTATTTTGACCCCGAGTTTTATAAGTTTGGCTAACAAAGTTTACTATATTTTATACGTCTGGTCGATATATTTCTATATTTGGCCAACATTTTAATAATTTGGCTAACATTTTGTTTCTTATTTGACTGTTGGAGTGGAACATAGAACCTGTACTTTTGTCAGGATGTGAAATGTGGTAATGAGTCGACACATTGAAAAACATATATTAGCATTGGAACTAGGTTTCTGCGGAAAGATGCAAAGACCCCCTTTGGCCAGGCAGAAGAATTAATGAAAGTGTAAATGTCTGCTCTGAGAAGCGATAACTTTGCTGGTCAGGACAGCGGGTACGTGATATGTCATGTTATATGAGAAGCCTAAGACTGATCCGGGGAAGCTTGTTGTGTTCACGGGTAATATTATATGATAAATATAGCTAAACACTCGTCGGTGTATGACCCGATAGATGTTAAGTAAAAGGTACACCTCCCCCAACTGGCCTCGGTGCTCACATCTCTCCTCTATGTCTATGAGAACGGGTTAGTTGAATACTGTGATGACTTGATTATAGTTGTGTATATTATATTCGAAAATGCATTGTGGTGTATAGAGGCCTTGGTAGTAGTAGTTTCGTGTTCTTTACTGTTACTTGGTGACCCTATGACGACTCGGAAATAGAAAAGCGAGAGAATGAACACCCTTTTAAACCTCCGACGCCCTGTTGACGAGGGGGCAGAATCACTCCCGTACATGGTGGTCATCACGAATTAGGTCCCCTGGTTCGATCGCCAACATAATACCGTTTTTTTTTCTGTAGTATCCCTCTTAACCACGTGTCTCGGCTGTATCCATACGCATGTGACAGATACAACGCCCTCTTTGCCCGGATGTAGCCGTTTCCCACATGTTCATATACAGTGTGATAATATACGTCTATCTTGTGAGTTATCGGTTTACTTCTACCACACTAATGCATACGAGTAGAGACATGGAGCTTGAAATGGGGAAACGGTAGCCGTGAGCATAAAAGGAAAGAAAAAAATGTCTGATAGGAGGTGGCTTTAAAGCGTTGGAACAAGAATCGCTGTGATGAAGGTTGTCTTTTGCAAATTGGAAAACATACTGACTAATATAAAGTTGACAACTGTAATGAGAAATAAAAGGAGTGTTTAAGTACTACATAGAACCCGTACTTTAGTATGACTGTGAAGCGTGGTCAATGAGCAGACAAGTTGAAAAGCCTCTAATGCCAGTGGCGTTGTGGATTCTGAGACATCGTTTTTTTAAAAGTCACTAGACACCCGCATGAAACTCTCTCCAAATACTACAAGGCAACATGACAAAACATACAACGTAGCAGACACATAGATACTATACCAGCTCTGTAAGGCAACATACTTTGATAATGTAGACATAACGGCCGCTTTCCAATAATACTGCACACATCTATAAGCAGTGGTAAACCCGTATACACAGATACACGATACTTTCCTAAAGTAGACTCTAGCCATGTTCGCAGTGCAGCTATATAGAGGTATGCATATTGAGTTGATGTGAAATATGTTTGGTTATTTTTACACCCGGATGTAATAGGCGACAAGTCACAACACAGCTACGATGCGCTGGCAGGGGTGACCTTATCAATTTCACATACTGGTCAATCTATATACACCACCCAATAACATAGTACACCATCTGTCTTCAAGCCACAAGCGTTTTCAATGTCACAAGAATAACGAACTACTGACATTTAAGATCAGAGTGGCACATGCTGATACTGTTTGTGATATCTCCTACTCATACCACCTGTTTTAACTAAATAAGGACACATACACCTAACCCATAATCTCCAATCGGCAATTATGAGAAAAATCGAGGGTAGTGTTATTGATTTTTATTGGATGGCCCGACAATAGGTGTTAATCTTTTAATCCCCTTCCAACCTTTATATGAACATTTATTAATATCGCGAACTATTTGCAATGGCGGAGATATAAGAAATATTATTAACCTGACTTGGTCATTACGATGACGATAATCCCCTGGATTAGCCGTTATGAGAATAAGTATTGATTTTTGGCAACAGCTGTTGAGGTCATATTCTGAATGTTAAGTTAGCTTATATTATGTGACTCGTAGGTACAATGGTGAAATCTGCTGCCTGTGTTTTTCATCAGCGGTGGGACTTGTGGCCGCGACGACACCCACACCTTGATGACTGGAAATCTTACCCACGACAAAGTTCCGAGATTCGAACCTGTCACTTCCACGGTGTCTGGGGTACCCCCTAAACATACTCCGCAACCAGCACACCACCTCTACTTTTCTAAACATAACCGGGTTAATAACAACCGAGCTCGAAATCACAACTAAGTAACCAAATATTATCAATATTTCTTCTACCACTAGACCACCCCACTGGGATTCGAACCCGATGATAGTGTTCGGAAGCGTTTATCTAGTTACTCATCCACTCACCCCACCCCTTAACAACGAATATCACAGAGTCATACCCACTAAAACCATCGGCCATCTTTACACTTTCAAAGTTTTCATTTGAAGAGCTGTAACCAGTATGCTGATAGTATTTAAGTCCCAGCCACTATAGATAATAGTAACCCCGTTATAACAAACAGTCGACCCCTTTACAATAGACATATAATGAAAATATCCTTGGTCTTCTGACGACCGACGCCGAAATTATGCGTTGAATGTGTCGGTGGTATACCTCCATGCCTATATTTACCCACTTCTCCACTCGATCACCCTGGCTCTTACCAAGGAACGGGCGTAATTATCCAACCAATCCGCCCCTCGCCCACCTCTTAACAAGGATCAGAAGCAGTTATTTAGCTATTTGTACACTCACCAACCCCTTGACAACGACCTGGAGCCTTTATCTAGCAACTCCTCTGTCTCTTAGCAAGGAACCGACGCATTTACTTAGCCACTTCGCCACTCGCCCATCCCTTTAAATTGTTCGGAAGCTGTTATATAGGTACATAACCACTCACCAACCCCTTAACAACGAATACCACGAAGCCACGCCCCCTTACAATCGTTACTACAGGCCATCTTTACTTTTTTAAGGTTTTCATTTGAAGTGGTGTAATCTATATGATGATAGTTTTATAAGCCACTACGACCCACTACAGATCATATACATGCCATATATACCTTTTTACTTATTATAATTTTCATATGACACCCGGCGCGGTTCGAGACTTCGACCCACCTAACCCCACCACAGTACTCGGCAATAACCGAACTAGTGATCACTCAGCAATGACTGGCCACTTGGGTACTACAAGACACTGTTTTACTGGGGTCGACCGCTCCACGCGACCGATCGGCCGCGCTTGCTCCTGCGCCCGCCGCCGCGCGCCCCTGGTTGTTGTTTATTTATTTATGTTTTTACAATTAGTTAAAATATGCTACACACAGTTATCTGCCCTTAGAAAAAAACATGTCTTTTCTTAGATGTATCGCCCCCTTACATATGACCTAAGTATCTACCCTACCCAAACCGCCCTGGACCCGAGCTGGATTGGGGGCAATCCAGCGAGGTCAATCCAGAAAGTATAATTAGGAGCACACAAAAAACCCTAACCCTAACCCCTAACCCTAACCCCTAACCCTAACCCCTAACCCTAACCCCTAACCCTAACCCCTAACCCTAACCCCTAACCCTAACCCCTAAACCCTAACCCTAACCCCTAACCCCTAACCCCAATCCAGCTGGATTGGGGTCAATCCAGCACCACAATCCAGATTTCCTAATCAGATACAACGTAACCTACTACTAATGTCGGGGTAACATTCTAGCTGTGACCAGCGCCCGGGCTGGGTTTTTGGCTTGGGCAGGACAACACGGTCAGCCGTGCTGGTGCAAAGATGTAGCCCAAGAACATTGGGCATGTCGGGACAATCTTCAGTTATTTCTTCTTCAGTTATTAGACAAGTGAATGAAATTCAATCAATCAATCAATCATGTGCCATGCCGGAAAGCGTGGGCATCATGACTCGCCATTTCACACGATCACCAGAGTCGTGGATCAACTCAGTGTTCCTGTCTCGTCCATGCCACGTAGCCAAGCCATCCAGGTATTTTCCTCTCGGTCTTCCTCTTGGTCTGTTCCCCTCGATCTTGCCAGTTGTCAATAAGTTCTCCAATCCATTTCTTCTCATAACATGTCCAAAACATTTTGACTGTCTACGTCTAATTTCTCTAATCAATCTACGATTTTCATTTGTCTCCTGTTGTACGTAGTCATTGGTTTTTCTGTCTGTCCATGGTATTCTTTGCATTTACCTCAGAAACCACATTTCTGTAGCCATCAAATATTTTTCAGCTTGACTGCACATTGTCCAAGTTTCACATCCATACAAAAGAACAGGCTCTATGTACCCCCTCAATAATACATAGATAATAATAAATGTTACTAAAACAGTTTACCATAGAAAAACTGCTCAACAAAAGTAACAATTGAAGACAAACATTGAAACTTAGATCATATGAAAGTAAGTGAGTGGAACATCAAAACATAAACACCTAAATAAATAAACGCAATAAAACAAAATCGTTGAAGCGAAAATGCAATAATTAAGTAAAAACAACACGCGAATAACGAACCGAATGTAAACCGAGTGTTAAAAATTACGTATATTACAACATACATTCAAACCTAGATCAAACTGATAACAATCAGAGGAATGCCAATATCTTAAAGCGAAAATGCAATAGTTAAGTAAACACAATACGTGTAAACAGCACACCTAATTACGGCTAATTGGACTTGTGGAGATAATCTGGTGTGTCATAAAACAGCGATGTTACGGCGCGGAAACAGAAGATATGTGTGTTGGAACGTCCAACATGTGAAGCCGCAGTACAATTACTGTCTTCTAATACCTACATGTAAGTATAGGTTACACGTCTGATCTGTGGGAAAAACATCAATAGAACCACCCCTCTTGTCTCGTTGAACAAGCTAATGAGTACCATAATCAATACAAATACACGCGTGCAGGCGCATACATACATGTAGGTAGGTAGGTAGGTAGGTAGGTAGGTAGGTAGGGGGACATTGAGGTAGGCAGACAGCTACGCAGGTAGGTAGCTATTCATCAATGGAGGTAGCTACAGAGTTAGGTAGGTTATTAGGTATGTGGGCCGGCGGGAAGTAGGTGGGCGAGCAGATGTCTATCTGTATGTGTATGTGCAAGTGTGTATTGTATGAGTGTGAGCGCATGTGGGACTATATGTGTGTGAGAGGTAGCTACAGAGTTAGGTAGGTTATTAGGTATGTGGGCCGGCGGGAAGTAGGTGGGCGAGCAGATGTCTATCTGTATGTGTATGTGCAAGTGTGTATTGTATGAGTGTGAGCGCATGTGGGACTATATGTGTGTGAGAGAGCATACATGTATGTGGGTGTGCGCGTGAGTGCGTGCCTGTATGTCTGAGATTAATTATATAGATTACTGTGACATAAATGAGACCGGTAGTTAATTACACATCATCTATATATTGATGTGGGGGTGGATGAGTTTTTTGTGTTCTCTTAAACACAGACAGTCGCAGAGAGAGCTCATTGGCAAGACAATAAATGGAAATAACTAATCTGTGTACACATTGTGCTTAGGCAAAACAAACAATAGAGCTATCATTTTGAAAGATGGTAAAGTAACAAGGGACAAGACGTTTCACAGCAAATGCTCTTCTCAGAGGGAGGTGCCATTAGATGCACATGTTTGCACATATACTGAGTCACGCATCCTATTGATTGATCGATTGAATTCTAGAACTGTCTTGGCCACGACACTGTGAAACTATGCATTCGTTCATTGACATCTTGAGTATGATCGCACAGGAAACTTCAGCTCAGCTCATCAACTCTATTGCAAGAGTAGGTGCACACAAACACACAAAACATATTTCACACATGCAAGCGAGTACTATATAATCCACATTAAAAAACATGCAATAATTAACATATTTAAAACAGTCGCTTAAAAGTCAACAGGGTCGATATCATTGCACCGGGGTTTTATCTCATATGGCTCAGTCTGTTTCCGCATCTTGGAAAGCGTCGCACATAGCACGAACTCCGTAGCTCCAGCGACGACCCCCAGGATTCTTCGAACAAATGCACTCGTGAACCGAAGGATGTGGCCCAGATTCTAACCCACAACCTTCGGAACCCGAGTCAGAACCATATTCAGAATACATTTTAGGTGACTACCAGGCGGGTTTTTGACAAAACAGATCAACAATAGATCAGATATTTATCTTACGACAAATAGACGAGAAAAATTAGGAATATAAAAGAGATCTCCATAACATTTTTGTGGATTTTAAAAAGGCTTATGATAGTGCCCATAGGAATAGTCTATGCGGGAATTTGGCATACCAAGGAAGTTAATCAACATAACCAGACTATGCATGGAAGATACTTATAATATAGTAACATATAAAGACAGGAAATCAGACCCTTTCAAAATAACATCTGGCTTGAAACAGGGTGGTGCACTATCGCCGCTACTCTTCAATCTGGCTCTAGAGAAATTTGTAAGTAGGGTAAAGGAGGAATGTGATATTGGAGGAACATCCAAGCTTCTTGGTTATGCAGATGAAATAGATATTATAGGGGAAATGAACAAAATACATTGGAAATATTGACTCACTTAAAGGAAAAAGCCCCACAGATGGGGCTGGTTATCAACCAAGATAAGACAGAATATATGGTAATTTCAAGAGACGGAATGGCTAAAAACTCTGGCCACATACAAATAGATAATATGACCATTAAAAGAACGGAAACATACAAATACTTGGGTACAATCTTCAACTGCTCCAACATCATAAGGGTAGAAATATAAACTAGGATCAATTCTGGAAATAAGATATACTATGCACTACAACATCTACTAAAATCAAAGGCGCTATCTCGTAACACCAAGATCACAATATACAAAACACTGATCAGACCAGTTGTGCTGTATGGCTCTAAAACCTGGAGTACAACAAAAGGAGACGAAGCCTTGCTACAAACCTTTGAGAACAAAGTTTTGAGACGCATCTTTGGACCCATTAGGGATACACAAAGTGGAGAGTGGAAAAGAAGAAGTAACAAAGACATTTATGATCTGTTTAAGTCCTCGCTAATCACTGGTATCATGAAGGCTAATAGACTACAATGGCTGGGGCATATAGAAAGAATGGAAGATAATAGGGAAACAAAACTCGCTTACACTCAGGAAATAAATGACCGTAGACCCCGAGGTAGACCAAGAAGACGGTGGAGAGATAATATATATACAGACCTACAAGCACTTGGAATCAACGACTGGCAAGAGAAGGTCAACCAGAGAGACGAATGAAGACGGATTGTACCTCAATGGACCTCAATGGCTCGGAACGCTGAAGAAGAAGAAGAAGAAGAAGAAGAAGAAGAAGAAGAAGAAGAAGAAGAAGAAGAAGAAGAAGAAGAAGAAGATATAAAATTAACATATGTAAAGAATCATACTGGTATTCGTACATACAAACAAACAAAGATAGCAGAATATACACAGACATATAAGAATTCAAACTTACAAACATATCAGAATTCACAAACAGAATGCACAAATTCACATATACAAACAAACATACTGGAAATTACACTTCCAAAACATAATAATTCACATATTCAAACAAAAATACTAGAATTCAAGCAAAAGCACATTACACAATTAACACATTCAAATATAGATAGTGTTTAATTCGTTGCATGCGCCCTTTGTGGGTGAGCTTAATCTTCTCCTTATAACTCTTGCTGTGTGGCGTCGGTGATCATGTCTTTCCACAGCCCTCTATCTCTTCTGCTACCAGTCATTTATGATATCCATGCTCCTCCGTTCCATGATGTCAAACAGTCAAGAATTTTCTCTCGGTGTCTCCCCCTGCTTGTCCTTCCCTCAAAACTTCCCGTTGTAACAGACATACTCCAGCTTTCTCCTTCTCTTGACATGCGGAAGAATGCAGTCATCTTTCTGATATGAGTAACCAGTTCTGAGCTATGCTAGCGAGCTAAAATAAACCGATGTTCCAGTTCTTTTCGTCAAAATTAAAACCTTAAATCTATACTTTTTCCTGTAGGCATAACTTTCGCTTTCTGAAAGCATTTCGCAACATCCATTACTTTATAACCATCCATCCCCGTATATTGGCGCAGCCAACTGTAGCAACAATCGTGAACGAACTAGTCATTTTGTTGCTTAGATATAAATCTCACTGATAGCCCCGAATTGTTTGTCGTGAATAATGTTCTCAGGGGATGCCATCTTTTCTATAGTTTCTTCTACTTTTCTATTTAAGCTTCTGCAAGCTTCTCTGTCATAATTATTTAGTTTAGAAGTGTGCACCAAAAGTCCGCAGTGGCACGTGTTAAATATCATGGACTGATAAACTTCAAGAATGACCTTTGCTGGCATCCTCAGTGACATAAGCCTGGGTCATTGACAATGAGTTGAGTGACCGGGCATGAGAAATAAGGGGTGAAAGTGGGAGACAGTAAAGTGACTGACCTGGCGATGAAAAAAAACAGCCAGTCCTGAGAAATAAAATAGTGAGGGTAGAGAGAAAAACCTCTAGGGTGGATGGGGCGAGAGATAGTGTAGTGGTGTGTTGAAGTCAGGAGACTTCAGGGAGTTGAGTTTTAGACACCGAACGAGTCGGGAGTCCGGTAGTCGACGGAGAACTGTGTTGTGTGATTCTCCGAGCTGTGAAGGCAGTCCTAAAACCCAGAGTGGGTTACATAGAGAGCAGAGGCTCCAACCCAGTGGGTGGGTCGTATTGTGGGAGATCCAGCCGTGGATAGTAGCTGGACTAAATGTCTTGTGAATTTGAGATTCAGCAGGCCGTGAGAAGATAGTGATGTGTGCTGGTTAGATTGTGAGGAGGATATTTATATTCTATGGATTACATTGTTTCTGGATGTATAAACATGTTCCGTCTGTCCGTGTTCTTTCTGGATTAAAAGATTATGTGCGCAAACACAATCTTGTTTCATGACTGGTGAAGGTGCACTGCTGGGGTGAGTTGGATTAATAGACAGTTAGATAGCTCGATTGACACACCAGGAACATCGTTACCTAGACAACGACCATCACACGCACGTATCATAAAGAACGTCGTGTGACACTCAGTTTTAGTAGAGAAGCTTCACCTCGTGTCCCCGGCTTTTAACGGAGGCGTAATATAAACGTGCACTTTAATCTTTCAAGAACAAAAAGAACATGAAGAACTATAACAATAACAAGAAGAAGAAGGAGAAAAACAGAAAAGCACAAGACGGAGAAAATTAAATAACAGACTTTTCTGTTTGTGTTGATGTGTTCTGTGCTGACGATGGCTTTGGCCGCAACGTCCATTTTGTTTCTTGTAGTCGTGTTCTAGTAAAGCTAACAATCTACTTATCGTTGTTTGGTGATTCATTCATTGCCTTGTTAGCTGATATGAACAACTACAAATATTTTGTAACAAAGCAAGTGGGGCTAGAAATCAGGACCGTTGATCATACACATTATAGCTACCAGACCCTGTTGCTTAGAATAAAATATGCTACTCAAAGTAATACTGCCAATCCCCATCATCATTATGTGCCCTGCCAATTCGCGTAGGCGTTCGTGTCACTCAATACATTTCTATATATATATAGTGTTGCTTATCAACAATGGTGATTGTATTCCTGCACGCCACGTCTCGGTCCATCCATCAGCTGCCTCAGCCTTTTCGCCCACTGATCTGTCCTATGAATGCTTTCTAAGGTCTGTATTCACATTATGTGACCGAGGAACGTTGTTTGCATCGTTCTTATAGTTGTCTATAATGTTCTACTTTAATTCAAATCTTTCGCAAAATTAGCTACTCTGGCAGTCCAAAATATTCGCATGATTCGTCTCAGGAACCACTCTTCGTTGCTTCAAATCTCTTCCTAGTTTGTTCATTCAAGTTCTACGATTCACAAATATATATATCAGGCCCCAATATATTATGTCAGTATTCTCTTTTATTCAATTATATTGATTCATTTAAGTCGCATTTCCTTCTCATTCAACCCCAGCATTTTCGCTGTTCGTGATTCCTGGGCAAATTTTACGTTCAGTAGTTTGCCATTGCTTTCTGAACGACCGCCTCCTAAACCTTTTTCCAAAAAACCAGCACCGCTGTGTTTCGAACCGGGTATACGGGCTCACAAACCGCGTTCGCAAGCCCTTAGCCACAGAAACCGGTCATTGCATCAGATAAGTTTCATTTTCTGAAATGCTGCGTTTGCATGACAAATTCTGCTATTAGTCTTTGCTCCAAGTGAAACAGTTCTACCAAATTGAAAATCGAGAAACAGTTCGATTTAAGTAAATCTTTCATGTGACAGAGGAAAAGTAGACAATAGAGTGTCCTGAAAATAATTTTGGAGACAATAAATCATTCCTTAAAACAATAACAACCTGGACTGGCAACGTATTATATTTGTGTAATACACATGGCCTCCTCACGGATTACAGTCGTCACAAAGACAGTGTATGTCAGGAACATCATAATAGAAGAGGTTACCAGACCAGGCGGTAATTATGTCCAATATTTCAACAACGTTCATCCTTGTGCATTGGGAGCTCTCAGTACACGTACGTACAGCCACCAGATACTTGTAGGCAGGAGCCACAGCCCGCTCTGTTTGGCATTTAAAACAATGAATGGATAGACACTCATGCAATAATTATATACCTTTGACATTACCAGGAAGCTTAGGAAAACACGACTTGTTTTCAAGTGATAAAACATGTCACTGTACATGCCCGCAGAGAGCACCACATCCCGCTCTGGTGGGTCCGTCCTTGGACTAAAAGACACATGAAACGCTTGTATAATGTATATGTGCAGGACTATCATTTGTCAGTAAAAAACATTGTAGGGAGCGGCTGCGATGTAACTGTAGCTACAACAGACAGCACACTCTTACGTGATTCGTGATTATATGACATTATTGTAATTGCTACAACATATACCATACGTTTATCTGTTGTGTAATTACTCTACAATTCAGTATGTTCGTGCTGGCATAATAGCAGTAACGTTTTAGGCAGCTTATATAGAACGGATACAGCCTGTGTATTTATAATGGTGTAATTACTGTATCCAAGCTGGCTAGGTCAGGCCACCGTATGAAAAAAAAGGAGTAAATTCACGGCTGCGTGGCTGCAGGTTTGAGACAGCTGATATATCTACACCACGGGGGGAAGGGGTGAGGGTGGGTGGGTGGGTTGCCGTGCTTTCTTAATGGATATGAGCGAATCATCGAAACTGGAAAGTGGAACTGGTAAACTGTACTTGTATTTGTGCTTCAAAAACTACAACCTGTGGCGGTAACTAATGTGACTAAGGCCAATTCGCGCTGTCACAAGTGACAACATGGACGTTGTGGCTAAAGCCGTCGTTAGTACACACACAACAAACTTACACTAATGCGACTGCATGAAAATAAAAACAAACAACAATAACAACAACAACGACAACAACAACACTACATGAACTTGTATGCAAAAGCTACTCATCTGTCAAGAAAAGCTACCTTGCTTTAAAGACAACACTTTTGTAGCAAGCGCCTCACGGGTAGAGGGGTGGCTGGCCGAAGAGGAGCGGCTGGCCGAGTTGCTAGAACGCCAGATTCTCCTTCGGGAGATCCGGGTTCAAGTCCTCAGTAAGGTGTGGGATATTTTTTTGTCGGGGCAAAAAGAAAATTCTAACCTGTACAGTTTGTGGCGACTGCACTAGCCAGGCGGCCTTAATTTCTCAGGCTCAAAGACCCCCCCCCCCCCCTCTCCCCCCACTCCCCAACATACATCGCAAGGTACTATATTGGCAGTAAATAACAGTAAATGACAGCCTCACGTGTATGTATCAGGGAACATGTCGGATATGCATGGTGAACAGGAACACGATATTCTTAATGGATAGCACACTAGCGAATCTACACATCTGTTCAGAATCCACATCTACTTATTTAGTGAAGGAGAGAAAGACCATATTTCGTGACCCATATCTCTTTCTCTCTCTCTCTCTCTCTCTCTCTCTCTCTCTCTCTCTCTCTCTCTCTCTCTCTCTCTCTCTCTCTCTCTATATATATATATATATATATATATATATATATATATATATATATATATATATATATATATATATAATGACAGACGATAGTTTGTTACATTGTGCTTCAAAAACTACAACCTATGGCGGTAACGAATGTGACTGATAAGGCCAATTCGCGCTGTAAACGTTCGTACACAGCGAATGAATGTGAACACATGGTCATTTCAACCATCATTCACCATCTTACGTCTTGCACGCTCAGTGTGTGAATTATCTGAAATAATTTTCTCCTTTGTCTTTATTCCATATCAGATATTTGTCCTCCATGCAACCCGTTCGACGGCGACTTGCTCCCAATGTGCATTATCAATGCCTGCATCAATCATGTCTCGCTGACACACATCTTTGTATCGTAGTAGAGGCCGGCCCTGATACCTCTTACCCATCTGTAATTCACCAAAAAAGATGTCCTTTGGTATTCTACCATCATCCATCCTCCTAAGATGTCGTATCCATCTAAGACTACGAAGACTGAGCATTGAACAAACCGTCACACAACCTGATCTTTCCAATACTTCAGTATTTGTGATTTTGTCTTACCACTTAATACCCAGTAATCTTCGCAGACACCACATATGAAAGCTGTTTAAACGTTTCTCTTGGTGTAAGTATGTTGACCAGGCTTCACTGCCATAAAGAAGAGTAGTAAGGACACATGGTTGATAGACAAGGACTTTTGTTTTGGCAGTAAGCTTCCTGTTCTCCCAGACTTTTTTTTTTATTAACCTGTTCATTGTTGTTGCTGCCTTACCAATCCCGATGTTGATTTCCTGATTTAGGGATAATTTGCTATTTACCTCTGATCCTAGATAGGTAAAATGGTCTACTATCTCCAGTTCAGCGTCGTCAATAAAGATTGATGGTACCTCATGTGAAACCTTGTGACATAATCTGTCTTCTTTTTGCTAACTGCAGCATTATCTGCAAAAATCAACTCTCTGATAAGTACCCTCCTCATTTTGGTCTTGGCCTTCAATCTCTAAGCATTGTAGAGTCCCCCATCTGAGCGTGAGTGAATGTATATACCACCATCTTGATCACGAAAGACATATTTCAGTAGAAGTGAAAAGTATATTCCAAAGAGGGTGGGAGCTAGTACACAACCTTGCTTAACTCCACTCTTGATTTCAAACTCTTCTGAAGTTGCACCATCAAACTCGATTATACCTTTCATGCCTGTGTGGAACGATTCCACAATAGACAGAAGAGTTGATGGGCAATCTTCTTTAGTGCCTTGAACAGACCCTTTATTGCCTTCATCGACCTCACAAAGGCATTTGATTTGGTCAGTCGTGAGTTTAGTTTAGTTTAAACGACTAAATTAAACTAAACTCACGACAGACCAAATCAAATGCCTTTGTGAGGTCGATGAAGACAATAAACAATGGTTGATTCTGTTCACGGCATTTTTCTTGCATTTGTCGCAATGAGAATATCATATCAATGGTAGATCGGCTTTGTCGGAAGCCACACTGTGATTCGGAGTAGACTTGATCTCCCAGGACTTGAAGTCTGCGCAGAACAATTCTGGCAAATACTTTTCCAACAATACACAGAAGTGAGATACCCCTATAGTTGTTGCAGTCGCTCCGATCGCCCTTGTTCTTGTACAGTGTTATGATGACTGAGTCTTTGAAATCCCGTGGGACTTGTCCTTCTCGCCAGCATAGCTCTATTAGCTGGTGGATCTGTAGAGTGAGTGTGTCTTTCCCACTCCTAATAACCTCTATTGGAATCCCATCCTTACCTTGAGCCTTGCCAGATGCAAGTTCATTTATAGCACACTCAACTTCTGTTATGGTGAGAAGTGTGCCCAGGTGGTCAAGAGTTGACAGGGCCTCTATGGCGTTGAGGGCATCATCCGCTAGTTTGGTCTCACTTGAGTAAAGCTCCAAATAGTGCTCTACCCATCTACCCATCTGCTGTTTCTAATCAGTGATGATTACCCCAGTCAAGGCTTTCAGTGGTGCACTTCTTTTGATCATTGGACCACATCTTTATCCCTTCATACATGCTTCTGATGTTTCCTTTATCACTTGCATTTTTAATGGACTCACATAACTTGATCTAATAGTCATTTGCACACTGCCTGGCAGCCTTTTGCACATCCTTCCTAGCTTGCTTCAGCTCACTGTCGTGTCCTCCTTTAAAGTGTCGTCCCTGGAGTGAGGAGAGTCAACACCCACATTATAATATATTTTTTCCTTTTCAATATCCTAGAGAATCCACCAGCTTCCGTCCAACACACTCCATCAGCCCGTGGACACCTTTTCCTATCACTCTCTCACTGTCGTACTATGCCTCCTCTCATACTTCCCCAACGCAACATACTCAACAACTCTTGCTTCTAAAAATTAATAAAGATTAATTTATTAAAAGAAAAGTGTAACGTATATGAGACGTGTATGCGAAGAAAAATGTGTGTCGTGTATTATAACATAAATGTATATGTCAGCCTTCAAAGTTCAGGATCATAGTGTACACATCATGGCAAGGATTACACGACATCACACGAGTCAGTACAATAGACCTCACCGAAGTCGTATCCTTCTCTCCAGACATGTCCTCCTCCAGGAGCTCTGATGATCATGAGATATGAATCCCATGTAAATATATAATCCGTGGAAAATACTAGTATATTTCCTAACGCAACGGTTCCTATTAGTTCTGTATTTTCACTCTTAAACAGTCAATGTATCTAGAAAAAAATGGCTTGCTTTATTCACTAGATATAGTCTGAAAGTTCTGATTTCCTTGATACGTGGAACAACTATACTTCAATGTTTGGTTTCATCTAATGTGAACATCAGTTCCTACTGATCTAGTTCCACATGGGCTGAACCTCCATCACTTCAGGTGTGTTAACGATTGGTATTCACTCATGTAGGATGCATATACCATTAGGCTCCACCGAGAAATGTGTATTAACTTCTTCCGTTGCGAAAGTTGCTGGCCCATCTCTCTACATCATAATTTATCCGGGATCGGATTTCTTTTTGGTTCCGGGTTCTTCATTCCAACCAGAGGAACCTGTAAAATAAATCAAACAACTGGTGATAGCCTCCCCGTCACTGATCTCTATTAGATGATCGTGGCCATCGGCCTCGCTCAGAAAATACAGTGAACCTAAACTGTCAGAGACAGATGACTGAACACATAGGTTATCATCAGGCCAAGACAAGAAAAAAAAAATCAACAAACAGAATGCGGAACTCCGCCCACCAAGGACACCTACGGGAATATCCCTCATTACTCAATTCTCCACTAGTAAAGCTTATCAACACTTCACTAATCTATTTTCAACTAACAGAGCCAAGTATCACTTCCCTACTCTAGCTAGTTTTCCACTAACAGTGCTAATCATCACACTTTAGTTTTAACAAGGCTACAGCCTATATTAATTAGAACTAATTATAATATATTCTACCTTAGGCAAAACCGCCTCATTCCGGGATGGCTACTACACTTTGCCATAACGACACATGCTAGTTAATATTAAATTAATCTAACACTGTAGAGCTCTCCCACAAACACGTCCATCATAATCCACGGTTTTGGTCAACTCCCCATCTCCAATCATGGTTTTTGGCAAAACCTAAATTTGGTCACGTGACGGTATTGATGTCCTGCAGGTGTTATTTGGGCATAACATCCCTTGTCAAGAATCCATTTCCCCTGGCCTAGTCACCGTCAAAGTTGTCATCAGTTGTTTTGACTCCCACAACAAACTAACGAGTTACCGTATGATACAACAACGGGTTTCCCCAACAAGCTGCCAATCTTCTTGATGTCCGGAAAACTATAAATTGACAGACGGACTGTTTTCTTCCGAGCTGAGTACTTCCGCTTTCAATCCGACCTGTTTATAAACTGTCAAAGCGATGTATGATTCAGCTCACCCACTTCCCCTACACATCTGCAACTGTCAACTCTGCCCGACCTGTGATGGCTGACATCCGATTGTAACCAGGATCTGACGGGTTCCCTCTGTATTCAAATGTTGACAAACTGTCAAAGCGATGCAGGGATCCGTCTCACTCACCACCGAGTGTTCCCCATCCGTCGACCAGATGTACACGTGCAGCTACAAATATTGTCCTGGGATTTTGACATCCGATTTGTTTATACTGTTAGTAAAATAGTTGTCGCTGGCAGATAGTCCGTTTAATCAGAAAGCCTCTATAATAATGAACTGGTTAAACGCAAGGTTTTATTTTGTGACACTCACTGAGAGTGTTACGCGTTGTTCTTTCCTTGTTTCTTAAGAGAGCTATCTTCATTTTATGCTGCAGTATCTGGCTGTTTGCCGCAATCCAGTTCTGCCTCTTATGATCCACAGTGCCCGAAAACCCCTACCGCTGTTTTATATAGATTTTCCTTAAGTTAACCCCACTTTTCACTTGTTGTACAATTTTCTGATGTATCAGTGAAAGCGTCTTCAAGTTGCTGTTGGAACTCAAAGCACTTATCAGGATCGTGGGCGTTAATAATATTAATCCTGGGGCTAGATTTGTGTTTAGCTGTTTAGATTCTGTTTAGTCTCAGTCTAACCCTTGCAACAATAAAAGAATGATCCGTATCACAATCAGCACTGTGGTAACTTCGAGATAATGATGTTTGGTTCAGATGTTGTCTTCGTGTGATGATGAAGTCCAACTGGTGCCAATGGCCGGATCTTGGATATTTCCATGTGACCTTATGCAGCTCTTTTATTTTAAAAAATAAGTTTGTAATACATAGGTAATTTCTGGTCCAATGCCTTTGCCCATTTTCATTCATGTGACCCATGTTGTATTTTCCAAGGCACACTGGCCATGAACGCGAGTCCTTGCCCACACGTGCATTGAAATCATCGAGCATATAAATGTAGTCAGATTTTGGAACTGTCTTGATCACAGAGTCTAATTCCTCATAGAACGAATCCTTCACATCATCAGAGGAATCGAGTGTCAGTGCATATACAGTAATAATGGTGGCAAAACCACAAGAGATTGCCAAGCGCAAGGATAATAGCCTTTCATTACTTCCAGCTGGAAATTCAATCATTCCCAGTAGTGAATTCTTCACTGCAAAGCCCACACCATGTTACCATTTTTGCTGCCTATCCTCTACCCTTCCAAAAAAGATGTAATTGTTTTCCCTGAGTGATCCTTCCTCAGCGAGCCGAGTCTCCTGCAGGCCAGCAATATCAATGTTGAGACGATTGAGTTCAGCATCAGTCACAGCCGTTTTTCTCACATCGTCAATATTCGTCAGATCAGTGGAAAATCTTGGACACATGGTTCATACATTCCAGGTTGAAAGCCGTAGCTTGAGGTTTCTATTTTTCTTTTTAGTAGTACCTGGTGCATTGGTTTAACAGCCTGCGATCCAGAATTTGTCCTAGCCCCAAGCACCCATTGAAGCAGGCAGGCTGTGGCAGATCAGCACCCAACTGACCGGGGGTTGCCCAGATTGAGGCGGGCGGTAGCTGATAATTGACACCTGTAAATGTCTCCCGCCGTCAGAGGCAACCCGTGGCGCCCCATATCTACGCCAATTGACAAAGACTTATAACCCTTAACTGCTACCTCTCGCTTTGATTCCGAGACCGGTTAAGACCGGTTAAGACCGGAGATGGAGTTATACCTCTCCATAGCTCGAAGCCTGGGCTAAATATAGAGACCATGTGTTGCCCATCCAGCATGATCCTTCTCTCGGCCTGCCTAGTTCGCTCCAGAGGAAAGGTAACACCCCTACATCTGGAACAAGACAAGCTGCAGAAGCTGCCGGATCAGAGAAGCAATGCTCTAAGTGTTCGTGTGTGGGAGATTCGATCCTAGGCCAGCCGCCAACCAAGGCTTAGGGTCTGGTCTGCACTGCCATAACATTTTGTCTTTAGGCTGCATTCCTACGCACCAGTATACAATTTGCACCTTCCCAATTGCGCTCTTCCGCCCCAGGCCGGTGGCGCAATGAGGGGTGTCAGGTTTGGTGAGCGCTGCAAAACATTCGGTGCTATTAGAAAGCAGGTAGTACCGTCTATTGTCATACGTTAGCTCAGTCAAATCTGACTAAGACCTGCCTGTTGTATGTGTGTGTGTTTGTGCGCGCGCGCGTGTGTGTGTGTGTGCGTGCGTGTGTGTGTGTGTGTGTTGTCGGATTATGAGATTGTTGGCTCAACCCCAAAGAGAGAAAGGATGCTAAGTTCCTCTTTCTCAATGTGATCCAGCCCGTTATAATCAATTAAACCAGCACTGGCTCAAATTCTGGATTTACTATATAGAGCTTCGGAGAACCAAGGAATTCCTCCGGGGAAAAATGTAACGTTTCCTGAAGGCCAACACTATCCTGTTGGGGGTTCCTTGCCTCTCTTTTCTCAGCTAATTGATTAATATCTAGGGTGTGTCTTATTGAACTACTGACACGACAAGAAAATGCTCAAAGGAGGAAATGGCCACTTAAATAATTTATTAAAACATAAACATGGATTATGGTCATTAAATACATTAACAACATCAAATTCAATTAATATTATGCATTAATAGGTGTTCATAGAAATACAATAAATTTCATATCCCTGGATGCCTGAAATATACATTTTACTGACATAATTTCATTTCATTTGGGCGAGACTATCTGAACTTGCTTATCCTAGTTGTACTTCAGGGTGTCTGGATCCCTGATGCCACTAATTCTTTGAGCTTGTGTTACGTTCTCCTAATGAGTGATAATTATCTCCCTGGGTATTAGGATAGTAGTTGTTTCCTTACACTCCAGCTAAGTTACCCCTATTACTGGGCTAGGAAACTGCTGGCAGGCGAGTTCTGTTTGGGATACTGTTCTGCATCACTTTGTCCAGATACTTCACGCACAAAAGAAAAGTCAGGCCTGGATTTAGATTCAGTAAAGCTGCTACCTTCACCAAGTCCTGAATTCAAAAGTGCTGCATTCAAACTAGTCAGGTCTGGATATAGTGGTACTTAAGCCATTATCTGAAATTTCAGCAATCAACATACATCTAATCATACCATTAGAAATGTCATGCTGTACTCTCCTAAGTAACCAACAAGTGAAATCAATAAAATGAATCTTGTTCCTAGAGAATGATAAACAGAGGAGAAAGATAGTCATGGTGTTCTCAATGAGCTATCACTAACATAATTATTTGCTCTCCATCCAATCTTCCACTATCAGGTGTTCAAGGTTTAACTAGCAGATGTGCAGTTTCATCTTCACCTATGCTGTCCTCAGGTCTCCCGATTAAGTAATACCTTGATTGATTTGGAATAGACAACTATGTTGACCATTCTCTTCTGTACCTAGTTATATTCTCTACCTCTTCTTCCATTAAAAGAAAAAGTTCTCATACATTAAGGGTTTTAAAAATCATTCCCCATTGCTTGAGTATTTGCTTATAAACAGTATAAGTACACCATGTTATCCATTTTGGTATAGTATTCAGGTGAATTCTTTTCTAATCAAAAGTGTTAAAGCGAGTATATTCCCTCCTCTTCATCGTGTCTATAATATGCTTGTACTTCATTTATCATTATCATTCTAATTATCATCATCATTACAATCATTATCATTATATCATTATTATCATCATAATTATATCATCATCATCATCATCATCATCATCATCATCATCATCATCATCATCATCATCATCATCATCATCATCATCATCATCATCATCATCATCATCATCATCATCATCATCATCATCATCATCATCATCATCATCATCATCATCATCATCATCATCATCATCATCATCATCATCATCATCATCATCATCATCATCATCATCATCATCATCATCATCATCATCATCATCATCATCATCATCATCATCATCATCATCATCATCATCATCATCATCATCATCATCATCATCATCATCATCATCATCATCATCATCATCATCATCATCATCATCATCATCATCATCATCATCATCATCATCATCATCATCATCATCATCATCATCATCATCATCATCATCATCATCATCATCATCATCATCATCATCATCATCATCATCATCATCATCATCATCATCATCATCATCATCATCATCATCATCATCATCATCATCATCATCATCATCATCATCATCATCATCATCATCATCATCATCATCATCATCATCATCATCATCATCATCATCATCATCATCATCATCATCATCATCATCATCATCATCATCATCATCATCATCATCATCATCATCATCATCATCATCATCATCATCATCATCATCATCATCATCATCATCATCATCATCATCATCATCATCATCATCATCATCATCATCATCATCATCATCATTACACTCATCATTTCATTACAATCATCCTCATCATTATTGTTATTACAATCAAAATCTCATTATCATTACATTTATCAGGACACTAGCCCATCTGTTGTAGCATGAGTGATCTATAACACAAAATTAGGTTTTGCTTAAGACACAAAACCAGATGTTTGTAGTATGCGTGATGTGTAATATGGGTTGTGTCGCGCTTAGGGCACAAAACCAGATAAAGGTACCATAAGTGATATACTATACAAAGTGTTGTCATGCATCGGAGTGTACTAAATGATTAATTAGTGTTTGGGCTATGCCGAACATATTCGTTGCTGATTGACAGGGCGTTGTACATCAAAGGTGCCTTCTATCATGAGATTGATTGTTAGCTTATACCCTTCTTAGCATGTAACTTTATTCACTCATTCTCAGACATGATTCTCATACTTGCATGTAAGATAAATAATTATGTTTATGTGAATTCCCAATGCTAACTTTAAATGTTTACCACCATTGGCATCACAATGAGATCTCAATCTTTCATCAGACACAATTATATCTGCTTTACACAGAATACATTCACAGATTCAACAACATTGACATTACAATGAAATCTCATCCTTCATCAGAAATTATAATATTTTCTGGATGATAATTAAGCCTACTGATGTGTTTTTACAAATGATACATCCACATCTGTTTAACAATAATGAAATCACATATTAATCTCCACAGACATGCTCTCAGCAATGACATAGATTTATGTGATCATTAGGCCTACCAATGAGAGTCTCAAATGATGCTTCCTCGTGTTTAACAATAATGAAAATACACATGGATCCCCTAATGCTTTCATAGATTTATGTGATATACACATTCATTAGCATGTATCATAACCATTCTTGCATGGCTGTTGATTAAGCATTATTATGTGGCACAAATATACATTTGCCTCACCCTATGGTTGTTTTAACGAGAAAAAGAGTGTTAAGGTGCTACATAGACCCTGTGCTTTTGTATGGACGTGAAGCGTGGACAATAAGCAGTCAAGCTGAAAAACAGCTGATGGCTGTGGAAATGTGGTTTCTGAGGAAAATGCAAAAATTACCATGGACGGAGAGAAAAACTAGTGAGCAAGTCCTTCAAAAAACAAATGAAGATCGTAAACTGATTAGAGTCATTAGACGTAGACAGTCAAAATATTGTGGGCATGTTATGAGAAGAAATGACTTGGAGAACTTGGTGACAACTGGCAAGATCGAAGGGAAGAGACCAAGGGGGATACCGAGAAGTAAATACCTGGATGGCTTGGCCACATGGCATGGTCGAGACAGGAACATGGAGCTGATCCACGAATTATGAAGAATTAAAAGCCGCTTTGATGAAGCATTATGAAATCACAGCACAAACGTATCGGAAGAAGTTTAGATCGTCAAGACGAGAGCCGGGAGAACTATTCGTCGCCTACAGTTTAAGGCTGAAATCATACCTCCAAAAATGGATAGATTTTCGCGGAGTTCAATTGGGACTATGAGAGTTTGGAAGAGCTCATGGTGGTCGACCAGATGCGACAGCAAATGTCAGAACCACTGAAGACATTTTTAGGAGAACAAGGGGCGGAACGGCTGGATGTTGTGAATAAGCTGGCGGAAAGATTCGTAGAAGTCCATGGGGAAGCTAAAGAAACTAATATACCCACCACAAAAGGTCAGGAGAAACAAGACCAAAAGAAATGTAAAAACTGGGAAGGGGAAAAAGTGGAACCTTATATAAAGACGTCAATGGAGAGTTCAGAGAAGGTGAAGGAAGGAAACCAGAACAACTCGAATTCTCCAGCGAAACGACCGTGGTACGAGAAGTGGTGTTCAATCTGCAAGTCACCCTCTCATAACACAAAGGACTGCAGATCGAAACCGAAAAGTTATCACTTCGTGGCATGCCAAGTGATTCATAAGAAGGTGATCACCGACAAGGCTGAGGTCGGCGAAGAAGCTCGGACTAAAGAGAGCCCACGGAAAGTTTGGAAGGGAAAATGGTGCACACACTGCAGATCGAAAACACATAATACTGTGGACTGCAGATGCAAGGAAAAGGTCGAGGAGATGGAACACACTCAGGACCAAGAGAGGCCACCTGTGGTTGAACTGATTGAAGTCAATGGCCAGCAGGTTGCTTGTCTCTACGATTCAGGTTTGGATGGGGAAGCTGTGATAGATGCCAGCTTGGTAAGCCCAGACCAACTTACAGGGGAGACCATAGAGATACAGCCGGCAATGAGGAGTGCTGTTACCATGACGCTGCCAATCGCCAAGGTGGAGATTAAGTCCATGTACGTCACGGGCATTATTCCTGCGGCTGTATTAGCGGATTCCCTATTCCCAGTGATCATTGGCACAAAATACGTGTTCTTGGGGGTGCCCAAACAGCCAGCCCACAGGGGAGCAATAGCCAGTGGATCTCAAGGGAAGGAAAAAGAGGCAGAGACACTATGAACAGTTTTGTTTCATTCAATAACGGATTTACCATCAGATTCAAGCATGCGGATCATCCAGGGTGAGCTCTGTCCTGTTTGATGTGCTGTCCTGTGATCTTGAAGAATGAATGGGCGAGAAGCAACACAGCTGATAGACATTCAGAGTTCTTTCTAGCACCAACAATAGAATACACTATCAACTACGCTTACAAAATCCATATATACTCCAGACATAGTTTTTATTAATAAATCTTTTGTTTATCGTTGAAAGGAACTGTTGTCGGAGTATGTGTTGAGGGAATAACAGAGAGAGTGAAAGAAATAGATATATGGAAAGGAAGACAGAAGGGAGGAGTGTAGACCAAAGTCAGTCAATAATCCCAACAGATAATAAGTTGAAGATGTGCTTGTTGATTCCTACTTCCTCTCGGGAAAATAACAGGACATAATTGGTGGAGCGAGCGGGGTACATACATAATACCCATATGACCTGAAGGCATAACATGGCATATGCATAGAGGGGTACCTGCATATTGGCACAGGCATAGCGGAGTACCTGCATGTTGGGACATACTGATTGGAATAAATATAAGTATATATTGATGACTTTTAATGGAAGGACGTCCATTGGATATATGGTGCCATTACATTTATGGTAGAAACATTTCATTAATGCTGGTGACTTTACAGTGAGATAGTTCCAGTCAGAGTGAATGTAGATAGGTGGTAAGACACATTACATACCTAGTCACACGGTCACACGTCTACATAAGTCTTTATCCTATATCTCCTCTTGTGGATGAGAGAGTGGTTGTGATGTATTGTGTGGTGTTGTAGATTAATAATATTTAATAGACATAGATAAAGGATATAGGTTCTAGGTAGAATATAAGTTTATAGTGAGTACTTCTTTACTGCCTTGAGGTGTCTTTACTCAACGTGCTGACTTACCTGCTTTAACTATGGCCACTCCCAAACTAACTACCGCCGAACTGAGGGCAAACGGAGAGGAAATTGGGTTGGCTGGTTCAGACTTAACTGATTACATACAGGAAAGAGAGCGAGAATTTCGTCAAGCGGAAAGGGAAGATCGTAAGGCCCAGTTGGAAGCAGAAAGGGAAGATCGTAAGGCCCAGTTGGAAGCAGAAAGGGAAGATCGTAAGGCCCAGTTGGATGCAGAAGAAGCCACAAAGATCAGAGAACATGAATACCGCATGAAAGAGCTAGCACTCAAGACACAAACTAAGGGAGAAATAGATGGAGTGGAAGGAAGTTCTTCGTCACCTGGTGCAACCCACATGAGTGGACATGGTTACCATGCCATGAAGTTTCCCTTAGTTGTCTACGATCAGTCTAAGGAACGATTTGACCAGTATGCATCTAGCTTTGAAGCAATGTCAGTCGCTATGGGGCTGGATAGGAGCAGATGGGCTCTTAAATTATCCCAGGGATTAATAGGTTCGGGATTTGAGGTGTACACACGCTTACCACCAGGACAGGAAAATAATTACGAGGAATTAAAAGCCGCTTTGATGAAACATTTTGACATCACAGCACAAACGTATAGGAAGAAGTTTAGATCGCCTAGAAGAGAGCCGGGAGAGCTATTCGCCGCCTACAGTTTAAGGCTTAAATCCTATCTCCAGAAATGGATAGACTTGGCAGAATTCAAGAGGGATTATGAGAGTCTCGAAGAGATGATGGTGGTCGACCAGATGCGAAAGCAAATGTCGAAACCTCTCAGAGCCTTCTTGGGAGAACAAGAGGCGGAACGGATCGAGGCTGTGACGAAGCTGGCGGAAAGGTTCGTGGAAGTACATGGTGAAACTGAGGAACTAAGTACACATACCAAAGGTCAGGAGAAACCAGAGAAAAAGAAACCTAAAAACTGGGAAGGAGAAAAAGTGGAACCTTATATAAAGCACACAGAGGAGAGTTCAGAGAAGGTGAAGGTAGGAAACCAGAGCACCTCGAATTCTCAAGCGAAACGACAGTGGTCTGAGAGGTGGTGTTCATTCTGCAAGGTACCATCTCATAACACGAAGGACTGCAGATCGAAACCTAAAAGTTCTTACTTCGCAGCATGCAAAGTGATTCCTACATCGGTGATCACAGACAAGGCTGAGGTCGGCGAAGGAGAAAGGAACAAAAAGGACACACGGAAACCTAGGAAGGGAACATGGTGCACACACTGCCAGTCGATAACACATAATACTGTGGACTGCAGATGCAAGGCAAACGACGCCAATTGCATAACCAACCTCGAGGAATTAAAAGAGGAAGGCAAGGAAACGGTCAAGGAGATGAAAGGCACTCAGGACCAAGAGAGACCACCTGTGGTTGAACTGATTGAAGTAAATGGCCAACAGGTTGCTTGTCTCTACGATACCGGTTTGGATGGGGAAGCGGTGGTGGACGCCAGCTTGGTAAGCCCAGACCAACTTACAGGGGAGACCATAGAAATACAGCCGGCAATGAGGAGTGCTGTTACCATGACGCTGCCAATCGCCAAGGTGGAGATTAAATCCAGGTACGTCACGGGCATTATTCCAGCTGCTGTATTATCTGACTCCTTATTTCCCATGATCATTGGCACGAAATATGTCTTTTTGGGGATGCCCAAACAGCCAGCCCAAAAGGGAACAGTAGGCAGTGGATCTCAAGGGAAGGAAAAAGAGGCAGAGACACTATGCGACAACTCAGGGAGAGGAGAATTGCATACTGCCCAGAGGAAGGATACTACGTTGCATCCTTGCTACAGGAAGCTGCAAAGAAGTGCTGAGCCACCAGAACGGGGACAGTACTTTCTGAAGAATCAACTACTCTATCGGAGAGCTGGGAGGGGAGATAACCTGCACGAGCAGTGGGTGGTTCCAGAGACCCACCGTCCTCACATTCTTCAGAGTGGACACATCATAGACGAGAATCGACATATGGGTGTCAGAGAGACCTTGCAGCAAATTTCCAGCCATTATTGCTGGCCAGGAATGACCGGAGATGTACGCCGGTGGTTGAAGTCTTGTTCGGAGTGCCAGAAAGCACCACCCAACAAGCGAATTAAGAGGAAACTAGCTCTTAAAGTGGAAGACAAAGTGGAAGTGTGGAGTCCAGCAGAGACCAATATACTCCAAGTAGGATGGAAAGGACCTTATCCTGTGGAAAAGGTGGTGTCCAAGAACATCTACAAAATACGGATCGGGGAAGAGAAGAAAAATCTCCCTAGACATCTCATTAGGAAATATGAAGAGAGATCCGGGAGCAAAGCTTCGCACTTTATGGTGATGGCAGCCATGGGGACAAAGGTTACCAGTCCAGACGAAGACCAGAGATCGCCAGTACAACATAGGAGGGCCTATGGGACAGTACGTGATAGGTCAGATTTACCCAACGACAGGAGGAGGGAAATCACAAGTCAGGGAAAGGACAAGAGTGAAAGTTTCACCGGTAACCAAGTTCAGAAGGGGTGGGTAACGTCGGGAAAAGCGAGAATTACCCAGGACTCCAACCGAAGATTGGCTGACCAGATACAATATCGCCCAAGATGGTCCTGGAAGCAAAAGTCCAGGAGATTTGGGAAAGACAACTCGGTCCATCGAGGACGAGGTGGAACATCCCCAGAGGCAAAGCCGGGGGAAAACCAAGAGGACATGGAAGCAGTGTTACAATCAGGATGGGACAATCCGTCTGTATTGTGAGCCGTCGCTGACGCAAGTCGAAAGTAGGTCGACCGGACGTACAGGAGCGAGGAGCCAACACTAGTTTCAGTCGTGAGTAGTATAGTAGGGTGTCAATTAGAGCGCCTACTGGATAATGAGGTGAGCCATGTGAGGACCCAATCATATCATCAACACGTGATGGTCATAGCTACTTAGCAGAAGCTCAATGCACGGTGGATGTGAGGGACGTTGATGCTGCAACTGGACTTCACCGTGGAATACATCCTTGGTAAGGAGAATGTAGGAGCGGATTTCCTATCCAGACATCCAGCTCCGGAGGAAGAAGACTAGGGTTGTGGATCATGGGAATCAAACCTACAGTGAGAAAGATTCGACGCGGTCTAATCTCTTTAGAGGGGGCCTATGTCGTGGAATGCTGAGAGTTAATGATTCCCAGATAGACGACTTTATACACCGACTAACCAGGTAGGAGAAGGGTTAACAAACAAAACAGTAAGGATAACCAACAACGGTGTGACCGGAGTCAATGACCACTAATGTTGACGGGTTGAAGTGTTAACGTAGAAATTACAGCGGCACAGGTCAATGAGAGTGTAGGATGACGAGGTTAATTCACGGGTTAAAAACATCACGAAATGTCGGGTTGAGTGACCAGGCGCATGTGTTTATAGGTCAAGAAAGGGAAGTGCCCACCGACAGCACAGGTAACATTCGCGTGGACAAATAGGTTTGCGACAAAGGCAGACAGCACTATTGGACAGGATCGTGGTCAGGTGATAAAGACAGGATTGGAAAACCCAGATAATGTCAGGTGTGTGTGGAGAGAGAGTTGGGGCTGAGAAGGAGGCGGAGAGATGGGTTACTGAGGAAAATTTCCACAGCATATTGCGGTCTATATATGACTCAGAGGGAAGGAACAAAACAATGAGGGGTTATAAAATAACGGAAAAGTTTCAGATCAGTAATTTTCCACTAACGGGGATAATGAACACATGACTTGAGGTGTCAAGCAATGTCAAGGACTATGCGGCAAAAATGACCTATAAAGAGTGGCAACTTCTTTGTGGAAGGGAGTGTGATTCTTGCTTTCCATGAGACAAGGGATTATGAAAAGGGTGGTGCGGCGTTCGGATGAACGTTTGTGTATCTATTGTGCATTAGTACCCCCAATTCAGACAACGATAATTATAAGGTATAAATATATTAGAGTATAGTTTTAGCATAGGAATATAGATGTTAATGAATAGCATTTACCATTGCTTTCTATTAGTGGATAGTTTAGACTTTGGTGAATTCATATGTCTTATGCGGGTGTTTACTTCGGAAGCCTTGTCATTATGGCTGGAGAAGGACACTTGCATAAGTAGTAGTAAGGGGCAGACGCTTATCACTGGATCTGTTATACTTCTCCACAGGTTCCAATCTCCTAGTGAAAGCAGAGAAGAGATGAAGAGTACTACACTTGAACAAATAAAGTACTTACTTAGAACCAAACAGAACATAGACAAGTTTTAAGATAAAGAAAGGATAAAGTAAAGTCAAATACAGAACACTGTATGCTCAAACGAATATACCCCTAAAACACTTAAAAGGAAAAGATGGTAACCTGTGGCAAGCAGGGATACTTACAACTACATACGTCTTGTATGCATAGGGAAGAAAGAATAGACAAGTAAAAACATTGCTAGTAATAAAAGACAATAGGAAGAACTGTGACGATGTGGTGTTTTTTCGATGTTGGATACTTACCGTCATGAAACAGATCCGGGCGCATGCATAAACTTACGGGACTTTTATTACGGTACATTGAATCAGTGGTGAACAGTTTTGTTTCATTCAATAACGGATTTACCATCAGATTCAAGCATGCGGATCATCCAGGGTGAGCTCTGTCCTGTTTGATGTGCTGTCCTGTGATCTTGTAGAATGAATGGGCGAGAAGCAACACAGCTGATAGACATTCAGAGTTCTTTCTAGCACCAACAATAGAATACACTATCAACTACGCTTACAAAATCCATATATACTCCAGACATAGTTTTTATTAATAAATCTTTTGTTTATCTTTGAAAGGAACTGTTGTCGGAGTATGTGTTGAGGGAATAACAGAGAGAGTGAAAGAAATAGATATATGGAAAGGAAGACAGAAGGGAGGAGTGTAGACCAAAGTCAGTCAATAATCCCAACAGATAATAAGTTGAAGATGTGCTTGTTGATTCCTACTTCCTCTCGGGAAAATAACAGGACAGAACACCAAAAGGGAGATTAGCAGACACTAACAGGATAACAGGGACATAAGCAATTAGTTGATGAAAACAAAGTATTTGTGTATTATACACTACCAACATACGAAAGTAAACAGTGTATACACGTGCATATTAAGGGGCAATGGCTTGCATATATTCTTAAAAGGGCCAAGACAATCTGCTTTGATGAGACTCTGTCAAAAGAGGCCATTGTCCAGGACATCATGTTTGGATGTCTGAGAAGGGCGCATTTGGAGAACGCAAGTTCACAATCTTAGTTGTCAGTGAACTTCGGTCTGGATAGCTTAATTTAAGAATAGGAGAATTAGAATCTTGAGCAACCACCCGAGATAGCAGTACTCAACGTATATTAGTTGCTAGTGCGGCAATACATATAACGGAGTTATCATCTACTACATTACTACCCTGAACCATAGACTTATTCCCGTGATCCCTTGACAGAATTAGTTCCAACTAATTAAGAAATACCTAATATATAGGATGGGGGGATAGCGGACCATGCCAAGGTCTCACTTATCTCTAAGTAGATAAGGGACGTAATAGAGACAGAGAAGGAACATAGAAACAGGGGATGAATAGGTGAGAGAATAGAAGAGACTCGAACATTTGAATCAAAGGTCAAACTACGCAGTACGCCCAGCCACAACCCGGCAGAAGCGTGAAGGGTGAAACCCCACGATACGCACGAAGGGGCAAGCACACCGTGTCCAAACTCACGAGAGTAGAGGCCAGACAGCCACTGGACATTGACGAGAGAGGGTGTAGCTTCTAGAGGGAGACACAGGGACAGAACTTACTTAGATCCTTAAGAGATTTACGATAGATCTAGTTTGAAATGTTGTGTATAGTATTTTGTTGTGTATAATGAACTCGTATGTAATACTATAACAAATGTGCGAGAAGATTATTTCGCCAGACGACAGATATTGTAATAAAGTATCACGGCGATAATCGAACTTAGAGTTCTTTCGTACCCATGCTCGCACTATTCTACCAGTCTGAACCCAAGTTTCTCTATGCCTATTTATGACACGTTGACAGTTGGGGGTGTGTGGGTGGGTGGTGGAGGATATGTGGGTGGATTAGTGTTGGTGGGTGGAGGATGTGTATGTGGGTGGGGAGATGAGACAACGAGAGAGTTAGTGTGTGTGTGAAAGGAACAAAAAAGAAAGAGAGATAGAAAAAGTTTAGCTCATGTATGTCACGAGACGTGTTATTCCATGTGTTTTCTGTATATTCATCATTCATAGTATCATTTTTACCGCCATTTGATTTTGTAACATCTACTGACAAAAATGTATGCACTGCTTATTTCATCATGTTTGTGTCAATTTTAAAAATCAACTTATTGAATCGCATCACTATATTTTACGTTACACAATGTATGTACATAATTTATTCTCGATTGTTTAAATTTTTTTTGAGAATGCTCACGATAATCGTCAGTGTATGTATGTGTAAATTGTGTGAGTTCGTTCATATTAGCTTTAGTGATTATGTGAGGCATCATGTATGTGTCTAGATGTGAGAATTGTGTTTGGGTTCGGGGATGTGTTAGTGGGTGGGGGTATGTTTGTGGGTGTGTGTGTGTGTGTGGGTTAGGATATATGTGTGGGTGGGGGATTTTGTGTGAGTGGGGGAATGTGTGTGGATGAGGGATGTGTCTGGGTGGGGATGTGTGAGGGTCGGTGGGGTAATGTGTGTGTGGATGAGGAATGTGTGTATAAGTGGATGGGTATTGATGGGTGGGGGGTATGTGGACGTGTGGGTGGGGGTATGTGGATGGGTGCCTGGAGATGTGTGTAGGGGTGTGGTGGATGTGTGTATGGCCTGATGGATTGGTGTGACTGATGTGTATATTGATGAGGGAGGTGTGTATGAGTGGGGTATGTGTGTGTGGTTGGGGATGTATGTATGGGTCGGTATGTGCGGGTGGGGGTATATCTGGATGGGGAGTGTAGGTGTAGATTGTGGGTGTGTGTGTGGGTGGAGGTGTGAGTGTGTGCGTGGGATATGTGTGTGGGAGTATGGGAGAAGTATGTGTTAGTTGGGGATGTGTGGGATGTATGTGCGGGAATATGTGTGTGTGGGTGGGGAGATGTGTGCGGGTGGGGAATGTATGTGTGTGGTCGGGGATGTGTGTGGGGGTTATGTGTGAGTGGGTGGGGAGGTGTGTGATGTATGGGTTGGTGGGGGAATTGTGGGTAGTTGCGGAGATGAGTTGGTGGGTGGGGAGGTGTGTGTGTGGGTGGAGGGATGAGTGTATTGTTGGGGCGTGTGTGGTTTGGAATATGTGGGTGGGTGAGTTATGTGTGGGAGGGTGGTGTGTTTGTGTGGGTGTTGGTGGGTAGTGGTGTGTGTGGGTGTTGGCGGTTGGGGGATGTGTGGGTGTTGCTAGGTGGCGTGTGTGTGTGTGGGTGGGTGTGTTGGAGCGTGTGTAGGGTGTGTGGACGATGTGTGTATGCGTGGGGGATATGTGTGTATGTCGGTGGGAGAATGTGTGCGGGTAGGGATGTGTGTGTGGGTTAGGGATGTATGTGTGGTTGGTGGGGTGTGTGGGTGGATGCGAAATGTGTGAGTGAGTGGTCAAATGTGTGTTTGGGGATGTGTGGGTATGGGTGGGTGTTGTGTGAGTGGGAGAGAGATGTGTGTAGATTGGTGCGGGATGTGTGTGTGGTTGGGGGTGTGTGGGTGGACCGGTGGACCATGTGTGTATGGGTGATTGTGTGTGGGTTGGGGTATGTGTGAGTGGGTTGGGAGATGTGTGTGGGTGGGGATTTGGGTGAAGGATGTATGTGGGTGGGTGCGAGATGTCTGTGTTGGTGGGGGATGTGTGAATGGGTGGAGGGATGTGTGGTCGGTAGGGGATGTGTGGGGGGTGAGGGAAGTGTGGGTATGGTTGGGTGATGTGTGAGTGGGTGAGGGATGTGTGTGTGGGTTGATGCGAGATGTGTGTGTGGGGAAGGGGATGTGTCACATAATATGATAATATGCATTGTGTATGCTTACAACATTCATTTGGCAATGTTTTTTCCCTATGTGAATGTATCATGCACTGTCGATGAACGAAAGATGAGTGAATGGAAGGGCCGAATGTAAGACGGGCCTCCTTGCCTAAGTTATATACATATATATATATATATATATATATATATATATATATATATATATATATATATATATATATATATATATATATATATATATATATATATTGCGAAAAAATCCCCGGAATGCTTGGAGATGTTGTTTTAAAGAAGAATGCTGAAAATTAGTTGGACAACCAAAATAAGCAATCAGGACCTTTTTAGGGAAGCTGGGTGGCAAAGACACCATATCACAAACATCATGAAGAGCGAGTCATCGTTTTTTGGCCACGTTATGAGAAGACAAAAACTGGAACATGTTATGTCAACCGAAGATTTGCGGAAAGAGAGAAAGAGGAAGACAGCATGAGAGGATCCTTGACAGTCTTGTGTCATGGCACGGAAGGGAGTCAACACACGGATTGATCCATGACGTCGGAGATCGTAATTTGTGGAGAGGCATGATCACCCACGCCAGCCGGCAAGGCACTGGTTGATGATGATATATATATATGCTTGTGTGTGTGTGTGTGTGTGTGTGTGTGTGTGTGTGTGTGTGTGTGTGTGTGTGTGTGTGTGTGTGTGTGTGTGTGTGTGTGTTCGGCTTCTCAGCAATTCAGTACAAGGATGCATACAATATCTACCCTGTTATGTGGGGGAAATATGCTAGTGCAGTAAGGAGCACTGATACCATAGGGGAAGTCACAATGCCTCTTAAAATATCCAATCTTGTCAAATGACGAGAAATTAATTAAGAAGGCAATTACAATTCCATACACAAATCTAAACGAGGCTCAACACATTCACACGCCTCTTCCCACCCACCGATACACACATACACACTCACTCATTCACTCACAACACTCATCGGCAAGATTGGGGGAGAAACCCACAGCCAATTGAATCAATCCCGGCGATGTATTAACAGTTGTGCAAATGAACGCAGAACTTGAAATCACGAAGCGGCATCTTTAGTTCCACAATTAAGCAATGTCAGTGCTGGGCGCGTGCGCCCGGGGACACACCCCAGTTTTGAGGACGGTCTTTCAATGCCATTGCACATCCAAACTTTCTCTCCGGGATATCCTTCTTCTCCATTTACTTTAAGTTGCCTAAGGCTAACGGTTCAAGAGTGCATTTGACGCCGTTGTAGCGATCATTAGCGACAAAGTTACATACAATATCCTCACAGCGGAGTCCAAATTAAGGCGTGTTTGTGGAGTATCGTGTACGTAGACCGTCTGCGGACGACGCGACGAATGTCAAAGGGTGTCATGGAGTTGAGTCAAAAGTGCTGATGTTTTTCAGACGGGTGGGTACAAATGGGGCCAATCAGGAGATGTTTACGTCCTGTCCCTTGGGGAGTATTTTCCGCCTCAAGAAACTCGAGCTGCACCCTGGAGCATTACATGTGTTATAAGTTTGTTAAACAGAGCTTCTGCAACATGTTTGAGAAGTCATTAATTCGTCAACATAGACAGATATACATACACAGATAAGCATATACACAGATATACATATACATACACAAATATACATATAAACAAGCATACAGCTGAAATTGGAGGAGGTATTTGGGCATATAATTACACAAATTTTTTTTTTAAAAGTATTATTATCTCCATTGAATTTCATTTCTTTCGGTATACACATACCGCTCCCCCCCCCCCCCCCCCAAACACACACACACACACCGAGAGAGAGAGAGAGAGAGAGAGAGAGAGAGAGAGAGAGAGAGAGGCGCGGTGGTGTAGCGGCTAGATACTCTCCTGTCGGCCCAGTGGTCGATCCACTTCGAGCCGGATTCGAGTGTATAAAATGGACCTATGCGCCCCAGATCGACCCCGCCTGTATGGTCTTCGGGCAATGTCTGGGAAAGTGACGCGAGCGGAGTGGTGCTGACCACATTAACCTACACATGTAGTGGTCAGCACCCTATGTCCAGTGTACCCTGAGGTGTGGACAACAAAGAATTGAATATCTTTCACAGGACGTCACAATCAACCCCAGCATTTGTGGCTGCTTGTGATTTCTTGGCAAGTTTACGTTCAGAAGTTTGCTATTGCTTTCTGAAAGGTGTGAAAAGGGGTCATTTATTTATTTCCTTACTGTGTATATAATTAAATGAATTGAATAGCCAAAATGAGCAATCTGAACGGTTTATGGAGCTGAGTCGTACAGAAAACTATCACAAACATCAGAAAGAAGCATTCACCATATTTTGGCCACGTTAATAGAAGACAAAAACTGGAACATGTTGTGATAATCGGAAAGATTTGCGGAAAGAGAGACAGGGGAAGACAGCGTGAGAAGATTCTTGACAGTCTTGTGTCATTGAACGGAAGGGAGTTAACACACGAATTGATCCATGCCGTCGTAGATCGCAATTTGTTGCGAGGCATCATCTCCCACGCCAGACAGAAAGGCACTGGATGGTGGTGATGATGATGATGATGAGATGATGATGATGATGATATATATATAATAGCGTCCACCCGAGCCATATTTGACCATGTGTTTATGTGTCAAATGAGTAGAGCTGCAGCCACATAGGCTGACGCTCCATGCGACTAAACGTACTGTCCCTCTCTGCTCGCAGTTGCTGAATTAGTCTCCTCACACGGATTTTAAGATGATTCCTTCCATTGAATCTCCATATATTACATCATTACTCCATTTGCCCGCATATCGCTGTGTCTAAACCCACTTTGTTCGTGTATCTATGATAAAGTTTTGAAATGTAGCTCTGCCACGTCCAAATCATCCGTTACTGTGTTCCAGCTCTGGATTAATGCGGCAAATAGATTTGGTGTAGAGGTCAGCGTGACCGAGAGGTTATCGCGCCCGCTCTCGTTCTCAAAATTACTTTGCGCTGAGATCTAGGCAGTGGGTTCACTCCACACACCGGTCAGTTGTACTCCTCGTTTTTTCGTTCAGAACACAACGGCAAATTCATTCATGCATTCCTTCATTAGCATCTCCTTTGCAGAACTTCGCTTCCATAACAACCTTTCGGACAATTCTCGGTCATAAGCAAAATGTCCCGCGTCCGATACACCCATCTGGAGATCATCCGCCACATCCTGCACTCATCTTCTCTTTGGCCTTCCTCTTCTTCTCTTCCCAGGCATATATCTCTCCATGATTGTTCTCTCCAGACTTTTATGACGTTTCAAGTGACCAAAATATTTCAATTTTCTTTGATTTATCGTCTTTAGTAACGAACCTTTTTGTCGTATGCATTTGTTCTTTTCTGTATCCAAGACATTCTTAGAATCCGTCTATAACATTTATATCAAAGGCATTTATGCTTTGTTCAGCTTGTTTTGTAAGTGTCCAGGTCTCCAAGGCCTAGCACAGTCACTGCCCAGAAGGAAAGCAACGGCAAACAATCTTCTGCAAAATTTGCCAAGAACCCTTACAAACAATGGCAAGCTACTGAACGTAAAATTCCTAGAAAATCCATCTGGAGTTGATCTTAACGCCCTTAACGGCAGTTGGAAATCGCAAATAGTAGGCCGTAAGGTAGCTGACCTGGGAAAATTGTATAGACCAGTAAATCTAGCCACGGTTAGATACAGCCCGTAACTTCTATAGAACAGTAAATCTAGCCACGGTTAGATACAGCCAGTAACTTCTATAGAACATTAAACCTGGCTACGGTTAGATACACCCCATAACTTCTATAGAACAGTAAATCTAGCTTCGGTTAGATACAGCCCGTAACTTCTATAGAACATTAAACCTGGCCACGGTTAGATACAGCCCATAACTTCTATAGAACAGTAAATCTAGCCTCGGTTAGATACAGCCCATAACTTCTATAGAACAGTAAATCTAGCCTCGGTTAGACACAGCCCGTAACTTCTATAGAACAGTAAACCTGGCTCCGGTTAGATACAGCCCATAACTTCTATAGAACAGTAAATCTAGCCTCGGTTAGATACAGCCCGTAACTTCTATAGAACAGTAAATCTAGCCTCGGTTAGATACAGCCCGTAACTTCTATAGAACAGTAAACCTGGCTACGGTTAGATACGCCCCATAACTTCTATAGAACAGTAAATCTAGCCTCGGTTAGATACAGCCCATAACTTCTATAGAACAGTAAATCTAGCCTCGGTTAGATACAGCCCGTAACTTCTATAGAACAGTAAACCTGGCTACGGTTAGATACACCCCATAACTTCTATAGAACAGTAAATCTAGCCTCGGTTAGATACAGCCCGTAACTTCTATAGAACAGTAAATCTAGCCACGGTTAGATACAGCCCGTAACTTCTATAGAACATTAAACCTGGCTACGGTTAGATACAGACATAACTTCTATAGAACAGTAAATCTAGCCTCGGTTAGATACAGCCCGTAACTTCTATAGAACATTAAATCTGGCTACGGTTAGATACACCCCATAACTTCTATAGAACAGTAAATCTAGCCTCGGTTAGATACAGCCCGTAACTTCTATAGAACAGTAAATCTAGCCACGGTTAGATACAGCCCGTAACTTCTATAGAACATTAAACCTGGCTACGGTTAGATACAGCCCATAACTTCTATAGAACAGTAAATCTAGCCTCTGTTAGATACAGCCCGTAACTTCTATAGAACATTAAATCTGGCTACGGTTAGATACAGCCCGTAACTTCTATAGAACAGTAATTCTAGTCACGGTTAGATACAGCCCGTAACTTCTATAGAACAGTAACTCTAGTCACGGTTAGATACAGCCCGTAACTTCTATAGAACATTAAACCTGGCTACGGTTAGATACAGCCCATAACTTCTATAGAACAGTAAATATAGCCACGATTAGATACAGCCCGTAACTTGGATGGAATATGTCTAGAGGAAGTCAACTATACACTGGTACATGCCGAAATCAGACACACTGATCTCTGAGATAGATAGCTAGCTATGAGCTCTCCCTTCGACAGTGAGCCGATGAAGTAGAGAAAGAAATTCGTAATTTCTACGATCTTAGTATGTCCATTTGATAACATTGATGTTATGGCACTCAGGGTTATGCGACTGTCATCTTTGTAATGTAAAATATGTAGTGCGTGTATTAGTTGTTTACGTGAAGATTTCTATCTATCCAATTTGTCGCACTGCCATATCCTGCGGCAGCCACGCGCTTCAGTACCTGAAAAATATATGCGCTCGTCTCTTGTCTCAAGTATGTGTGAGTCTCAACGCTTGTGTTGGTCAACATCATCGTTATGTGACATGCCGATACGCGTGGACGGTCATGTTTCACCATCTCACACGATCACCAGAGTCGTGAATCAGCTCCGTGTTCTTGTCTCGACCATACCACGTGGCCAAGCCATTCAGGTATTTACTTCTCTGCCTTCCCCCTGTTTTTTTCCCTCGATCTTGCCAGTTGTCACCAAGTTCTAGAATGTATTTCGTCTCATAACTTGTCCAAAATTGTTGGTCAACAAGCGTGAGCTTATTCAATGTGCAGCAAAAGGTAACGAGATGTCTTAATTCAGTGTGTTAATTCAATGTATTAATTCAATGTGTGAATTCAGTGTTGTACTTCAATGTGTTTATTAAATGTGTTAATTCAATGTGTTAATACAATGTGTTAAATCAGTGTGTTAATTCAGTGTGTTAAATTCTCAAATTGATTACCTTACATTCTGTGCGAGTTGGTCTCAAGTAGCACTCCCTATGCATTGTTTACTTAACAATTTTCCAAAACATCAAAGCAAGTTTTGTGAGGATAGAGAATGACTCCATCTATACCTATAAATGCACAGGTGAAGGATCGAATAAGTTGAATGAGACACATGGGGGAAAATATCAATAGATGTCAGTAGGAAACAGTGTAGAGACAGATAACATTAATAATAGCTTACGAGATGATGAACGCAGGTAAGCGCCTTCTCACCGCGGGTAACAAAGAATACACGGCGAGTGATTGGTAACATCGAACAGACGGTAGCACTGACGGGTGCCACTGAGCTGGCCGCCTAATTTCACACACACGCACACGCACACACAGATACACACACACTCACACACAACCACACACTCACACACATACACACAATCACCCCCACACACACACACTCACAAACAACCATCCACACCAACACACACAGACACCCACACACACTCAGACACAATCACCCCCCCCCCCCCCCACACATACAAACAATCACACACAATCACCCTCACACACACACAAACACACACACACACACACACACACACACACACACACACATCAAACTTCCGGAGAGCATTTGAAATGCCATCTTGGTTTTAGTTCGATTTAGGGAAATCCCCATTTGCACCCAGTATTGACAGGGGAAGAACAATTAGATTAGGCAGACCTGTCCATGGATAAGCAGACAAGTATATGATCGAGCAGTGGAGTGCAGTCACAATTCCTGACAGCCGAACATTACTCTCATTGGCGGGTGTTACAAACTACTAACCACGGTGCGTGGAAGTGCGCTTGTCCTGTCAGCCTGACACTGTGGTGATATGGCGGTGACATATTCCAGTGATCATGTACCAACATGCTTTCATGTTTCTGTGTCCAATGTGATGATATGGCGGTGACATATTCCAGTGACCATGTACCTACATGCTTTCATGTTTCTGTGTCTAATGTGTAATAAATAGTCGACGTGACCGAAAGCTCTCAAACTTCTTGTTCGCCGATGGCGTGGTTGGGGTTTAACTCCTACATACGTTTAAGAAAAAAAGTTAGTTGTATATCCTGTACAGTACATCGCATTAAACCCAAACCTTTGCTGTTCGTGATCTTTTGGCAAGTTTACTTTTAGTAGTTTACAACTGCTTTCTGAACACAAGCAGGAAAGTAAGCAGGACTTTAACGTTGACTTCTAATGCAGCAAGTACAATTACCTAGAAAATTAACATGGAGCTGACGGCAACGTCCTGTAAAGGATATGCAATGTCTCTAACAATGTGGGATACGATTTATATATAATATGATGTTGGTGTTGTTTAGTAATACTTAATGCATATGACATTTGACAATCCTGCAGGCACGTTGTTTATATGGTCAGTGAAAACAAATCAATAAAAGACCCTTCGTACACGCCTTGAGACTATAGGGCACATGGTCCTTCCTCATATTATTATAAACCGATCCAGGGCTGACGGGATTATATCAGGAGTGCCGCTTTTACTTCCCCAGACATTTATTAACATCAACGCTAGGCTGGGTCGAACAGTTAACTCAGCGTCTCAATGACATTAACGCTAGGCTGGGTCGACCAGTTAACTCAGCGTCTCAATGACATAAGCGTTAGGCTGGGTCGACCAGTTAACTCAGTGTCTCAATGACATCAACGCTAGGCTGGGTCGGTCAGTTAACTCAGCGTCTCAATGACATCAACGTTAGGCTGGGTGGGTCAGTTGACTCAGCGTCTCAATGACATCATCGCTAGGCTGGGTCGGTCAGTTAACTCAGCGTCTCATTGACATCAACGTTAGGCTGGGTCGACCAGTTAACTCAGCGTCTCAATGACATCAACGTTAGGCTGGGTCGACCAGTTAACTCAGCGTCTCAATGACATCAACGCTAGGCTGGGTCAGTCAGTTAACTCAGCGTCTCAATGACATCAACTTTTGGCTGGGACAGTTAACTCAGCGTCTCAATGACATCAACTTTAGGCTGGGTCGGCCAGTTAACTCAGCGTCTCAATGACATTAACGCTAGGCTGGGTCAGTTAACTCAGCGTCTCAATGACATCAACTTTAGGCTGGGTCAGCCAGTTAACTCAGCGTCTCAATGACATCAACGCTAGGTTGGGTCGACCAGTTAACACAGCGTGTCAATGACGTCAACGCTAGGCTGAGTCGGTCAGTTAACTCAGCGTCTCAATGACATCAACGTTAGGCTGGGTCAGTTAACTCATCGTCTCAATGACATCAACTTTAGGCTGGGTCGGCCAGTTAACTCAGCGTCTCAATGACATCAACGCTAGGCTGGGTCGACCAGTTAACTCAGCGTCTCAATGACACCAACGCTAGGCTAGGTCTACCAGTTAACTCAGCGTCTCAATGACATCAACGCTAGGCTGGGTCTGCCAGTTAAATCAGCATCTCAATCACGTCAACGTTAGGCTGGGTCAGTTAACTCAGCGTCTCAATGACAACAACTTTAGGCTGGGTCGGCCAGTTAACTCAGCGTCTAAATGACATCAACGCTAGGCTGCGTCGGTCAGTTAACTCAGCGTCTCAATGACGTCAACGCTAGGCTGAGTCGGTCAGTTAACTCAGCGTCTCAATGACATCAACGTTAGGCTGGGTCAGTTAACTCATCGTCTCAATGACATCAACTTTAGGCTGGGTCGGCCAGTTAACTCAGCGTCTCAATGACATCAACGCTAGTCTGGGTCGACCAGTTAACTCAGCGTCTCAATGACATCAACGCTAGGCTAGGTCGACCAGTTAACTCAGCGTCTCAATGACATCAACGCTAGGCTGGGTCGACCAGTTAACTCAGCGTCTCAAAGACATCAACGTTAGGCTGGGTCAGTTAACTCAGCGTCTCATTGACATCAACTTTAGGCTGGGTCGGTCAGTTAACTCAGCGTCTCAATGACATCAACGCTTGGCTGGGTCGGTCAGTTAACTCAGCGTCTCAATGACATCAACGCTAGACTGGGTCGGCCAGTTAACTCAGCGTCTCAATGACATCAACGTTAGGCTGGGTCCGTCAGTTAACTCAGCGTCTCAATGACATCAACGCTAGGCTGGGTTGGTCAGTTAACTCAGCGTGTCAATGACATCAACGCTAGACTGGGTCGGTCAGTTAACTCAGCGTCTCAATGACATCAACGCTAGGCTGGGTCGGCCAGTTAACTCAGCGTCTCAATGACATCAACGCTAGGCTGCGTCGACCAGTTAACTCAGCGTCTCAATGACATCAACGTTAGGCTGGGTCAGTTAACTCAGCGTCTCAATGACATCAACTTTAGGCTGGGTCGGCCAGTTAACTCAGCGTCTCAATGACATCAACGTTAGGCTGGGTCAGTTAACTCAGCGTCTCAATGACATCAACGCTTGGCTGGGTCGGTCAGTTAACTCAGCGTCTCAATGACATCAACGCTAGGCTGGGTCGGTCAGTTAACTCAGCGTCTCAATGACATCAACGTTAGGCTGGGTCGGCCAGAGAACCCTGGTCAGTTAACTCAGTATCTCAATGAATATTTGAACATGCGGTCTCCGGGTCGACGAGCAAGTGTGCTACCTTTGCTCTACGGCGGCTCCGGATGATTTGTGCTAGTTCTGGCCAATATTTTATTACTATAATGACTGTATAGACTCAAGGATGTCTTGCACATTATATTACTATAATGACCTATAGACTCAAGGATGTCTTGCACATTATATTACTATAATGACCTATAGACTCAAGGATGTCTTGCACATTATATTACTATAATGACCTATAAACTCAAGGATGTCTTGCACATTATATTACTATAATGACCTATAAACTCAAGGATGTCTTGCACATTATATTACTATAATGACCTATAAACTCAAGGATGTCTTGCACGTTATATTACTATAATGACCTATAAACTCAAGGATGTCTTGCACATTATATTACTATAATGACCTATAAACTCAAGGATGTCTTGCACATTATATTACTATAATGACCTATAAACTCAAGGATGTCTTGCACATTATATTACTATAATGAACTATAAACTCAAGGATGTCTTGCACATTATATTACTATAATGACCTATAAACTCAAGGATGTCTTGCACATTATATTACTATAATCTATATCTATAAAACAGAGTGTATGTGACTGACTTTGTTTGTGGTTATGTTTGTATTGGATGGGTTCGATAACGGTACATCCGATTGAGATGAAATTTTCTACACGTCTTCCTTTCATTCCTGTGCAACCGACTATAATATTAATAGTTTCATAGTGTAAAATCTTCTACTTATTTAATAACATTTACTTTTTCATTTTCATTATATAATGTCTATATAGCAGGGGGACTTCACTCTAGAAAAGTTATTTCAAGGGGCATAACTTTTAATAACATTTCTATATACTTTATAGTCATTTTGTTGGACTTATTTGCACTATTGTTAAACTCTTTGTCTATAGTTATTTTTAGGCATATGAGTTATAATAAATAATGATATAATCTTTAAGGCATTTTCAAAGTTTGCATAAAAATAATGCATAATGCATAACATTGTAACCCATCTTTTTCTGCTTAAAGAACTTATCAACTTTCATGTCGATGATTAAAAACAGTTTTCATTAAAAATAATGAATGGTGTGTGGAAGGACATTCTTTTAAGTTACTGTGCGCCAGGAGCTGGGCGAAACCACGCCGGGTCAGATAGATAGACAGACAGACAGATAGTCGGGAACGGAAGCTTATTTGACTACTTATATGAATTAATTAAATGACATGCTCCCCACCAGGGACTGGGTGAAGCCGGGCCGGGTCAGACAGACAGACAGATAAACAGACAGTCGGGAACGGGAGAGCTTATATGACTACGTATATGAATTAAATGAGATGCTCCCCACCAGGGACTGGGTGAAGCCGGGCCGGGACAGACAGATAGACAGACAAACAGATAGTCGGGAACGGGAGAGCTTATATGACTACGTATATGAATTAAATGAGATGCTCCCCACCAGGGACTGGGTGAAGCCGGGTCAGACAGACAGATAGACAGACAGACAGATAGTCGGGAACGGGAGAGCTTATATGACTACTTATATGAATTAAATGAGATGATCCCCACCAGGGACTGGGTGAAGCCGGGCAGGGTCAGCCAGACAGACAGACAGACAGACAGACAAACAAGCAGACAGACAGACTGATAGATAGATAGATCCCCTCCAGGGCCTGGGCGAAGCCGGGCCGGGTCAGCTAGTGACCTATAAACTCAAGGATGTCTTGCACATTATATTACTATAATGACCTATAGACTCAAGGATGTCTTGCACATTATATTACTATAATGACCTATAGACTCAAGGATGTCTTGCACATTATATTACTATAATGACCTATAGACTCAAGGATGTCTTGCACATTATATTACTATAATGACCTATAGACTCAAGGATTTCTTGCACATTATATTACTATAATGACCTATAGACTCAAGGATGTCTTGCACATTATATTACTATAATGACCTATAGACTCAAGAATGTCTGTTACACATTATATTACTATAATGACCTATAGACTCAAGAATGTCTGTTACACATTATATTACTATAATGACCTATAGACTCAAGGATGTCTGTTACACATTATATTACTAAAATGACCTATAGACTCAACGATGTCTGTTACACATGTTCGCATTATGTTTCCTTCAACACTGAGGCACGATTATGAACTAGAGGAGTTCTTAGCTTTGATATGTTAATCGGTATTTCCCCCTAACGTTCCACTGCCTTTCAGAAGTTACTGGCTTACCATTCCTTTCTTTAGGCTCTTTATAGAACTCTCATGCGCCCTTTCCAATGCTCTTTGTAAGTTGGTATTTATTTCTCTACAGTTGTTCTTGATACCACCATTCCATCTTTTACCTAGTCTTCCTCTTGCTCTGTATCCATTATAATTCTTCAATTTAGTCTCTTAGTGGCAGGTGGTACTAGGAAATATTTGTGAGACTTCACCATTTAATCTGCAGTTCTTTAATGAAGTGCATGCCTAGTTTCAGACCTAGCCTTCCTTTAATTTCCTCATTACTAATGTTTACCAATTCAGTATTGTCTTAGGCAATCCCAAAGAATATTCCTTTCTAATGCAGACTATGGTTTACTATTCCACAAAAGACTACTTTTACTAAGCAGATTGTTGCTCTGATCTCTAGAAGATTTTTCGTTAAGATGTTATGATTGCTCTAAGATACTTGTACCGATTCACATGTTCAACAATTTTCCCATTTACTTCAGTATTGCATTGCGGAACATGATTCAGGAAAAACGTTACTTGGAAAAACAGAATTGCCGATGAAAAATTACGTGTATCACGCCATGACACCGGGCCGAAGGGCGAACGCCCAGACGCCGCAGATCAATAAAATAAACACGAATATACGTTTGGAAAATGTGGCGACATAATGGCCGAGTGGTGCCGTGTCTGCTTGTGACTACGATCAACTGAGTAAGTAAAGCACTTCACTTCTGCCTACGGTAAACTGGGTAAGTAAAGTACTTCACTTCTGCCTACAGTAAACTGGGGCAGTAAAGCACTTTACTTCAGATTATAGTACAATGAGTAAGTAATGCATTTCACCTCTTACTACGGTAAACTGGGTAGGTAAAGAACTTGAATGTTCTTCAAACCACTGAACGTAAATAAACCACTGAACGTAAAACTTGCCTGGTACACCAACAGCAGCTGAAAAGTGCTGGTGTTGACTGCAACGCCCTGTAAGGGATATGAAACATAAAACAAAAGCACTTCACTTCACTTTTGGAAGCGTCATGCATACATAATGCTAACTGCATATTTGTATAGAAAAGTCGGCACTCTATGTGTGATGTGCCACTTGTATTGACCAGTCGGAACTCCATGTGTGATGTGCTACTTGTATAGACCAGTCAGCACTCTATGTGTGATATGACACTTGTATAGACCAGACGTCACTCTATGTGTGATGTGCCACTTGTATTGACCAGTCAGCACTCTATGTGTGATGTGCCACTTGTATTGACCAGTCAGCACTCTATGTGTGATGTGCCACTTGTGTTGACCAGTCAGCACTCTATGTGTGCTGTGCCACTTGTATAGACCAGACGTCACTCTATGTGTGATGTGCCACTTGTATAGACCAGTAAACACTCTATGTGTGATGTGCTACTTGTATTGACCAGTCAGCACTCTATGTGTGATGTGCCACTTGTATTGACCGGTCAGCACTCTATGTGTGATATGAGACTTGTATAGACCAGACGTCACTCTATGTGTGATGTGCCACTTGTATTGACCAGTCAGCACTCTATGTGTGATGTGCCACTTGTATTGACCAGTCAGCACTCTACGTGTGATGTGCCACTTGTATAGACCAGACGTCACTCTATGTGTGATGTGCCACTTGTATAGACCAATCGGCACTATATGTGTGATGTGCTACTTGTATAGACCAGACGTCACTCTATGTGTGATGTGCCACTTGTATTGACCAGTCAGCACTCTATGTGTGATGTGCCACTTGTATTGACCAGTGAGCACTCTATTTGTGATGTGCCACTTGTATAGACCAGACGTCACTCTATGTGTGATGTGCCACTTGTATTGACCAGTCAGCACTCTATGTGTGATGTGCCACTTGTATTGACCAGTCAGCACTCTATGTGTGATATGACACTTGTATAGACCAGACGTCACTCTATGTGTGATGTGCTACTTGTATAGACCAGACGTCACTCTATGTGTGATGTGCTACTTGTATAGACCAGACGTCACTCTATGTGTGATGTGCCACTTGTACAGACCAGACGTCACTCTATGTGTGATGTGCCACTTGTATAGACCAGTCAGCACTCTATGTGTGATGTACCACTTGTATAGACCAGACGTCACCCTATGTGTGATGTGCCACTTGTATTGACCAGTCAGCACTCTATGTGTGATGTGCCACTTGTATTGACCAGTCAGCACTCTATGTGTGATGTGCCACTTGTATTGACCAGTCAGCACTCTATGTGTGATATGACACTTGTATAGACCAGACGTCACTCTGTGTGTGATGTGCTACTTGTATAGACCAATCGGCAATCTATGTGTGACGTGCTACTTGTATAGACCAGACGTCACTCTATGTGTGATGTGACACTTGTACAGACCAGACGTCACTCTATGTGTGATGTGCCACTTGTATAGACCAGTCAGCACTCTATGTGTGATGTACCACTTGTATAGACCAGACGTCACTCTATGTGTGATGTGCCACTTGTATTGACCAGTCAGCACTCTATGTGTGATGTGCCACTTGTATTGACCAGTCAGCACTCTATGTGTGATGTGCCACTTGTATTGACCAGTGAGCACTCTATTTGTGATACGACACTTGTATAGACCAGATGTCACTCTATGTGTGATGTGCTACTTGTATAGACCAGACGTCACTTTATGTGTGATGTGCTACTTGTATAGACCAGACGCCACTCTATGTTTGGTGTGCTACTTGTATAGACCAGACATCACTCTATGTGTGATGTGCTACTTGTTTTGACCAGTCAGCACTCTATGTGTGATGTGCCACTTGTATTGACCAGTCAGCACTCTATGTGTGATATGACACTTGTATAGACCAGATGTCACTCTATGTGTGATGTGCTACTTGTATAGACCAGACGTCACTCTATGTGTGATGTGCTACATGTATAGACCAGACGTCACTCTATGTGTGATGTGCTACTTGTATAGACCAGACGTCACTCTATGTGTGATGTCCTACTTGTATTGTCCAGTCAGCACTCTATGTGTGATGTGCCACTTGTATTGACCAGTCAGCACTCTATGTGTGATATGACACTTGTATAGACCAGACGTCACTCTATGTGTGATGTGCTACTTGTATAGACCAGACGTCACTCTATGTGTGATGTGCCACTTGTATTGACCAGTCAGCACTCTATGTGTGATGTGCTACTTGTATAGACCAGACGCCACTCTATGTGTGGTGTGCTACTTGTATAGACCAGACGTCACTCTATGTGTGATGTGCTACTTGTATTGACCAGTCAGCACTCTATGTTTGATGTGCCACTTGTATTCACCAGTCAGCACTCTATGTGTGATGTGCTACTTGTATAGACCAGTCAGCACTCTATGTGTGATATGACACTTGTATAGACCAGTCAGCACTCTATGTGTGATGTGCCACTTGTATTGACCAGTCAGCACTCTATGTGTGATGTGCCACTTGTATTGACCAGTCAGCACTCTATGTGTGATATGACACTTGTATAGACCAGATGTCACTCTTTGTGTGATGTGCTACTTGTATAGACCAGACGTCACTCTATGTGTGATGTGCTACTTGTATAGACCAGACGCCACTCTATGTGTGGTGTGCTACTTGTATAGACCAGACGTCACTCTATGTGTGATGTGCTACTTGTATTGACCAGTCAGCACTCTATGTGTGATGTGCCACTTGTATTGACCAGTCAGCACTCTATGTGTGATATGACACTTGTATAGACCAGATGTCACTCTATGTGTGATGTGCTACTTGTATAGACCAGACGTCACTCTATGTGTGATGTGCTACTTGTATAGACGAGACGTCACTCTATGTGTGATGTGCTACTTGTATTGACCAGTCAGCACTCTATGTGTGATATAAAACTTGTATAGACCAGACGTCACTCTATGTGTGATATGACACTTGTATAGACCAGATGTCACTCTATTTGTGATGTGCTACTTGTATAGACCAGACGTCACTTTATGTGTGATGTGCTACTTGTATAGACCAGACGCCACTCTATGTGTGGTGTGCTACTTGTATAGACCAGACGTCACTCTATGTGTGATGTGCTACTTGTATTGACCAGTCAGCACTCTATGTGTGATGTGCCACTTGTATTGACCAGTCAGCACTCTATGTGTGATGTGCTATTTGTATAGACCAGTCAGCACTCTATGTGTGATATGACACTTGTATAGACCAGTCAGCACTTTATGTGTGATGTGCCACTTGTATTGACCAGTCGGCACTCTATGTGTGATGTGCCACTTGTATTGACCAGTCAGCACTCTATGTGTGATGTGCCACTTGTATAAACCAGACGTCACTCTGTGTGTGATGTGCCACTTGTATAGATCAGTCAACACTCTATGTGTGATGTGCTACTTGTATTGACCAGTCAGCACTCTATGTGTGATGTGCCACTTGTATTGACCAGTCAGCACTCTATGTGTGATGTGCCACTTGTATTGACCAGTCAGCACTCTATGTGTGATATGACACTTGTATAGACCAGATGTCACTCTATGTGTGATGTGCCACTTGTATTGACCAGTGAGCACTCTATGTGTGATATGACACTTGTATAGACCAGATGTCACTCTATGTGTGATGTGCTATATGTATAGACCAGATGTCACTCTATGTGTGATGTGCTACTTGTATAGACCAGACGTCACTCTATGTGTGATGTGCCACTTGTATTGACCAGTCAGCACTCTATGTGTGATATGCTACTTGTATAGACCAGACGTCACTCTATGTGTGATGTCCTACTTGTATTGTCCAGTCAGCACTCTATGTGTGATGTGCCACTTGTATTGACCAGTCAGCACTCTATGTGTGATATGACACTTGTATAGACCAGACGTCACTCTATGTGTGATGTGCTACTTGTATAGACCAGACATCACTCTATGTGTGATGTGCTACTTGTTTTGACAAGTCAGCACTCTATGTGTGATGTGCCACTTGTATTGACCAGTCAGCATTCTATGTGTGATATGACACTTGTATAGACCAGATGTCACTCTGTGTGTGATGTGCTACTTGTATAGACCAGACGTCACTCTATGTGTGATGTGCTACATGTATAGACCAGACGTCACTCTATGTGTGATGTGCTACTTGTATAGACCAGACGTCACTCTATGTGTGATGTCCTACTTGTATTGTCCAGTCAGCACTCTATGTGTGATGTGCCACTTGTATTGACCAGTCAGCACTCTATGTGTGATATGACACTTGTATAGACCAGACGTCACTCTATGTGTGATGTGCTACTTGTATAGACCAGACGTCACTCTATGTGTGATGTGCCACTTGTATTGACCAGTCTTCACTCTATGTGTGATGTGCTACTTGTATAGACCAGACGCCACTCTATGTGTGGTGTGCTACTTGTATAGACCAGACGTCACTCTATGTGTGATGTGCTACTTGTATAGACCAGACGTCACTCTATGTGTGATGTGCTACATGTATAGACCAGACGTCACTCTATGTGTGATGTGCTACTTGTATAGACCAGACGTCACTCTATGTGTGATGTCCTACTTGTATTGTCCAGTCAGCACTCTATGTGTGATGTGCCACTTGTATTGACCAGTCAGCACTCTATGTGTGATATGACACTTGTATAGACCAGACGTCACTCTATGTGTGATGTGCTACTTGTATAGACCAGACGTCACTCTATGTGTGATGTGCCACTTGTATTGACCAGTCAGCACTCTATGTGTGATGTGCCACTTGTATTGACCAGTCAGCACTCTATGTGTGATATGACACTTGTATAGACCAGACGTCACTCTATGTGTGATGTGCTACTTGTATAGACCAGACGTCACTCTATGTGTGATGTGCTACTTGTATAGACCAGACGTCACTCTATGTGTGATGTGCCACTTGTACAGACCAGACGTCACTCTATGTGTGATGTGCCACTTGTATAGACCAGTCAGCACTCTATGTGTGATGTACCACTTGTATAGACCAGACGTCACCCTATGTGTGATGTGCCACTTGTATTGACCAGTCAGCACTCTATGTGTGATGTGCCACTTGTATTGACCAGTCAGCACTCTATGTGTGATGTGCCACTTGTATTGACCAGTCAGCACTCTATGTGTGATATGACACTTGTATAGACCAGACGTCACTCTGTGTGTGATGTGCTACTTGTATAGACCAATCGGCAATCTATGTGTGACGTGCTACTTGTATAGACCAGACGTCACTCTATGTGTGATGTGACACTTGTACAGACCAGACGTCACTCTATGTGTGATGTGCCACTTGTATAGACCAGTCAGCACTCTATGTGTGATGTACCACTTGTATAGACCAGACGTCACTCTATGTGTGATGTGCCACTTGTATTGACCAGTCAGCACTCTATGTGTGATGTGCCACTTGTATTGACCAGTCAGCACTCTATGTGTGATGTGCCACTTGTATTGACCAGTGAGCACTCTATTTGTGATACGACACTTGTATAGACCAGATGTCACTCTATGTGTGATGTGCTACTTGTATAGACCAGACGTCACTTTATGTGTGATGTGCTACTTGTATAGACCAGACGCCACTCTATGTTTGGTGTGCTACTTGTATAGACCAGACATCACTCTATGTGTGATGTGCTACTTGTTTTGACCAGTCAGCACTCTATGTGTGATGTGCCACTTGTATTGACCAGTCAGCACTCTATGTGTGATATGACACTTGTATAGACCAGATGTCACTCTATGTGTGATGTGCTACTTGTATAGACCAGACGTCACTCTATGTGTGATGTGCTACATGTATAGACCAGACGTCACTCTATGTGTGATGTGCTACTTGTATAGACCAGACGTCACTCTATGTGTGATGTCCTACTTGTATTGTCCAGTCAGCACTCTATGTGTGATGTGCCACTTGTATTGACCAGTCAGCACTCTATGTGTGATATGACACTTGTATAGACCAGACGTCACTCTATGTGTGATGTGCTACTTGTATAGACCAGACGTCACTCTATGTGTGATGTGCCACTTGTATTGACCAGTCAGCACTCTATGTGTGATGTGCTACTTGTATAGACCAGACGCCACTCTATGTGTGGTGTGCTACTTGTATAGACCAGACGTCACTCTATGTGTGATGTGCTACTTGTATTGACCAGTCAGCACTCTATGTTTGATGTGCCACTTGTATTCACCAGTCAGCACTCTATGTGTGATGTGCTACTTGTATAGACCAGTCAGCACTCTATGTGTGATATGACACTTGTATAGACCAGTCAGCACTCTATGTGTGATGTGCCACTTGTATTGACCAGTCAGCACTCTATGTGTGATGTGCCACTTGTATTGACCAGTCAGCACTCTATGTGTGATATGACACTTGTATAGACCAGATGTCACTCTTTGTGTGATGTGCTACTTGTATAGACCAGACGTCACTCTATGTGTGATGTGCTACTTGTATAGACCAGACGCCACTCTATGTGTGGTGTGCTACTTGTATAGACCAGACGTCACTCTATGTGTGATGTGCTACTTGTATTGACCAGTCAGCACTCTATGTGTGATGTGCCACTTGTATTGACCAGTCAGCACTCTATGTGTGATATGACACTTGTATAGACCAGATGTCACTCTATGTGTGATGTGCTACTTGTATAGACCAGACGTCACTCTATGTGTGATGTGCTACTTGTATAGACGAGACGTCACTCTATGTGTGATGTGCTACTTGTATTGACCAGTCAGCACTCTATGTGTGATATAAAACTTGTATAGACCAGACGTCACTCTATGTGTGATATGACACTTGTATAGACCAGATGTCACTCTATTTGTGATGTGCTACTTGTATAGACCAGACGTCACTTTATGTGTGATGTGCTACTTGTATAGACCAGACGCCACTCTATGTGTGGTGTGCTACTTGTATAGACCAGACGTCACTCTATGTGTGATGTGCTACTTGTATTGACCAGTCAGCACTCTATGTGTGATGTGCCACTTGTATTGACCAGTCAGCACTCTATGTGTGATGTGCTATTTGTATAGACCAGTCAGCACTCTATGTGTGATATGACACTTGTATAGACCAGTCAGCACTTTATGTGTGATGTGCCACTTGTATTGACCAGTCGGCACTCTATGTGTGATGTGCCACTTGTATTGACCAGTCAGCACTCTATGTGTGATGTGCCACTTGTATAAACCAGGACGTCACTCTGTGTGTGATGTGCCACTTGTATAGATCAGTCAACACTCTATGTGTGATGTGCTACTTGTATTGACCAGTCAGCACTCTATGTGTGATGTGCCACTTGTATTGACCAGTCAGCACTCTATGTGTGATGTGCCACTTGTATTGACCAGTCAGCACTCTATGTGTGATATGACACTTGTATAGACCAGATGTCACTCTATGTGTGATGTGCCACTTGTATTGACCAGTGAGCACTCTATGTGTGATATGACACTTGTATAGACCAGATGTCACTCTATGTGTGATGTGCTATATGTATAGACCAGATGTCACTCTATGTGTGATGTGCTACTTGTATAGACCAGACGTCACTCTATGTGTGATGTGCCACTTGTATTGACCAGTCAGCACTCTATGTGTGATATGCTACTTGTATAGACCAGACGTCACTCTATGTGTGATGTCCTACTTGTATTGTCCAGTCAGCACTCTATGTGTGATGTGCCACTTGTATTGACCAGTCAGCACTCTATGTGTGATATGACACTTGTATAGACCAGACGTCACTCTATGTGTGATGTGCTACTTGTATAGACCAGACATCACTCTATGTGTGATGTGCTACTTGTTTTGACAAGTCAGCACTCTATGTGTGATGTGCCACTTGTATTGACCAGTCAGCATTCTATGTGTGATATGACACTTGTATAGACCAGATGTCACTCTGTGTGTGATGTGCTACTTGTATAGACCAGACGTCACTCTATGTGTGATGTGCTACATGTATAGACCAGACGTCACTCTATGTGTGATGTGCTACTTGTATAGACCAGACGTCACTCTATGTGTGATGTCCTACTTGTATTGTCCAGTTCAGCACTCTATGTGTGATGTGCCACTTGTATTGACCAGTCAGCACTCTATGTGTGATATGACACTTGTATAGACCAGACGTCACTCTATGTGTGATGTGCTACTTGTATAGACCAGACGTCACTCTATGTGTGATGTGCCACTTGTATTGACCAGTCTTCACTCTATGTGTGATGTGCTACTTGTATAGACCAGACGCCACTCTATGTGTGGTGTGCTACTTGTATAGACCAGACGTCACTCTATGTGTGATGTGCTACTTGTATAGACCAGACGTCACTCTATGTGTGATGTGCTACATGTATAGACCAGACGTCACTCTATGTGTGATGTGCTACTTGTATAGACCAGACGTCACTCTATGTGTGATGTCCTACTTGTATTGTCCAGTCAGCACTCTATGTGTGATGTGCCACTTGTATTGACCAGTCAGCACTCTATGTGTGATATGACACTTGTATAGACCAGACGTCACTCTATGTGTGATGTGCTACTTGTATAGACCAGACGTCACTCTATGTGTGATGTGCCACTTGTATTGACCAGTCAGCACTCTATTGTGTGATGTGCTACTTGTATAGACCAGACGCCACTCTATGTGTGGTGTGCTACTTGTATAGACCAGACGTCACTCTATGTGTGATGTGCTACTTGTATTGACCAGTCAGCACTCTATGTTTGATGTGCCACTTGTATTCACCAGTCAGCACTCTATGTGTGATGTGCTACTTGTATAGACCAGTCAGCACTCTATGTGTGATATGACACTTGTATAGACCAGTCAGCACTCTATGTGTGATGTGCCACTTGTATTGACCAGTCACCACTCTATGTGTGATGTGCCACTTGTATAGACCAGACGTCACTCTATGTGTGATGTGCTACTTGTATAGACCAGACGTCACTCTATGTGTGATGATATACTTGTATAGACCAGCCGTCACTCTATGTGTGATGTGCTACTTGTATTGACCAGACTGCACTCTATGTGTGATGTGCCACTTGTATTGACCAGTCAGCACTATATGTGTGATGTGACACTTGTATAGACCAGATGTCACTCTATGTGTGATGTGCTACTTGTATAGACCAGACGTCACTTTATGTGTGATGTGCTACTTGTATAGACCAGGACGCCACTCTATGTGTGGTGTGCTACTTGTATAGACCAGACGTCACTCTATGTGTGATGTGCTACTTGTATTGACCAGTCAGCACTCTATGTGTGATGTGCCACTTGTATTGACCAGTCAGCACTCTATGTGTGATATGACACTTGTATAGACCAGATGTAACTCTATGTGTGATGTGCTACTTGTATAGACCAGACGTCACTCTGTGTGTGATGTGCTACTTGTATAGACCAGACGTCACTCTATGTGTGATGTGCTACTTGTATAGACCAGACGTCACTCTATGTGTGATGTGCTACTTGTATTGACCAGTCAGCACTCTATGTGTGATGTGCCACTTGTATTGACCAGTCAGCACTCTATGTGTGATATAAAACTTGTATAGACCAGACGTCACTCTATGTGTGATATGACACTTGTATAGACCAGATGTCACTCTATTTGTGATGTGCTACTTGTATAGACCAGACGTCACTTTATGTGTGATGTGCTACTTGTATAGACCAGACGCCACTCTATGTGTGGTGTGCTACTTGTATAGACCAGACGTCACTCTATGTGTGATGTGCTACTTGTATTGACCAGTCAGCACTCTATGTGTGATGTGCCACTTGTATTGACCAGTCAGCACTCTATGTGTGATGTGCTACTTGTATAGACCAGTCAGCACTCTATGTGTGATATGACACTTGTATAGACCAGTCAGCACTCTATGTGTGATGTGCCACTTGTATTGACCAGTCGGCACTCTATGTGTGATGTGCCACTTGTATTGACCAGTCAGTACTCTATGTGTGATGTGCCACTTGTATAGACCAGACGTCACTCTGTGTGTGATGTGCCACTTGTATAGATCAGTCAACACTCTATGTGTGATGTGCTACTTGTATTGACCAGTCAGCACTCTATGTGTGATGTGCCACTTGTATTGACCAGTCAGCACTCTATGTGTGATGTGCCACTTGTATTGACCAGTCAGCACTCTATGTGTGATATGACACTTGTATAGACCAGATGTCACTCTATGTGTGATGTGCTACATGTATAGACCAGATGTCACTCTATGTGTGATGTGCTACTTGTATAGACCAGACGTCACTCTATGTGTGATGTGCCACTTGTATTGACCAGTCAGCACTCTATGTGTGATATGCTACTTGTATAGACCAGACGTCACTCTATGTGTGATGTGCTAACTGTATAGACCAGACGTCACTCTATGTGTGATGTGCTACTTGTATTTACCAGTCAGCACTCTATGTGTGATGTGCCACTTGTATTGACCAGTGAGCACTCTATGTGTGATATGACACTTGTATAGACCAGATGTCACTCTATGTGTGATGTGCTACATGTATAGACCAGACGTCACTCTATGTGTGATGTGCCACTTGTACAGACCAGACTTCACTCTATGTGTGATGTGGCACTTGTATAGACCAGTCAGCACTCTATGTGTGATGTAGCACTTGTATAGACCAGACGTCACTCTATGTGTGATGTTCTAACTGTATAGACCAGTCAGCACTCTATGTGTGATGTGCTACTTGTATTTACCAGTCAGCTCTCTATGTGTGATGTGTCGCTTGTATTGACCAGTCAGCACTCTATGTGTGATATGACACTTGTATAGACCAGACGTCACTCTGTGTGTGATGTGCTACTTGTGTAGACCAATCGGCAATCTATGTGTGACGTGCTACTTGTATAGACCAGACGTCACTCTATGTGTGATGTGACACTTGTACAGACCAGACGTCACTCTATGTGTGATGTGCCACTTGTATAGACCAGTCAGCACTCTATGTGTGATGTACCACTTGTATAGACCAGACGTCACTCTATGTGTGATGTGCCACTTGTATTGACCAGACAGCACTATATGTGTGATGTGCCACTTGTATTGACCAGTCAGCATTCTATGTGTGATGTGCCACTTGTATTGACCAGTGAGCACTCTATGTGTGATACGACACTTGTATAGACCAGATGTCACTCTATGTGTGATGTGCTACTTGTATAGACCAGACGTCACTTTATGTGTGATGTGCTACTTGTATAGACCAGACGGCACTCTATGTTTGGTGTGCTACTTGTATAGACCAGACATCACTCTATGTGTGATGTGCTACTTGTATTGACCAGTCAGCACTCTATGTGTGATGTGCCACTTGTATTGACCAGTCAGCACTCTATGTGTGATATGACACTTGTATAGACCAGATGTCACTCTATGTGTGATGTGCTACTTGTATAGACCAAACGTCACTCTATGTGTGATGTGCCACTTGTATAGACCAGACGTCACTCTATGTGTGATGTCCTACTTGTATTGACCAGTCAGCACTCTATGTGTGATGTGCCACTTGTATTGACCAGTCTTCACTCCATGTGTGATATGACACTTGTATAGACCAGACGTCACTGTATGCGTGATGTGCTACTTGTATAGACCAGACGTCACTCTATGTGTGATGTGCCACTTGTATTGACCAGTTAGCACTCTATGTGTGATATGCTACTTGTATAGACCAGACTTCACTCTATGTGTGATGTGCTAACTGTATAGACCAGACGTCACTCTATGTGTGATGTGCTACTTGTATTTACCAGTCAACACTCTATGTGTGATGTGCTACTTGTATTGACCAGTCAGCACTCTATGTGTGATGTGCCACTTGTATTGACCAGTCAGCACTCTATGTGTGATGTGCCACTTGTATTGACCAGTCAGCACTCTATGTGTGATATGACACTTGTATAGACCAGATGTCACTCTATGTGTGATGTGCCACTTGTATTGACCAGTGAGCACTCTATGTGTGATATGACACTTGTATAGACCAGATGTCACTCTATGTGTGATGTGCTACATGTATAGACCAGATGTCACTCTATGTGTGATGTGCTACTTGTATAGACCAGACGTCACTCTATGTGTGATGTGCCACTTGTATTGACCAGTCAGCACTCTATGTGTGATATGCTACTTGTATAGACCAGACGTCACTCTATGTGTGATGTCCTACTTGTATTGTCCAGTCAGCACTCTATGTGTGATGTGCCACTTGTATTGACCAGTCAGCACTCTATGTGTGATATGACACTTGTATAGACCAGAAGTCACTCTATGTGTGATGTGCTACTTGTATAGACCAGACATCACTCTATGTGTGATGTGCTACTTGTTTTGACAAGTCAGCACTCTATGTGTGATGTGCCACTTGTATTGACCAGTCAGCATTCTATGTGTGATATGACACTTGTATAGACCAGATGTCACTCTGTGTGTGATGTGCTACTTGTATAGACCAGACGTCACTCTATGTGTGATGTGCTACATGTATAGACCAGACGTCACTCTATGTGTGATGTGCTACTTGTATAGACCAGACGTCACTCTATGTGTGATGTCCTACTTGTATTGTCCAGTCAGCACTCTATGTGTGATGTGCCACTTGTATTGACCAGTCAGCACTCTATGTGTGATATGACACTTGTATAGACCAGACGTCACTCTATGTGTGATGTGCTACTTGTATAGACCAGACGTCACTCTATGTGTGATGTGCCACTTGTATTGACCAGTCAGCACTCTATGTGTGATGTGCTACTTGTATAGACCAGACGCCACTCTATGTGTGGTGTGCTACTTGTATAGACCAGACGTCACTCTATGTGTGATGTGCTACTTGTATAGACCAGACGTCACTCTATGTGTGATGTGCTACATGTATAGACCAGACGTCACTCTATGTGTGATGTGCTACTTGTATAGACCAGACGTCACTCTATGTGTGATGTCCTACTTGTATTGTCCAGTCAGCACTCTATGTGTGATGTGCCACTTGTATTGACCAGTCAGCACTCTATGTGTGATATGACACTTGTATAGACCAGACGTCACTCTATGTGTGATGTGCTACTTGTATAGACCAGACGTCACTCTATGTGTGATGTGCCACTTGTATTGACCAGTCAGCACTCTATGTGTGATGTGCTACTTGTATAGACCAGACGCCACTCTATGTGTGGTGTGCTACTTGTATAGACCAGACGTCACTCTATGTGTGATGTGCTACTTGTATTGACCAGTCAGCACTCTATGTTTGATGTGCCACTTGTATTCACCAGTCAGCACTCTATGTGTGATGTGCTACTTGTATAGACCAGTCAGCACTCTATGTGTGATATGACACTTGTATAGACCAGTCAGCACTCTATGTGTGATGTGCCACTTGTATTGACCAGTCACCACTCTATGTGTGATGTGCCACTTGTATAGACCAGACGTCACTCTATGTGTGATGTGCTACTTGTATAGACCAGACGTCACTCTATGTGTGATGATATACTTGTATAGACCAGCCGTCACTCTATGTGTGATGTGCTACTTGTATTGACCAGACTGCACTCTATGTGTGATGTGCCACTTGTATTGACCAGTCAGCACTATATGTGTGATGTGACACTTGTATAGACCAGATGTCACTCTATGTGTGATGTGCTACTTGTATAGACCAGACGTCACTTTATGTGTGATGTGCTACTTGTATAGACCAGACGCCACTCTATGTGTGGTGTGCTACTTGTATAGACCAGACGTCACTCTATGTGTGATGTGCTACTTGTATTGACCAGTCAGCACTCTATGTGTGATGTGCCACTTGTATTGACCAGTCAGCACTCTATGTGTGATATGACACTTGTATAGACCAGATGTAACTCTATGTGTGATGTGCTACTTGTATAGACCAGACGTCACTCTGTGTGTGATGTGCTACTTGTATAGACCAGACGTCACTCTATGTGTGATGTGCTACTTGTATAGACCAGACGTCACTCTATGTGTGATGTGCTACTTGTATTGACCAGTCAGCACTCTATGTGTGATGTGCCACTTGTATTGACCAGTCAGCACTCTATGTGTGATATAAAACTTGTATAGACCAGACGTCACTCTATGTGTGATATGACACTTGTATAGACCAGATGTCACTCTATTTGTGATGTGCTACTTGTATAGACCAGACGTCACTTTATGTGTGATGTGCTACTTGTATAGACCAGACGCCACTCTATGTGTGGTGTGCTACTTGTATAGACCAGACGTCACTCTATGTGTGATGTGCTACTTGTATTGACCAGTCAGCACTCTATGTGTGATGTGCCACTTGTATTGACCAGTCAGCACTCTATGTGTGATGTGCTACTTGTATAGACCAGTCAGCACTCTATGTGTGATATGACACTTGTATAGACCAGTCAGCACTCTATGTGTGATGTGCCACTTGTATTGACCAGTCGGCACTCTATGTGTGATGTGCCACTTGTATTGACCAGTCAGCACTCTATGTGTGATGTGTCTCTTATACACATCTCCACTTGTATAGACCAGACGTCACTCTGTGTGTGATGTGCCACTTGTATAGATCAGTCAACACTCTATGTGTGATGTGCTACTTGTATTGACCAGTCAGCACTCTATGTGTGATGTGCCACTTGTATTGACCAGTCAGCACTCTATGTGTGATGTGCCACTTGTATTGACCAGTCAGCACTCTATGTGTGATATGACACTTGTATAGACCAGATGTCACTCTATGTGTGATGTGCTACATGTATAGACCAGATGTCACTCTATGTGTGATGTGCTACTTGTATAGACCAGACGTCACTCTATGTGTGATGTGCCACTTGTATTGACCAGTCAGCACTCTATGTGTGATATGCTACTTGTATAGACCAGACGTCACTCTATGTGTGATGTGCTAACTGTATAGACCAGACGTCACTCTATGTGTGATGTGCTACTTGTATTTACCAGTCAGCACTCTATGTGTGATGTGCCACTTGTATTGACCAGTGAGCACTCTATGTGTGATATGACACTTGTATAGACCAGATGTCACTCTATGTGTGATGTGCTACATGTATAGACCAGACGTCACTCTATGTGTGATGTGCCACTTGTACAGACCAGACTTCACTCTATGTGTGATGTGCCACTTGTATAGACCAGTCAGCACTCTATGTGTGATGTAGCACTTGTATAGACCAGACGTCACTCTATGTGTGATGTTCTAACTGTATAGACCAGTCAGCACTCTATGTGTGATGTGCTACTTGTATTTACCAGTCAGCACTCTATGTGTGATGTGTCGCTTGTATTGACCAGTCAGCACTCTATGTGTGATATGACACTTGTATAGACCAGACGTCACTCTATGTGTGATGTGTTACTTGTGTAGACCAATCGGCAATCTATGTGTGACGTGCTACTTGTATAGACCAGACGTCACTCTATGTGTGATGTGACACTTGTACAGACCAGACGTCACTCTATGTGTGATGTGCCACTTGTATAGACCAGTCAGCACTCTATGTGTGATGTACCACTTGTATAGACCAGACGTCACTCTATGTGTGATGTGCCACTTGTATTGACCAGACAGCACTATATGTGTGATGTGCCACTTGTATTGACCAGTCAGCATTCTATGTGTGATGTGCCACTTGTATTGACCAGTGAGCACTCTATGTGTGATACGACACTTGTATAGACCAGATGTCACTCTATGTGTGATGTGCTACTTGTATAGACCAGACGTCACTTTATGTGTGATGTGCTACTTGTATAGACCAGACGGCACTCTATGTTTGGTGTGCTACTTGTATAGACCAGACATCACTCTATGTGTGATGTGCTACTTGTATTGACCAGTCAGCACTCTATGTGTGATGTGCCACTTGTATTGACCAGTCAGCACTCTATGTGTGATATGACACTTGTATAGACCAGATGTCACTCTATGTGTGATGTGCTACTTGTATAGACCAAACGTCACTCTATGTGTGATGTGCCACTTGTATAGACCAGACGTCACTCTATGTGTGATGTCCTACTTGTATTGACCAGTCAGCACTCTATGTGTGATGTGCCACTTGTATTGACCAGTCTTCACTCCATGTGTGATATGACACTTGTATAGACCAGACGTCACTGTATGCGTGATGTGCTACTTGTATAGACCAGACGTCACTCTATGTGTGATGTGCCACTTGTATTGACCAGTCAGCACTCTATGTGTGATATGCTACTTGTATAGACCAGACGTCACTCTATGTGTGATGTGCTAACTGTATAGACCAGACGTCACTCTACGTGTGATGTGCTACTTGTATTTACCAGTCAGCACTCTATGTGTGATGTGCCACTTGTATTGACCAGTGAGCACTCTATGTGTGATATGACACTTGTATAGACCAGATGTCACTCTATGTGTGATGTGCTACATGTATAGACCAGACGTCACTGTATGTGTGATGTGCCACTTGTACAGACAAGACGTCACTCTATGTGTGATGTGCCACTTGTATAGACCAGTCAGCACTCTATGTGTGATGTACCACTTGTATAGACCAGACGTCACTCTATGTGTGATGTGCCACTTGTATTGACCAGTCAGCACTCTATGTGTGATGTGCCACTTGTATAGACCAGACGTCACTCTATAGGTGATGTGCCACTTGTATAGACCAGTCAACACTCTATGTGTGATGTGCTACTTGTATTGACCAGTCAGCACTCTATGTGTGATGTGCCACTTGTATTGACCAGTCAGCACTCTATGTGTGATGTGCCAATTGTATTGACCAGTCAGCACTCTATGTGTGATATGACACATGTATAGACAAGATGTCACTCTATGTGTGATATGACACTTGTATAGACCAGACGTCACTCTATGTGTGATGTGCTACTTGTATAGACCAGACGTCACTCTATGTGTGATGTGCTACTTGTATAGACCAGACGTCACTCTATGTGTGATGTGCTACTTGTATAGACCAGACGTCACTCTATGTGTTATGTGCTACTTGTATAGACCAGACGTCACTCTATGTGTGATGTGCTACTTGTATAGACCAGCCGTCACTCTATGTGTGATGTGCTACTTGTAGTGACCAGTCAGCACTCTATGTGTGATGTGCCACTTGTATTGACCAGTCAGCACTCTATGTGTGATATGACACTTGTATAGACCAGATGTCACTCTATGTGTGATGTGCTACTTGTATAGACCAGACGTCACTCTATGTGTGATGTGCTACATGTATAGACCAGACGTCACTCTATGTGTGATGTGCTACTTGTATAGACCAGACGTCACTCTATGTGTGATGTCCTACTTGTATTGACCAGTCAGCACTCTATGTGTGATGTGCCACTTGTATTGACCAGTCAGCACTCTATGTGTGATATGACACTTGTATAGACCAGAAGTCACTCTATGTGTGATGTGCTACTTGTATAGACCAGACGTCACTCTATGTTTGATGTGCCACTTGTATTGACCAGTCAGCACTCTATGTGTGATATGCTACTTGTATAGACCAGACGTCACTCTATGTGTGATGTGCTAATTTTATAGACCTGACGTCACTCTATGTGTGATGTGCTAGTTGTATAGACCAGACGCCACTCTATGTTTGGTGTGCTACTTGTATAGACCAGACATCACTCTATGTGTGATGTGCTACTTGTATTGACCAGTCAGCACTCTATGTGTGATGTGCCACTTGTATTGACCAGTCAGCACTCTATGTGTGATGTGCCACTTGTATAGACCAGACGTCACTCTATGTGTGATGTGCCACTTGTATAGACCAGTCAACACTCTATGTGTGATGTGCTACTTGTAATGACCAGTCAGCACTCTATGTGTGATATGCCACTTGTATTGACCAGTCAGCACTCTATGTGTGATGTGCCACTTGTATTGACCAGTCAGCACTCTATGTGTGATATGACACTTGTATAGACCAGATGTCACTCTATGTGTGATATGACACTTGTATAGACCAGACTTCACTATATGTGTGATGTGCTACTTGTATAGACCAGACGTCACTCTATGTGTGATGTGCTACTTGTATAGACCAGACGTCACTCTATGTGTGATGTGCTACTTGTATAGACCAAACGTCACTCTATGTGTGATGTGCTACTTGTATAGACCAGACGTCACTCTATGTGTGATGTGCTACTTGTATAGACCAGACGTCACTCTATGTGTTATGTGCTACTTGTATAGACCAGACGTCACTCTATGTGTGATGTGCTACTTGTATAGACCAGACGTCACTCTATGTGTGATGTGCTACTTGTATAGACCAGACGTCACTCTATGTGTGATGTGCTACTTGTATAGACCAGACGTCACTCTATGTGTGATGTGCTACTTGTATAGACCAGACGTCACTCTATGTGTTATGTGCTACTTGTATAGACCAGACGTCACTCTATGTGTGATGTGCTACTTGTATAGACCAGCCGTCACTCTATGTGTGATGTGCTACTTGTATTGACCAGTCAGCACTCTATGTGTGATGTGCCACTTGTATTGACCAGTCAGCACTCTATGTGTGATATGACACTTGTATAGACCAGATGTCACTCTATGTGTGATGTGCTACTTGTATAGACCAGACGTCACTTTATGTGTGATGTGCTACTTGTATAGACTAGACGCCACTCTATGTGTGGTGTGCTACTTGTATAGACCAGACGTCACTCTATGTGTGATGTGCTACTTGTAATTACCAGTCAGCACTCTATGTGTGATGTGCCACTTGTATTGACCAGTCAGCACTCTATGTGTGATATGACACTTGTATAGACCAGACGTCACTCTATGTGTGATGTGCTACTTGTATAGACCAGCCGTCACTCTATGTGTGATGTGCTACTTGTATTGACCAGTCAGCACTCTATGTGTGATGTGCCACTTGTATTGACCAGTCAGCACTCTATGTGTGATATGACACTTGTATAGACCAGATGTCACTCTATGTGTGATGTGCTACTTGTATAGACCAGACGTCACTTTATGTGTGATGTGCTACTTGTATAGACCAGACGCCACTCTATGTGTGGTGTGCTACTTGTATAGACCAGACGTCACTCTATGTGTGATGTGCTACTTGTATTGACCAGTCAGCACTCTATGTGTGATGTGCCACTTGTATTGACCAGTCAGCACTCTATGTGTGATATGACACTTGTATAGACCAGATGTCACTCTATGTGTGATGTGCTACTTGTATAGACCAGACGTCACTCTGTGTGTGATGTGCTACTTGTATAAACCAGACGTCACTCTATGTGTGATGTGCTACTTGTATAGACCAGACGTCACTCTATGTGTGATGTGCTACTTGTATAGACCAGACGTCACTCTATGTGTGATGTGCTACTTGTATAGACCAGACGTCACTCTATGTGTGATGTGCCACTTGTATAGACCAGACGTCACTCTATGTGTGATGTGCCACTTGTATTGACCAGTCAGCACTCTATGTGTGATGTGCCACTTGTATTGACCAGTCAGCACTCTATGTGTGATATGACACTTGTATAGACCAGACGTCACTCTATGTGTGATGTGCTACTTGTATAGACCAGACGTCACTCTATGTGTGATGTGCCACTTGTATTGACCAGTCAGCACTCTATGTGTGATGTGCCACTTGTATAGACCAGTCGGCACTCTATGTGTGATGTGCTACTTGTATAGACCAGACGTCACTCTATGTGTGATGTGCTACTTGTATAGACCAGACGTCACTCTATGTGTGATGTGCCACTTGTATAGACCAGACGTCACTCTATGTGTGATGTGCCACTTGTATTGACCAGTCAGCACTCTATGTGTGATGTGCCACTTGTATAGACCAGACGTCACTCTATGTGTGATGTGCCACTTGTATTGACCAGTCAGCACTCTATGTGTGATGTGCCACTTGTATAGACCAGACGTCACTTTATGTGTGATGTGCTACTTGCATAGACCAGACGTCACTCTATGTGTTATGTGCTACTTGTATAGACCAGACGTCACTCTATATGTGATGTGCTACTTGTATAGACCAGCCGTCACTCTATGTGTGATGTGCTACTTGTATTGACCAGTCAGCACTCTATGTGTGATGTGCCACTTGTATTGACCAGTCAGCACTCTATGTGTGATATGACACTTGTATAGACCAGATGTCACTCTATGTGTGATGTGCTACTTGTATAGACCAGACGTCACTCTATGTGTGATGTGCTACATGTATAGACCAGACGTCACTCTATGTGTGATGTGCTACTTGTATAGACCAGACGTCACTCTATGTGTGATGTCCTACTTGTATTGACCAGTCAGCACTCTATGTGTGATGTGCCACTTGTATTGACCAGTCAGCACTCTATGTGTGATATGACACTTGTATAGACCAGAAGTCACTCTATGTGTGATGTGCTACTTGTATAGACCAGACGTCACTCTATGTTTGATGTGCCACTTGTATTGACCAGTCAGCACTCTATGTGTGATATGCTACTTGTATAGACCAGACGTCACTCTATGTGTGATGTGCTAATTTTATAGACCTGACGTCACTCTATGTGTGATGTGCTAGTTGTATAGACCAGACGCCACTCTATGTTTGGTGTGCTACTTGTATAGACCAGACATCACTCTATGTGTGATGTGCTACTTGTATTGACCAGTCAGCACTCTATGTTTGATGTGCCACTTGTATTGACCAGTCAGCACTCTATGTGTGATGTGCCACTTGTATAGACCAGACGTCACTCTATGTGTGATGTGCCACTTGTATAGACCAGTCAACACTCTATGTGTGATGTGCTACTTGTAATGACCAGTCAGCACTCTATGTGTGATATGCCACTTGTATTGACCAGTCAGCACTCTATGTGTGATGTGCCACTTGTATTGACCAGTCAGCACTCTATGTGTGATATGACACTTGTATAGACCAGATGTCACTCTATGTGTGATATGACACTTGTATAGACCAGACTTCACTATATGTGTGATGTGCTACTTGTATAGACCAGACGTCACTCTATGTGTGATGTGCTACTTGTATAGACCAGACGTCACTCTATGTGTGATGTGCTACTTGTATAGACCAAACGTCACTCTATGTGTGATGTGCTACTTGTATAGACCAGACGTCACTCTATGTGTGATGTGCTACTTGTATAGACCATACGTCACTCTATGTGTTATGTGCTACTTGTATAGACCAGACGTCACTCTATGTGTGATGTGCTACTTGTATAGACCAGACGTCACTCTATGTGTGATGTGCTACTTGTATAGACCAGACGTCACTCTATGTGTGATGTGCTACTTGTATAGACCAGACGTCACTCTATGTGTGATGTGCTACTTGTATAGACCAGACGTCACTCTATGTGTTATGTGCTACTTGTATAGACCAGACGTCACTCTATGTGTGATGTGCTACTTGTATAGACCAGCCGTCACTCTATGTGTGATGTGCTACTTGTATTGACCAGTCAGCACTCTATGTGTGATGTGCCACTTGTATTGGCCAGTCAGCACTCTATGTGTGATATGACACTTGTATAGACCAGATGTCACTCTATGTGTGATGTGCTACTTGTATAGACCAGACGTCACTTTATGTGTGATGTGCTACTTGTATAGACTAGACGCCACTCTATGTGTGGTGTGCTACTTGTATAGACCAGACGTCACTCTATGTGTGATGTGCTACTTGTATTGACCAGTCAGCACTCTATGTGTGATGTGCCACTTGTATTGACCAGTCAGCACTCTATGTGTGATATGACACTTGTATAGACCAGACGTCACTCTATGTGTGATGTGCTACTTGTATAGACCAGCCGTCACTCTATGTGTGATGTGCTACTTGTATTGACCAGTCAGCACTCTATGTGTGATGTGCCACTTGTATTGACCAGTCAGCACTCTATGTGTGATATGACACTTGTATAGACCAGATGTCACTCTATGTGTGATGTGCTACTTGTATAGACCAGACGTCACTTTATGTGTGATGTGCTACTTGTATAGACCAGACGCCACTCTATGTGTGGTGTGCTACTTGTATAGACCAGACGTCACTCTATGTGTGATGTGCTACTTGTATTGACCAGTCAGCACTCTATGTGTGATGTGCCACTTGTATTGACCAGTCAGCACTCTATGTGTGATATGACACTTGTATAGACCAGATGTCACTCTATGTGTGATGTGCTACTTGTATAGACCAGACGTCACTCTGTGTGTGATGTGCTACTTGTATAAACCAGACGTCACTCTATGTGTGATGGGCTACTTGTATTGACCAGTCAGCACTCTATGTGTGATGTGCCACTTGTATTGACCAGTCAGCACTCTATGTGTGATATGACACTTGTATAGACCAGACGTCACTCTATGTGTGATGTGCTACTTGTATAGACCAGACGTCACTCTATGTGTGATGTGCCACTTGTATTGACCAGTCAGCACTCTATGTGTGATGTGCCACTTGTATAGACCAGTCGGCACTCTATGTGTGATGTGCTACTTGTATAGACCAGACGTCACTCTATGTGTGATGTGCTACTTGTATAGACCAGACGTCACTCTATGTGTGATGTGCTACTTGTATTGACCAGTCAGCACTCTATGTGTGATGTGCCACTTGTATTGACCAGTTAGCACTCTATGTGTGATGTGCCACTTGTATAGACCAGACGTCACTCTATGTGTGATGTGCCACTTGTATTGACCAGTCAGCACTCTATGTGTGATGTGCCACTTGTATAGACCAGACGTCACTTTATGTGTGATGTGCTACTTGCATAGACCAGACGTCACTCTATGTGTTATGTGCTACTTGTATAGACCAGACGTCACTCTATATGTGATGTGCTACTTGTATAGACCAGCCGTCACTCTATGTGTGATGTGCTACTTGTATTGACCGGTCAGCACTCTATGTGTGATGTGCCACTTGTATTGACCAGTCAGCACTCTATGTGTGATATGACACTTGTATAGACCAGATGTCACTCTATGTGTGATGTGCCACTTGTATTGACCAGTCAGCACTCTATGTGTGATGTGCCACTTGTATAGACCAGACGGCACTCTATGTGTGATGTGCCACTTGTATAGACCAGTCGGCACTCTATGTGTGATGTGCTACTTGTATAGACCAGACGTCACTCTATGTGTGATGTGCTATCATTATAGACCAGACGTCACTCTATGTGTGATGGGCCACTTGTATAGACCAGTCAGCACTCTATGTGTGATGTGCCACTTGTATAGACCAGACGTCACTCTATGTGTGATGTGCTACTTGTATTGACCAGTCAGCACTCTATGTGTGATGTGCCACTTGTATTGACCAGTCAGCACTCTATGTGTGATATGACACTTGTATAGACCAGTCGGCACTCTATGTGTGATGTGCTACTTGTACAGACCAGACGGCACTCTATGTGTGATGGGTTACTTGTCACACCGGCCGTTTGTACTTCCCAGGAAACTTGTCCAGTAACCATGTTAGGATTAGTGGACTTGGGAGCCCATGCCGGTGAAAGCAATGCTCGACTTGACATGGTTTCTAACAACCCGCAGATCTGCAGCTCCTGTGCTAGCCACCGCGCTCATGAGTATGTTGAATTAGTCCTACATTTGTAGAGCAGACGGCACTAAGTGAGTGACGTGGTCACTATATCACCGGCCGTCAATCAATACTTTCCATGAAATTAACACGTACCAGTTTTGTTATTAATTCTTCGTTAAACTTGGAGGTACATGAAAATCCTTGCCTTAAAAGGATTCAAACGCATGATTCTTAGGCCGAGAGGCAAACGCGTTATCCACGTTGCTACACAGCTCGCTGCTAGTAACAATGTAATCGATGATCCCACATTTAGCCTGTCTATTGTGAATGAGAACTTCAACATGATTCTTTAAAGACGTAATTTTTAAAGTAATTAAAAATGCTCAGTGAACATAATATGAGAATATCATATTACTAGGCGTACTATATATAATACATGCACTGACCCCTGAAAACACGTTAAAAGCGAAAACAGACCAAAATGGAGCAGCTATCACTTTACAGATGAATACGAAGAATCACTCCAACTTCACCCTTGGCGTTCCGTACAGGCACACTAGCGAACAGGTTGAAAGCTGCTGCCCTAGAGCAAAGACACGCATGCACGGGCACATACGCATACATACGCACTCACACGCACCCACCCGCAGGATGTGACCAGAAGGTAGTACTCAAAGAATGGATCTGATGGATTCACCGCAAATAAATGAAGCACACAATAGTGATACGTATTCATATAGTATGCATTCTCGTATAGTATACATTCTGAGAAGAATGAGAAGCAGAAAAATAGGTGGAGGAGTACAAACAGTATCAGATGTAGCAGCAACAGTATCAGATGTAGCAGCAGCAGCAACTGAATATGAAGCAGAAGAAGGAGGAAGTTATAGACGAGGAGAGAACATGGGAAGGAGGAGGAGGCCGAGAAAGAGACGGAAGAAGAAGCAGAAGAAGAAGGCTTTAGAGAGTAACACTGTCTATTGGTTGTACTATTAGAATGTGGTATAACGGATGTACAAGGCGGTGGGATCGGCTTCATTGCACAACGTTTTATACGTATGGTTCCCTCTCTTTCTGCAGAGCGGCCCGCCGAAAGTGCCGTACAGAACACGCACTCCGTAGCCCCAGCGACGGCCCCAAAAGTCTCCGAGGAAACTACACCCTTGAACCAAAAGACGGATTCCTTAAACAAAGCACGACCTTCAAGGTGCCAGGCCTTGAACTTAATCATTTCGCCACGGAGTGCCCTAGTCTCCCCCTTCAACGCCCACCCCACGGAGACCCTCCACCTCTTCCTCACCTTAAATGAGAGTGAGACGACTGGTGGAGGGATAACAATTAACGGCAGTGACATGGCGGGAAAAACATGCCTGTCATCAGAAGTTAATTAACCTCTGCTTGTCTGGGTCTCAGGGGTTCAGGGTTGGCTGGCCACACCGCTCAAGTGTGCAAACAGCTATATTCCCATTGGGCACAGCCATCCAGCCGTGGGCATTGATATAGCCACGCCTATTATATAGAAACTTGAGTGTTCCGTTGAGAAGCAGAAGGTCGGTGGTTTTATTTTCTCATAGATGTTCAGTGTCCACAGGCTGTAGCCAACTTTCAGGTCAACTACAAAGGAATTAAGTTTCCAACAGATCGTAGTTTGCCATGTTTCATGAAAAAAAAAGATCCCAGAAAATATACAATCTGTACATTTAAACTTTGTGATTATATCATTTACACCTCCACTAGAGCATAATCTTTCAGCAATGTAATATCAAACTGTACCCCTTTGCAATCTCGTGTAGTTCATTACATGTCTATGAAACATATTTCAAATTCTCGTCTGCCTGTTTGTGGTCTTCCTCTTTACATTTAATTTTAATTCATTCTTTTTCTACACTTCGCTTGTTCAGAAAATCCCAACTCTTAAAAAAAATAAATACTACATACACTTATTTTATATGTTTACTTATTGCTCTGATATCTGTTCACTGGATGTTTCAAATTCGGGTAGGAAAGGAACTGCCATCTCACTCCATGAAGTCATGACTTATTATATGTAATACTCTATCAGTTCCAGCTGGGTCTGATCATAGGAGACCTTTGATGGAGACGAGGGTTATAAACTCGTTGAGAATGGAATAGAAAAAAGTGAAAACACTCTAGACATTAGTTAGCAGATAAACATACACAGACAGCCAATAGCAAAACTCACAAATACAAACAGGAAAGAGGCCTATTTGAAAGCAGAAGCATCTAGATCAAATGGAAAAAAGGAGCTTCTGAAAAGTAAGAGGAAAGTAGAATATGGTTGCCAGATCTGTAACAGAGAAACCGAGCCATTTCTCTTAGAATCAATTATTTTACACAAAATAATAGTGTCTCCCATCGTCATCATCATGTGCCCGCAGTCTGGTGTGCTCGTTCATATGCCTCCACAGATCTCTGTTCTTGGTGTTAACTGTCAACTGTTGGACATATGCCTGCACGCCACCGACCCAGTCCATCGAGCATCATTGCTTTTGGTCTTCCTCTGTCTATTTTCCCACTGATCTTTCCAGTTTTCACGATGCTTTCCCATGCCTCTCTTGTCGTTATATTACCAAAGAACTGCTCTTCTGTCTTGCAGCTGTATATAATGTGCAGGGGTATGCAGAAAACTTTTGAAACACTAAGTACATGACGCCACCAAATATGTGCTAAACATTTATTAAATTAGTTACAATAGTCACTGCTATGGTCTAACACTGTTTTAGGGAAGCTGTAAAGTACCAATGAAGTATTCATTATAACTTATACAACAAATTTCTAACCGTAATGCGATGATGAGGTTGTTTATCAGGAAATCTTCTTTGCTATACATCTTTGAACAACCATCCATGTGTATCGACCGCCATTTTGAAACACTTGTTCAACCAAAAAAAAATGCTTTCTTCCGTTGCTAACACCATTCTGTTTGGAGTGCAAAGAATTACCCCAGTAGACGACAGCTATTCACTATATATTGCTTCACGATGGACTGTGGAGCAAATTGTTTTGATGACGTCATGAACTTCATTTTTCAATATTGTTCTACAAAGTGTAGTGAGACTTTATAAACACCCTGTACAATTTGTGTTATTCCCATTCAGGCAATCTGTGTTAGTAAATCTGACATACCAAGGTATTCGCTATATGAATCACTCTCCGCTGCTTCCAAGCTCCTAATTTGTTTATTTACGCTTCGTGATTCTCTGTTATAGAGCAAAACGGATTCTTTATAACACGTTGTCAGCGACTCATTTGCGACAGGCATACAAGGATTCCCTTCTTTTGCACTACACGAAAGTGACAACTCGTATTGTTTGAAAAAGGATACATTTTTATTCGGAGCAGATCATACAATAGCTCCACGAGCGGAATACCACAACGGTATTAACCATCTTAGAATGTGATGACGATAAGATGGAATGAGGAGATGATATTACTACTATAACTATAGAGTTGATACAGAAAACCAAAGACCTAGATCTGTGGAGAGCCATGAACGCCTACGCCAGCCGGCAGGGCACTTGATGATGATGATGTCTTTTTCAACGACAAAACAAAAATGTTTACATTTGTATTCGATAGCAGTTCTCCGACTGATGGGGCAATGTAATAATTGGCTTAAATAAGATGTGAATTTATAAGTTAGTTTGATATTTCTTTCCTTCCCTCTTTCCTTCGATAGTTAGTTATTTAGTTAGTAAGCTAGTTAGTCAAAAGTTTACCCCCTGTAGCTCTCTCTTAGCGTGTTAGACTGGCGCAACCAGTACCGTGTTGGTTGATTATTCGTCGTTTCTTCCCGTTGATTATTCGTAGTTTACGTTGATTATTCGCCGTTTTCTACCCAAGATCCCAATAATCTTGATGAAGTAGCCATGAGGTTACTGATGGTTCTTTGGTGAGTAACAGTGACCCTTCGAATGCCCATGCTCAAGACCTTGGGTTGTGTGTGACAAATAAATAAACATAAATAAGAAAACGATTGCATGCCCCAGCCTCAAAGAGGCGATCATCCGTGCCCTTACACAACTGTCTCTGGAAATGTCAGTGTAACTGATAGCAGTGCCAGCTTGTGTAACAGACTAGATGACAGAAGATTGACACAGCTTAGTTTACAGTTTGACATTTGAGTAAATACTAGAACAGAAAAACTCATAGGTCACACGTCGCTGCAATAGATAGCCGGCTAACTCATTCGCATCACACCAGTCTTTAATGTACTCCACGTGTTCTTTGTGCCCGAGAAATGTTTTAATAGATGGCTCTGTTACATCTGGTGAGTTGCATCAGATAGAGCGTACATGGTAACCTAGGTAAGTGCATCTGTTGAGTTGAGCTAAGAACCGACATTACCGCACTCAGAAAATACGCGTCCTCTCCTCATTCAACACCCAGCGAAGAGTCACACTACTAATCGTTCCCACAGTTATCTGATTGAAAGTTCGCCTGGTCTTCCCTCTTAGTTTTGATATTCTCCCAGAACCCCTGCCGATCCCCAGCAATCTGATTCTTTCCACATATGGATTCTCAATCTGTTCCCCTGCCTTCTCCACCAGGTCCCACAGGCGCATGACCACCAATCCCTTGTCCATAGGTAATCTACTACCAAGAGGTGCATTCCCTGTCAGTCTTTCAGTTTGTGTAAGCGTATAAACACATGTCTAAGTATTGATTTGCGCTCATGGAAGTAACAGAAAGAATTAGAGATTAAAGGACACATAGAGAATACATACATTGAAAGCTGTAGTTACCATGCAGGAATTTGAACCTGCCACCTCCAAATGAGGACAGCGGCTCACCACAGCGACAAAGTAAACTTCGACGCACAGCCAATTCGACATCCTGGTAACTTCTCCTTTTAGTCCATGTCGTGCTGCGTTGGTGATCATGTCTGTCCAGTGCCTTCTGTTTCGCGAGCTGCCAATAATTTCTGATAGCGAGTTCCCTCCATGCTATCATGTCAAACTGTCTAGCATCTTCTCTCTGGGTCTCCACCTACCTCTGTGCCTCTCCAGCTTACCTGTTGTGATGACATAATCCATCATTTATTTTCTCATGACACGCCCAAAGAATGTGCACTGTCCTCTTTTGATGCGAGCAACCAGTTCTCTTTGACTTAACTGTTCCAAGATATCTTCATCGCTCTTTCTATCCGTCCAAGGTGTTCTCATCAGTCTTCTACGTGATACCTCATTTTTCTGCAAATTGTCCATGATTCTCTTCCGCACACCAGGATTGACTCAAAATAGTTCTTAAGAGCTGTTTTTTCTCACTTCGATTGACACAGATCAGTTGCATATTCTTCATCTCGTGAAATGCCGCCTGTGCTTAGGCTAATCTACACTTACATTCCTTAATACATCTTCCCTCTGCTGTTATTAAAGTATCCAATACTTAAATACATTGACTTCTTCCAGAGTGGTGCCATTCACTCTGGTGTTGTATTTGAGTACAGCACTTGTTTGAGACACCAAATGACGAGAGAGTCTCGCTCGCCTACAAAGTGTACACCGACGCACGTCGATCTTCCAACCTGGCAACAACAGCTGTCAATGTTTATGTGGTGTAGTGTGTCCTCTAGTGGCCACTTCAATCGTGTACTTCTGCGAGCATAAATCAAAGTTTGTGAAGTTGTTTATGCGCTGTCTTAGTGGACTCAAGCGTTCTTCAAACAACAGGTACGTCCGTGTATTAGTTAGTTGCATATCCTTTACAGCAGTGCTTCCCAAACTTTTCACTTTCGCGGACCGACATAAAATTTGCCTTTTACACCAGGGACCAGTGCCGTTTAAAAAAAAAATTGTCTTCTTGTTATCTGGAATTTTATATGACCTCAATATACATTTTAATACTGCTCCATAATATTATTGGATGACGGTGATTTATTTAATGGTGGTCAAATTTTCATGAGTACAAATTTTATTGCAGAGATTTATAAATCAAACAATTTTTCAAATGTCAAAACTACATTTAGGTCTTCTTGTAAAGGTGTATATTCTCGTATACACCGACAGTAACGAACATCAATATAAACTAAAAATAAAATATATCTTGGAAAACGATACCAAATCAGATTTTAAACAAGCTGACTAAATTAATGAATGTTGTAATAAAAATGGTTTAATGATCAGCTGCTAGCAGTAACTATTTTATACGAGGGGTGGATCTGTTCATTATTTATACGCTTATCAAATCGTGGCTCAATTGTAGACAACGCTACCAGCAAAGGAGAACAAATTTCCATTCTGTTTATGTATTTTGTCTTGTCTTAATAATGCTCATTGACGAAAAAGAAATACTCTTCTTTCAAGTTGCCTTTGTATCGATATCTCACATACACCATCAGAATTGCCAAGCTGGCAACGTCCATGCTTTCGTCCAGCTGTAATGAAAATTACTTTGCAGATGTATCCGACACCTTCACTCGCTCAGACGATGGCAAAACTCATTATAATCGTACAACGAAAATCACGTATGTTCTGCATCTTACGACAATCAACAAATTATAATGTGCATCTTTCTCACTTTTCGTCACAAAGGAAACAAAAGAAACGCATGTCGCCAACAAACAAATGTCGCCGACCGGGCCGGATTTTACTATCGGTCTTAGCTGGTTACTATTTTAACTTTCCCATTGAACCAATGATTCGCTTCTCTTTAAAAATAAACACTCCTTGTGCTGCAGGATCAATTTATTTTAACATTAAATCACAATATAAACGGTGCGAATATCATGTTTTGAGAAAAGGACAATCTTGTTTTTAAAAAAGTCTAAACAATCCTCAAAGGAGAAAATATTTAATTTGTTTCTTACTTTTTTTTTTTTTTTTCCAACTCAAGTTGCGGACCGGCAAAGAAGGGCTCGCGGACCGGCACCGGTCCACGGACCACCACTTTGGGAAGCACTGCTTTACAGGACGTTGCAGTCAATACCAGTATTATTTGCCATTGTGATCTCTTGGCAAGTTTACGTTCAGTAGTTTGCCATTGATTTCTGAACGCCCGGCACCCATACCATTTCGAAAAACAAACCAACGCAACGCGGCCTGCTGCAAAATAGCGCGCAGCTGTATTTCGAACGTGGGTTTGCGGTATCACGACCCGCGTCCGTAACCCGTTCGCCACTAAGCGCGTATGTCCGTGTATAGCCAAAGTGACCGTTGACGGAAATACAGGTCAAATCTGTCAGTTCCCCCATAAATGTCCGTATTGATAATTTGCGTAGATGACACATCTGTTTATGGAGGCGCAATAGCTTAGTGACAAGACGCTCGCCTGACGCTCCAGTTGGAGAGTGTTCCAATCCTCACCAGGGTGGGTTATTAAAATTAACTTGGACTCTCAGGTTGAACCCAGCCTGAAGTGGGTACTAGGACATGTCTTGGGAAGTAAAGGCGGTCTTCTGGACCCTGACCACATCACTCACCGAGTGTCGATAAGTCTATCAAATATGGGTCCAGTACCATCAGCCCAGTGTGCCTTAGGGCACGTGAAATAGTCCTTTACTGTGCTGTCACACATCCGTCTAGGGCTACAGATAATTGCGCTGTACTGTGTTGTCAAACATCTGTCTACGGATACACATAATTACGAACTAACGAATTAAATATCGCCCTTTAAAGATTCTTTAGTCATGTTGCTATTCCATACATAGTGTCAAGAGCACTGTAGGACGTGTGTTCAACGTTTATGTTCGTCCTCTTGCTCAGTGAAGGAAAGTCTGGCCTCCTATTTCCCTGTGCTCTCGGGCCTAGTAGATATGAAGGCCCTATCACAAGACAGACCCGTTGCAGGGTCTTGCTTCGGGACGGTGTTTTCTGTTTACATCCAGACGAAGAATGTCACAATTTGAACAAGATCCATGGTTATTGTCCACTGTGCGCAACTAACACGAGTTCACAGATAACGGTATCGACTTGTATTGTACCAGAAGACACTGCGCACAGCTGTCTATTATTTGTTTCTTCTTTAGCTCATGTCAAGTAGCAGTGCTTAGTTCATATGGCTCCGGCTGTAAGAAGTGAGTCACTTCTTATCCTCAGTTAACAAACACTGAAGTAACAATTTTCATAAGCATATCAATGTTCATTTATTTTTACATTTTCTGCACATCCCTTACAGGACGTTGCAGTCAACATCAGCATTTTCCAGCTGCTGTTGATGTACTATAGTACGTTTTTTTTTTTGCCCCAATATAAACATCCATATCTCAGTAACCAACTGAGGGAAAATTATGAGATTTAGTATATAACCTTATCATTATGTCCACCCAACAAAAAAAATTTTGTTCTGGAGATTTTACAGCAGATTTCAAAGTTTGTTTATATGCGGTATATAATTTACGGGTCTGAGATGAAATTCATAATTTTAAATGCATTACAGCGTAGCGTAGCCAGACAATCAGCACTCAGTGTTGAATATTGTTCGTTTTTTCACGGGATTGGCCTTATGCCAACTACCCGCGTTGTTTAAACTAGGATTGTTCATTCAGAGGTGTCTCAAAATGTGGGTTATGTCATGAAACCTGATTAATATGTTTTTTTTTTTTTAATCTTACCACTTATCGCTAACATTGAAATGTATGAATATTTTTCAATGAGATTGAATGCGTAATTATACGCTTCAAGGAATAGCTATGAAGTGGTACACATATTTTTGTCAAGGAGCTGATCGAAGGACACTGTTTTATACTATTACAAATTCCGAAAAAAGAACAATGCATGCATTGGGTTTGAGTAAACGGTCATTTCGTCGACAGCTTTGACAAAGATGTCATAAGGCGAGCTATTATAAAAATGATTTAAAAAGTCGCTTGATATACGACAGGGTCGACTTCATTGCACCGGGTTCTATCCCATATGGCTCGGTCTTTTTCCGCAACGCGGAAAGCATCGCACAAAGCACGAACTCCGCAGCTCTAGCGACGACCCGAAAAATGTAACTCGTGAACCGAAGGATGCGGCCCGGAATCGAACCCACGACCTTTGGAGCCCCAGTCAAAAGGATTGACCACTTCGCCACGGAGACTCCTAAAATTATAAAAATGCTGGATGCCAAAGAAACAGTGACTGTAAGAAAACTTAGGGTTTGGTTGAGAAAGAACAATAACATAGAGCTATCCAAAATAACTTTGTGGAAAATTATAAGAACATTATCTTCACTATTTGAAAGTAGAAGGGCGGTAGAAATAATCTTTGCGAGCAACCGCATTTAGGAGCCATGAGAAGCAGATACCTACGTGAAATAAGGGAAATACGCAAAGAAAATTATGGCATAGTGTGTTTGGATGAAATTTGGATCAATGCGCACCACACAAGTGATAAGGAATGGCAATCAGTGGATGGACAGATAAAGCGATATGTGCCCAGTAGTATAAGACAACGTTTGGTCATGGCCCATGCTGGTAATACGCATAATGGCTTACAACAGAATGCTGGGCTCGTGTTCGTATCAAAGCATACAGACAATAGGGATTATCATAATAAGATGAATGGTAATGTATTTAGAGATTGGCTCGAGAATACTGTGCTTCCATCCCTAAATAGACCGTCGTGTCCATTTATAGACAATGCATGATATCAATGTTGTTGCCCAAGAAGACAAAATACGTACAGCATCGAGCACAAAGGGAGCAATAAAGATATGACTCCGAATGGAAAACATACCATTTCCAGAAACGTATTTCTAGCTAGAATTGTTGTCCCTTGTAAAACAGACGCCAAAAAGCAAGAAATATCAAATCGACAAGTTGATAGAAGAGCATCGTCATCGGTGCTTGAGACTTCCGCCGTACCATTCTCATTTTAACCCTATAGCACTTGTGTGGGCTAATATTAAAGGACAGCTGAAAATACTATATTCAAATTGTCTGACGTCAGGATACTAATCCAGTCCGCGCTATTAAATATTGATAAAAGTTACTGGAAAAATATGAGGGCCATGTGTTGAAAAAGGAAGAGGATTATTGGAGAAAGCATGGATTGAATTTTATGCAACCGAGAGCAGTCATCAACCTACTGGAATCGTCCGACACAGATTAAGGTCTGAGCAGATCGCAGACCTTAATCCACGTGCACACCAACTGGGATATTTTGCTACAAATATTCAGAAGAAGTGCAGGCCCTAAACATTACAGCATCAGCATAATGTCAATGGCAAGGGTTTGTATTCCACAGTGATGAATTTTCAATTCCGAAAGCCCTCAGCGGTGACAAACAACTGTATTGGAAAAAGAAATAACACACACACACACACACACACACACACACACACACACACGCACACAAACACACACACACACACACACACACACACACTAAACGCATTGAATACCAACAGAAGAGTAATATTGCGGTGGCAACTGACATATTGTAGCATAACAAGAAACGTAAGAGCAAACACGTTGTCAAATTAGGGGACAACACACGTGCATACGAATCAATCTATAAACTTCAATGAAAAGAGGACCAACATCTTGGTCGTTAAGAAGAAAGCCCACTACAGAGACACTGACAACTATTTTCATTTTTTAGAACAGGTAATCATGTTCCGTCTCTGAACGGTAAACAGCAGAGTAAACAATCTTTCACGAAGACTCAAAGCGGGTCTGTCACCCATGTGTTCGTGTGAACAAACTACACAGACAGCTGAACAGATCCTTAAAAATGGAAACATGATGACGAAATTGCGGTATCATTTCTGGTCACTCCATATGCACATTAACGCACAGGTATTTGGAAGCTTTCACGAACACAATATAAAAAGCTAACACGAATACTTGTGTACAAATGATTAACCAGCAGCTGAAGAATACAAGAAGGAAATGAAAAATAAGGTAAGAAGTATATTCCTTCTACTTTCCTGTCAATTTACAAATTATTTACCCCATGCCTCTGTAAATTCTCTGTCTTTACTAATATTACACATTGCACCCCTCACGAGATTCTCCATGGTGAAGTAGTCAAGCCGTCTGACTCGGGCTTCGAAGGTTGTATGTTCGATCCGGGCCGCGTCCTTCATTTCACGAGTGTATTTTTTTCTGAGACTCCCGAGGGTCGTCGCTGGGGGTACGGAGTTCTGAGAAGAAACGGAGAAACTGAGCCATATGGGATAAAAATCCGGTGCAATGCAGCCGACACTGTCGATTTTAAGCTACTTCTTTCATTGCACCCACTCCCATACGAATCCTAATACGCCTTGTGTGTCATCTGAATTGGTGGGGCTTTCATTACTGTAAACATAAATATGTTAGCGAGAAATCACTAGTGTTTCAGCAAAACATCAAATAAATGTCGCCGCTTTCGATGATTTAAGTTGTTTTTGGACCTATCACAGACATATTCCTTGGGTGGGGGTAAATATAAGATGGCTGGGAAAATTTCTTAACGATGCAACAGACAGTTTTCAAAATAATTGATCGTGAATGAAGGCATTCTTTTCGGGACATACTATAGGCAAGATTACGCTCAGTAGTTTGCCATTGATTTCTGAGCCACCGGCTCACATATCCCGTAAGTTACTAACGCGACGAGAACCGCTACTGATTCTCGCGCAGGTTACATTGCTCACGAGAATATGCGGGATTACGGAGAAAGACGTTAAACTCTAGGTCAGGGAGACCGGCATAAACATATTAGTGATGTAGTAGTGTTAGGTCAATTTGGTTTTAGTTTAAACAACTGTTCTTGCGATAAAACTTGGTTGAATCAAATTCTGTAAACATATTTTTATCTGCATTGATTTTAACCCCCTTTCCCCCCCCCCCTCCCCCCCCCCCCCAAAAAAAAATAATAATAAAAAAAAAATTAAATATTTGGATATTGAGGATCAGTGACGCGTCTTTCCCTGCACACACAATCCTCCAGTTTAAAACAAGCGAAATGAAAATTGATCAAATGTCGAGGACTTGTCAAGTTTTTTTCATTTCCTTCCCGGCTTGCATTGGCGGGAAGGGAAGTCGCGAGACCAGCAGAAGTATGAAGCTGATGTGTTCGAGAAACAAAGAATAAATTAGTTTATAACAATCGAAGTAAGAAATGAGCCGTAATTCTGATATCTTTACTTGATCCTTTTTAAAGCCAAACTCCAAACGACGACCTTGGTCTTTGTTTTGTGTGGAAGTCACGTGTCACTCATTAAAATAAAAAAAATAAAAACAGAAATATTGAAGAGGAATTTAAATAACACGATGAGTTTGGAGTTTGGTAGGACATCGAACTCTTATACTGACGACCTCTCTTCGATCGGCCTATGAACCTGAGGCGCATCCACGTCTAGTGCTGCTTGGAGCCATCCGAGTCATGCCTAGTGTATCACTGGAGACTTGTTGCTTCATTTACCGGTAGTAGTCAGTGTTCTTGATTAGATGAACAGCTGGGATTTGTTATCATTAATGATACGTTCTTACATTACCATTGCCCATTCCTTTTAACATGTCAGTCACGGTAAAACATCTGTTTCTTGTTATATGGATATGCTATCACCCGGGGTTATTTATTTCATGTCGCATGAGTTAATTTGTTTGTTATAATTTGTGTTATTTGTTTTGGTCGTCACAACACCTCATTTGTTGGGCATCACATCAGTTATTTGTTTAGTGTCATATATAGATCTAAAGCGAGATGTTACACCCCATTGCGCGGGGTTTTATCTCATGTGACTCTTATATCTTTCCGCAGCCGGCCTGCCGTAAACGTCGCACCAAGTACGAACTCAGTATATTCAGCGACGACCCCCAGAAGACTGCGAGAAAATTACATTCGTGAAGAGAATGACGGAATCGACCCCGCAACGATTGGAGCGCCACCTGGCTGCTGAACCATTTTCCCATGAATATTCCCTAGTGGCATATACAGATAACCTGCTTTCATAATGCATGGGTGTCTTGTTTCCGTTATAAATGGCTATTTGTCTTTACATGCATACATTGGTGGTATGTGTTATTTAGTTTTTTTTATTTACTTTTACATACATCTGTTTATTGTTACATATAGTTATTTGTTGTTATGTTGTTGGATAGTTATTTCTTGTTTCAAATTTAAGTTACTTTCATTGTTGTGTAAAGAGATGGGTTGTTTCCAACAGTTATTTTCTGTTATTTATTGTTATTAGTTGTTCTTACAGTTGTCTTTTGTTATTTGTATGTTTTAATTTTGCTTAGGCTATTGACTGGTTACTACTATTTACGATTTAATGTTCGTCATCATCATCATGTACCATGCCGATACGCTGGGCGGTCACAGTGTGTTACCTCCACAATCACCAGTCTTGGCTCTGGTCGGCGTTCTTGTCCCTATAAGCCAAGTGGCATATGTAATTATTTATTGTCCCCGTGCTAGATTCCAATCACGTTTGCCAGTTGCCAAGTTTATTGCACTTTATCTACGAGTCTGAAGTTTTCTCTAATCTTTTTAGGATTTCATCAGGTTCAAAATGGAATAATTCGTGTTTTATTCATGCCATTGTCCAGAGTAACTACATTTACCATCTTCTGGTTATCAACGTGTATTCCTATTGTCTGTGTGTTGCATGCACACTCTAGTATAGGTTCTATATAGTACTTTAAAACTTTTGTTCTCATTGCAGTTGGCCCTTTTTTAAAAAATTGATGAGTATGTATTCTAACTAGTAAAAGGCTAAGTTTGCCATGGTGATTCTTGTTATTATCTCTACAAGGCATCTTCTATTCAAAGCTATGCCTGCTCCAAGATAATTTTCGACCTGTTTAAGCATTTTCCTGTTTACTTGAATAGTACATTGTGGCATGTCTTTCGTCTTGAAGATGACCATTATTTCTAGTTTTATACAATATAATTCTAACCATAGTTGTTCACTCTGTAAAAGAAAATCATCCACTGAACATAACACGTCGCATCACTGTCTGCAATCATGACTGTATCATCTCCGTATCTGAACATTTTGTTATGTTGTCTTCCTCTCATGTCTATTAAGGTTATAAGGAACAAGTGTTCTATATATATATATATATATATATATATATATATATATATATATATATATATATATATATATATATATATATATATATATATATATATATATATATATATATATATATATATATATAATGAAATGATAAAAGTCAGATATGATGATGACAGAGATAATATAGATCCATTTTTAATCGGTGGCAATGCCATTCCAGAACTCACATATGCCGATGAAACCGCCCTCCTCTCTAAAAGTCCTCAGAGATTGGAAGAGTTGATCTCTCTGTCAAGAGAGTTAATTACATATCCTTTACAGGACGTCTCTCATATCCTTCACAGGACGTCGCAGTCAACATCAGCATCTTTTGTTGTTGTGATCTCTTGACATGTTGGGTGCTGTAGTTTTTTAAATACATTCCCAGCAATTCTACTCACGTTGTGGTTATTTAACATCTCTACATAATTTTCTATTTTTTCGTTAAATATCTTCGTAGTTGTCCTAGTTAATTGTATTGTTTCTGTTTTCTGTTTCCATCTGTTTTAAGATGTCTGTCGCCACCCATATCCTATCTCCTGTCATCTTAGGTATTTATGTAGTGTTTTGGCACTTTGCCTCATTATCTTCTATTGACCATTAACATCTTGAAATGCAATTTCTAGATCAGACAATGTGTCAACAAGCGTTCTTTTTTGTTGTTACATATAACTAACTATATGTTGTTAGTCATACGTATGAGTGGTTACACACAGACACGCGCGCACGCACACCCACACACAATCACGATGTATCTATTTTTGGCATTACATAAAACAGAAAATCAACGAAAGATAGTATCTCAGTATTAGAAGAGCAACATCTTCACATATATTAGGTAGTGACATAATGAGGGCTGCTGCATGTGGTTCTTGAATGTGAGACACTCACTGCCGTGGCAGTCAGTGGTATTAGGAGGGTGTAAAGTGACAGTCAGTGGCATTCAGCGGGTGTAGAGTGACAGTCAGTGGCATTCAGCGAGTGTAGAGTGACAGTCAGTGGCATTCAGCGGGTGTAGAGTGACAGTCAGTGGTGTTAGGAGGGTGTAAAATGACAGTCAGTGACGTTCAGAGGGTGTAGAGTGACAGTCAGTGGCATTCAGCGAGTGTAGAGTGACAGTCAGTGGCATTCAGCGGGTGTAGAGTGACAGTCAGTGGTATTAGGAGGGTGTAAAGTGACAGTTAGTGGCATTCAGCGAGTGTAGAGTGACAGTCAGTGGTATTAGGAGGGTGTAAGGTGACAGTCAGTGGTATTAGGAGGGTGTAAAGTGACAGTCAGTGGTATTAGGAGGGTGTAAAGTGACAGTCAGTGACATTCAGCGAGTGTAGAGTGACAGTCAGTGGTATTAGGAGGGTGTAAAGTGACAGTCGGTGACATTCAGCGAGTGTAGAGTGACAGTCAGTGGTATTAGGAGGGTGTAAAGTGACAGTCAGTGGTATTAGGAGGGTGTAAAGTGACAGTTAGTGGCATTCAGCGAGTGTAGAGTGACAGTCAGTGGTATTAGGAGGGTTAAAGTGACAGTCAGTGGTATTAGGAGGGTGTAAAGTGACAGTCAGTGGTATTAGGAGGGTGTAAAGTGACAGTCAGTGACATTCAGCGAGTGTAGAGTGACAGTCAGTGGTATTAGGAGGGTGTAAAGTGACAGTCGGTGACATTCAGCGAGTGTAGAGTGACAGTCAGTGGTATTAGGAGGGTGTAAAGTGACAGTCAGTGGTATTAGGAGGGTGTAAAGTGACAGTCAGTGGCATTCAGCGAGTGTAGAGTGACAGTCAGTGGTATTAGGAGGGTGTAAAGTGACAGTCAGTGACATTCAGCGAGTGTAGAGTGACAGTCAGTGACATTCAGCGAGTGTAGAGTGACAGTCAGTGGTATTAGGAGGGTGTAAAGTGACAGTTAGTGACATTCAGCGAGTGTAGAGTGACAGTCAGTGGTATTAGGAGGGTGTAAAGTGACAGTCAGTGACATTCAGCGAGTGTAGAGTGACAGTCAGTGGTATTAGGAGGGTGTAAAGTGACAGTCAGTGGTATTAGGAGGGTGTAAAGTGACAGTCAGTGGTATTAGGAGGGTGTAAAGTGACAGTCAGTGACGTTCAGAGGGTGTAGAGTGACAGTCAGTGGCATTCAACGAGTGTAGAGTGACAGTCAGTGGCATTCAGCGGATGTAGAGTGACAGTCAGTGGCATTCAGCGGGTGTAGAGTGACAGTCAGTGGTATTAGGAGGGTGTAAAGTGACAGTCAGTGACGTTCAGAGGGTGTAGAGTGACAGTCAGTGGCATTCAACGAGTGTAGAGTGACAGTCAGTGGCATTCAGCGGGTGTAGAGTGACAGTCAGTGGTATTAGGAGGGTGTAAAGTGACAGTCAGTGACATTCAGCGAGTGTAGAGTGACAGTCAGTGGTATTAGGAGGGTGTAAAGTGACAGTCAGTGGTATTAGGAGGGTGTAAAGTGACAGTCAGTGGTATTAGGAGGGTGTAAAGTGACAGTCAGTGGTATTAGGAGGGTGTAAAGTGACAGTCAGTGGCATTCAGCGGGTGTAGAGTGACAGTCAGTGGTATTAGGAGGGTGTAAAGTGACAGTCAGTGACGTTCAGAGGGTGTAGAGTGACAGTCAGTGGCATTCAACGAGTGTAGAGTGACAGTCAGTGGCATTCAGCGGGTATAGAGTGACAGTCAGTGGTATTAGGAGGGTGTAAAGTGACAGTCAGTGACATTCAGCGAGTGTAGAGTGACAGTCAGTGACATTCAGCGAGTGTAGAGTGAAAGTCAGTGGCATTCAGAGGGCGTAGAGTTACAGTCAGTGGCATTCAGCTGGTGTATAGTGGCAGTTAGTGGCATTCAGCGGGCGTAGAGTTACAGTCAGTGGCATTCAGCTGGTGTATAGTGGCAGTTAGTGGCATTCAGCGGGCATAGAGTTACAGTCAGTGGCATTCAGCTGGTATATAGTGGCAGTTAGTGGCATTCAGCGGGCGTAGAGTTACAGTCAGTGGCATTCAGCTGGTATATAGTGGCAGTTAGTGGCATTCAGAGGGTGTAGAGTGGCAGTCAGTGGCATTCAGCTGGTATATAGTGGCAGTTAGTGGCATTCAGAGAGTGTAGAGTGGCAGTCAGTGGCATTCAGCTGGTATATAGTGGCAGTTAGTGGCATTCAGAGGGTGTAGAGTGGCAGTCAGTGGCATTCAGCTGGTATATAGTGGCAGTTAGTGGCATTCAGCGGGCGTAGAGTGACAGTCAGTGGCATTCAGAGGGTGTAGAGTGGCAGTCAGTGGCATTCAGCTGGTATATAGTGGCAGTTAGTGGCATTCAGCGGGTGTATAAAGTTGGAAATAATGTGTTTGTTGATACTTATTTATTTAATATTGGATATACTTTGTTTGTTGATACGTATTTATTTAATGTTGGATATAATATATATAATGTGTTTGTTGATACGTATTTATTTAATGTTTGATATAATATATATAATGTGTTTGTTGATACGTATTTATTTAATGTTGGATATAATATATATATATATATATATAATGCGTTTGTTGATACTGGAAACTGTCATTATACTGCTGCTTGGTTACTTTCGTTCGCTATGGCCTTGAGCGTATTCAAACATGTTCTGCTGCTGCTACTACTGCTGGTAGTTGCTACTACAAGTGAGTGCTCTGGATAGATTTTGTGTGAGGGTTAACTTTCCCTATAACAAGTGTCCATCATCACCAGGCGAAACCTCTCCACCGTCATCTAGGTCTCCAAGACAAGGACGAGAAGTCAATATTTATGTCTAACTGACTGGTGTGTGGAAAAGAACCCACACTGCTGCGGCCAGAAGAGAAATCTTAAGCACACTAAACTTTTTAGCCACACCGACCTCCGTTGTTGTATGTAATCCGCGGGTTCTAGACGACACTAACCAGTGTAGATTGCCTGTCGGGGTAAATTTAAAAAAACAACTGTTACTTACACAACTGATCCTCAGTTAAGGTGAAACGAAACAATGCTATTATAAATTAATTGAGATAAATCATTGAACTTAACGCGGCGAGCAGACAACTCTTGAGAAGACAAAAGCCACATCAGCTAGCCAACTAACATTTATATTCACAATTGTTAGACGAATTATTCAACAATTATTCCAGTATTCCTATCTGGACCAAAGCATAACCGAAGGCACAAGAATGACATTAAAATGGAAGAAGATGACAAAAATGGCATTTCAGGAGAATTATAAAATATTGACACTGAAAAGCACAGCAATCGATTTACTGACAGAAATCTGTCTCATGTGCATCAGTCAAACAACAAGCTAGTTCTCAAACATGTATGATTAACAACAACAAGTGGACACCGTTAAGAGATATTCGAGATGAGATGTTTTCGTAGCAATACAACAACAATAACAACAGAAATAACAAACAAACAAAAACACACAGAGAAAGGGGAAAAAATAATATTCTTGAAGAAATTTGAGAACAGGGATAATTACGTAAAGCCACCCCGAAGCCAAGGCTGCAATGGCTACACTGTAATTTGCGGCTTAAAGGTCGTTGAAGGATGGAACGTGCAGGCAAAAATCATAAACAGGCAACATAGAGGTCAACGGAAGAAAATCTATAACAGGTATGCAGACACATGTCAACCCAGACATGTTCTTGTAAGAGATCTAATGCAGAACGTCGCAATCATCTCTGCCAGCATGAAATATTTTCCATCTTTTGCGTTTCTCTATCTCGTACACTTTCATGCACTTGATGTTTGTATAAGGGGCGTTCATTTGAAATCCGTTCGCTCCGCACTGCGAGTAATTGCGTACGTTGAACATGATCATGTCATAGTCATGTAATAAGTACTGACCAATAAATAAAAGAGCACGTGCTTATCGTCCCATGATGCATAGGTTCTGTTTCTGACCGTAGAGAAAATGGCCGGGTTGATCCAAAATCCATCCAAAGAAGCTCAAACAGCGGTGATTCAGTTACTTTCATTTGAAAGATGTCGACCAGTGGACATTCATCGAGAATGCAGGCAGCGTAAGGTAACACATGTGTGTCGAAGACAACAGTGGCAGACTGGGCACGAATGTTTCAGTAAGGACGTCAGTTCACGACAGATCTTCGACGGCCGGGTCTAGCGCATATTGTTGCAACAGAAAAAAAAAACCATCACCATAATTGATGCAGCTGTACAGATGAACCGTTGTCGAAGCATACGTTCGCTAGCGAAAGAATTTGATGTATCAATTGGGACAATTCAATAGGTCGTTCGTAAAAAAGCTGCAATATCGGAAGATGTGTTCACAGTGGATACCACGGATGTTGACCGAACACCAAAAAGAGGAGCGCATGGGATGGTGTTTGACAACTTGCTGCGTTACAAAGTGGAGGGCGATGTATTTCTCTTCCGCATAGTGGCAGGCGATGAATCATGGTGTCACCACTTTGAGCCGAGCAGCAAGAGAGAGAGAGAGAGAGAGAGAGAGAGAGAGAGAGAGAGAGAGAGAGAGAGAGAGAGAGAGAGAGAGAGAGAGAGAGAGAGAGAGAGAGAGAGAGAGAGAGAGAGCATGCAATGGAGCATGCTGGATCACCAAAAGCCAAAATAATTCAAGTTACAGGTTTCCGCTGGTAAGGTTATGCTGAGCGCATGTTTTGACCATGAAGGGCTATTGTTGGCCGACTTTAAAGAACCTGGTGTCAACACCAACTCTACCAACTACTTGCAAACACTAGACAATCTGCAAAAAGCCGTCAAGAATAAACGACCTGGCATGCTTTCCCGCGGTGTCATTTTGTTGCACGATAATGCGCGTCCGCATGTCGCAAAGATTGTTCAGGAAGCATTAGCAAGGAAGAAGTGGGAAATTCTGCAACATCCAGCCTATAGTCCTGATTTGTCACCATGTGATTTTCATTTGTTCAGACCTCTAAAAAAAGATCTCAAGGGGCAACGATTTCACACAGATGCAGACGTAATGACCGCGGTAAACACTTGGTTCAGTGAGCAACCACAATCCTTATTTTGCGGACTGCATTCGCCGCCTACCTAAGCAATGGGATGCTTGTCTGAATGCCTACGGCGACTTCTTCTGACCAAGCCATGGTGCATAATTCATTCAAAATGAATGCTTTGTTTAATTCTACCACACCTGTTAATGTTTCTTTCATGCTTTTGTAATAAAGCCATTGGAACGGGTTTCAAATAAACGCCCCTAATAATTTCACGCGACCGCCTGACTGCAGGTCAACATCATGCCTTCCACTACTGTCCTTTGTAAGTCACGTGACGTTTAAATATGATCAAAGTAGTTTCATTGCCTAACCATGATGATGTTTATGAGCCTGTTTTCTCCCATGTTCAGATCTGACAGAATGTTAGTGTTTCTCCCATGTTCAGATCTGACAGAATGTTAGTGTTTCTCCTATGTTCATATCTGATAGAATGTTAGTGTTTCTCCCATGTTCAGATCTGACAGAATGTTAGTGTTTCTCCCATGTTCATATCTGATAGAATGTTAGTGTTTCTCCCATGTTCATATCTGATAGAATGTTAGTGTTTCTCCCATGTTCATATCTGATAGAATGTTAGTGTTTCTCCCATGTTCATATCTGATAGAATGTTAGTGTTTCTCCCATGTTCATATCTGATAGAATGTCAGTGTTTAAGTAGAGAAAAAGCAAGTCTTCTCAGGCCTTTAAGAAAGTCATGTTTCAGCTAATGTCATAACGACATATGTCAGCATTCATATTCCATGCATGAGGAAGCTTCAAATGATACTTTAAAAGTATGATAGAATTTACAATAACCATGCCATTATTTTGTAACCTATCAATATTGTTGTTGTTAAGGATGTCAAGAGTACTCAGCAAGTGACATAACGGTGCAGACGAACACGGTGACGTCACAACGACAGTTTAAATACGGCGCCCTAATTGTGATATGCACCAAAGAGGAGGGGCATTCTGTTATCCGTTTTTGTTTTATCAGTGAAGGGGTAAAACCGATATAAATGCATCGTGGAATGAGGGTCCAGTATGGTGATGCATGTCTGTCAATCCAGAAAGAGTATGGGCGGATTAGGACGTTTCAAAACGGCGTGATTTATGTGACAGACTGTTCACGACCGAGATCAGGCACACCCAGTAGTCACCCCAGAGTCAATTTTTCTACACGAATTCAAGCACTTTATCTCCCTGGAGAACTTGCATTGAACGCAGAGGGGACTACATCGAAAAATGATACATTTGTTGTGTACTTTTTCAGAATATATTTACCAAAACAAAACACACACCAAAAAAAACAAAAAAACATTTACGGTTTTCGTTTGACACCCCCTCAAACGAGGTTAAGTTAATAAGTAAGTCACAAATGGCTGTAGAAAAATAACTAAATATGATAACAACTTAAAACGAGTTTATTTTTATACATACATTGTCCCTTTATTTCTCAACATAATTCCCACCAACATTGATGCACTTATCACATCGTTTTATCAGTCCTCCCAAACTGGCTGTATAGAACTGCGTGCTCTGTTTTCTAAACCACGTTTTCACTTCACATTCAACTTCGGCGTCACTCGCGAAATGTCTCCCGCCAGGGTGGGTTTTCATGGGACTTATGAGTATGGATCAACTGGCAGACTCGTTCAGCTGTCGTCAACGACGTCGCTTAAACCGTGGTTTAAAACGCAGACCCTTGGCTCTCATGAAGAGCTGAATGAAGGCTAAAAAGAATGCTGGACCTCTAGAGAAATCACAGGTAATGGCTTATTTTGAACTGAACCTTGTAGTTTATCACATTTATTTTTATTATTTATATTTTATTATTACACATAAAGCCGGCTTCGTGGCTTAGAGGTTATGACTTTTCTCCGTAATCTCGTATACTCTCGTCAGTAACGTGATGACGGTGAGAATCAGCTGTGGTTCGAATCGCATCGGTAACTTACGGGGTATGTGAGCCAGCCGCTCAGAAAGCAATGGCAAACTACTGAGCGTAATCTTGTCAAGAGATCAACATACAGCTGAAAGATGCTGGTGTTGACAGCGATGTCCTGTAAAGGATATTTAAAAAAAAAAAAGAATTACACATAAATTGTACTTAATACAACCTTGAAGTCCTGGGGATGTGGATATACAGAATTTGTATCTTCATAGAAACAAAATCTCCCTCTGCCGCGTGTCCACCTTGACGAGGTAGAGGGGCTTGTGTGTCCCAATGACCCCAAGAGCTATGCCAACGGTAGCACAGCTACTGGTAGGGTCACCCATGTCGGACAGGTCAAGGGAGAGGGACCAGACGAAGAGACACACAAACCTGCTGCCTTGTGGGTAGACTGGGGACGCTCAAAGGTTAGGGAAAGCACCCCAAAAATACTTGTCGAAATCGGATGTACTGAGCCACAGGCTTGACAAAGCAGTGCACGTAACTTAATTCATGATGTCACAAATTAAAATTAATCGTTATGGTGCTAATCCCGTGAAATCTCATCAGGCTGTGATAGTGCCGGGCCCCCTGCCTCGAGGGGGTCCACCCAAGACTACTGGTGGTGACCTTCCCTTGTGCTGTGGAGTCAAGGCACAGAGGAGTAGGTTAAGAGCTATTGACCAAACACCCCGGACACTCAACATACTACAGTGGAATGCCGAAGGAGTTTATAACAAGAAAGTCTCCCTAACAAAGCGTCTACATAAAGATATAATAGATGTGGCATTCCTCCAAGAGACACACCTCAATGCCAATCGCAAATTCTCAGTCAGAGGATATCAGGCCACACGTTTTGACCGCGAAGGACACATAGGAGGAGTTCTAATACTTACACGAAATACAATACCTTGCAGCCAAGTATCTGTGATCTCTGACAGCCAAACGGAAACTATAGGTGGTGATATAATGATAAAGGACGTGAAAATAAGAATCTATAATCTGTATAGCTCAGCAGATAAGGACCTTACACTCTCGAACATGAAAATAACTGACACAAACTGCATTATTGTTGAAGATTTTAATAGCCGTTCAGAAAGATGGGGATATCCAGATACTGACAAAAGAGGAGATGAAGTGGAGGACTGGGAAATAGACTCAAATCTCCACCTACTCAACAAAGGGGATGACACACCGAGCTTCTACTCCAAGAAGATGGTTTACCACTTCTACTCCAGACTTAGCTTTCTGCACAGGAGACATCCTCCACAAAATCGATCGCCATGTGCTTGGCCAATTAGGAGGTAGTGACCACAGGCCAATCAAGCTTGTAATGAATATGGAGTATGTTCCACAGGAGCAAAAGCCCTTGCCCCGCTGGAATTACAAACGACCAGATTGGGACAGATTTGCCATACTAACAGACAAATATTGTGGAAACATAAATACACGATATGGCAACATGAAGCAAATGGTGGAAAGTCTAACCAAAGCAATAATACAGGCGGCCACAAATTAAAATTAATCGTTATGGTGCTAATCCCGTGAAATCTCATCAGGCTGTGATAGTGCCGGGCCCCCTGCCTCGAGGGGGTCCACCCAAGACTACTGGTGGTGACCTTCCCTTGTGCTGTGGAGTCAAGGCACAGACGAGTAGGTTAAGAGCTATTGACCAAACACCCCGGACACTCAACATACTACAGTGGAATGCCGAAGGAGTTTATAACAAGAAAGTCTCCCTAACAAAGCAAACAAACCCTAACAAAAATAGGTCTCCTCTATTCCAAGAGGAGCGAGGAAAAATTAAAAAACATACTGGACTGAAGAAATACAAATTTTGGAGGACAAAATTGAAGATGCCAGGAAGACAGCAGAGAGAGAGAGAGAGAGAGAGAGAGAGAGAGAGAGAGAGAGAGAGAGAGAGAGAGAGAGAGAGAGATGCCAGGAAGACAGCAGAGAGAGAGAGAGAGAGAGAGAGAGAGAGAGAGAGAGAGAGAGAGAGAGAGAGAGAGAGAGAGAGAGAGAGAGAGAGAGAGAGAGAGAGAGAGAGAGAACAAACAATTGAAGCGAACATCTGTTTCAAAGCCATCTCAGCAAAATATAAAAGAACAGTAAATCTAAAACAAGAGATTGTTGGAGGGAAAAATCAAAATCTGAACTTTGACAGGGATGGAAACAAACTATGGAAACTAGTGAAAGCCATGAACAATGAAGGACCGAGAAACAAACAAATAACAATTAAACAAGGAAATACCTTGCTTACAGGGGAAAAGGCTGCAAATGCACTAATGGAACACTATGCCAGTGCAAACCACATTGATATTACAACCGAACAGAAGAAAGCAATCAAAGATAGACAGATACATAATAGTAATAGAGAGACAGCAGCAGAATATATGATGGCACATCTGTCCTGTTAAATTCCCGAGAGGAGACTGGACTCAACAAGCACATCTTTAAACTTATTATCTGTTGGGATTATTGACTGACTTTGGTCTACACTCCTCTCTTCTGTCTTCCCTTCCATATATATTTCTTTCACTCTCTCTATTATTCCCTCAACACCTACTCCGACAAGAGTTCCTTTCAACGATAAGATAAAAGATTTATTAATAAAAACTATGTCTGGTGTATGTATGGATATTGTCTATGTAGTTGGTATGTTCTTCTAGTGTGTCTGCCAGATAAGATGTTGATAGATAGTCTCCGTGGTTTCTCTCGTCTCTTCTCTCAGCTAGAGTACAGGACATGACATAGATATAACAGAACGGTCTCACCCTGACAGCTCCGTCTGCTTGAGTCTGTAGATATATCCGTTTTTTGTAATGAAAAATGTTCACCACTGTATGAATGTATTTAACCCGATCACCATATGCTGTCAGTGTAAACTGAATGGTCTTTATTATCTTATAGCGTTCTTAATTCCATCCTGGAAAAACACATCGAGTTTCTAGTGTTCTCTATTTTTGTCCTGTAACAGTTCTACACTGGATAGTTCTTAATTGATATAGGCACTTTGTATGCACCTTGCAACTCTTCGATACTGAGTAATTTGAGTCTTTTTTCTTTAGTTTGTATGATCTCTATTTTCCATTCTCTGTCCTCCTGACTTATTAAGATGCCACTTCTTTTCCTTCCTTTCTTATGCACAAGTGTCGTGCTTTATTACTTTAAAGTGCTTTCTTGTGGGTTATCAACACTGGGTGATCTTGACCACAGCCATCTGTGTTATCTCTTAGTTGATAAGTCCCGCACTGGTATGGAAACCTGTGTGATATACATTTAATAATGAGATCTGTGTCTGCTTCCTCTTCTCTCCTATGTGAGTGTCTCTTCCTCCAGCCGAAATGAAAAGGCTTCCGAAAAGACCCACTCTGACATAGGATAGAAGATTCACCTAATCGTCTATACTATTCCTACTAATAGAAAGCAATGTTAAATGCACTTCACTCACATCTATATTCCTATGCTACTATACTCTAATATACCTTATTTAGGCATCTATGTTCCTGGAATCGAAAAACACTTAGCGAATAACACACTACTATCCCCTCTTTCCATCATTAGGGACGTGTATTTCTATTCCCACTCAAGAACATATCTCCTTCAGTTCAGTTTGGAACACACACTAAACTTACACAAAGAGTTGCCACTCTTTATATCGGTCATTTTTGCCGCATAGTCCTTGACATTGCTGGACACCTCACATCCAGACTGCATTATCATCGTTAGTGGAAAATTACAGCTCTGAACCGTTTCACATCCATACTGCAATATGCTGTCCAATAATCTCTCTGCTTTTGTTGCAAACCAATTTTTCCACTCGACAGTTTACCTGTGCGGTTAGCCGTCCCCTTCTGTGTCTTGACCTATAAACACATGCGCCTGGTCACTCCTTTGTTTGTTAACCCTTCTCCTACCTGGTTAGTCGGTGTATACAGTCGTCCATCTGGGAATCACTAACTCCAGTATTCCACGACATACCTTTC